>OW240917.1:228713649-228734542 GCA_933207985.1 Pelobates cultripes | reverse complement strand
AATCAGAATGGCGGTTAAAAACCTCCATTATAGGTCATGTTTGTGTAGCTAGGAAAGGGACAATGTATGACACGTCTGTAGGTTAGTTAACATGTTTGGGACAAAAGGCTTATAATGATAATACAAAGATACTACTTGGTGGTCAGCCTCAAATGTCTCAGAACCTACTAATCCGTTTGCCAATTACACCAATTTGAAAGAGGTATGCTTTGATTTATCTGCTACATCCAATTGGAAAGCCTCAGCAAATCTATATTGGTTTGTGGTAAGAAAGCATATTCAGAGTTACCACAAGACTGGGAAGGGGCATGTGTAGGGCCGGATTAACATAGGGGCTGATGGAGCTGCAGCTCCAGGCCCAGGCCCATGGAATAGGCCCATTTAAAAAAAAAAAAAAAAAATTTTTTTTTTTACACCCTACTCTTAGGTTTGCCACCTGACTGGTATTTTACTGGCACAACCGGTATTTAAAGCTGCCTGGTCGTGCCGGTATTGCAGTAATACCGGCAATACAAATGCAGGTATTTTTCTCAGAATAAATGGAGATTACACTGCAATACCAGCACCACCCAGTAGGGGTCACTGTGTTTGGAGAGAGGCAGGGATAGGAAGTTACAGCATATCCCTGCCTCTCTCTACTACTTACTGATCCGTGGGGGAGCAGCAACACAGCACAGAGTCCAGACAGCCGCTCTACAGCTCAGGTAAGTGAGGGATGGGGGGAAAGGCAGCAGGGACACATGGGGACACTGAGACACTAGGGGACACATATGGACACTGAGACACTAGGAGACACATGGGGACACAGACACTACGGGACACTGAGACACTGGGACACATGGGGACATGGACACTGGGAGACCTGGAAACACTGAGACACTTGGGGACACTGGGACACATGGGGATGCCGAGACACATGGGGATGCTGTGAGACATAGGGACATTGGTTGGGAGACACTGAGACACTTGGGGACACTGAGACACTAGGGGATACTGAGACACATGGGGATGCTGTGAGACATAGGGACATTGGGAGACACTGAGACATTGGGACATTTCTATGTCCCCGTTTCTCCCAGCGTCCCCATATACCCCATCCAGTGTCGCTAGTGTCTCAGTGTCCCCAATTCTCCCAGTGTCTGTGTCCCATGTCTCTCAGTGTGCCTAGTGTCCCCATGTGTCCCAGTGTCCCTATATGTCCCAGTGTCCCCATGTCTATGTCCACAACTGTCCCCAAGTCTCCCAGTGTCTGTGTCCCATAGTCTCCCAGTGTCCCCATGTCTCTGTGTCCCTAGTGTCTTAGTGTCCCCAAATTGTTCAGTGTCCCCATGTCTCCCAATGTCTGTGTTCCTAGTGTCTCAGTGTGCCTAGTGTCCCCATGTCTCCCAGTGTCCCTATATGTCCCAGTGTCCCCATGTCTATGTCCACAACTGTCCCCATGTTTCCCAGTGTCCCCAAGTGTCTGTCTCCCAGCCAGTGTCCCCATGTCTCCCAGTGTCCCCTAGTCTCCCAGTGTCTGTGTTCCCATGTCTCTGTGTCCCTATTGTCTTAGTGTCCCCAAATGTTTCAGTGTCCCCGTGTCTCCCATTGTCTGTGTCCCTAGTGTCTCAGTGTCCCCATTTCTCCCAGTTTCCCTAAATGTCTCAGTGTCCCCATGTCTCCCAGTGTACCCATGTCTCTGTGTCCCCAGGTCTCTGTGTCCCCCGTTCTCTGTGTCCAGACAACTTCATTGAGCTAAAGTGATCTGGGTGTCTGTAGTGGTCCTTTAAGTGTGTGTGCATCTGCATGCACTGGCGTACATACCGCGGTCGCAGGGGTCGCAACCCTGTAACCCCTGCGACCAGGTGCCCACCGCCATGTGTGGCGGCCCGGCACGCGCGCGGGGGGGGGCCCACGGATCAATTTTCGCACCAGGGCCCCATGGGTCATGTGTACGCCACTGGCAGAGGGAACTTGCTGGCATTTCGGATCTGGACTGCCCATATGGGTGGGACCAGTCTGATATGCTTCAGATATGTTCTCTCTGTAATGGCACAAGTTGAGCTAAAACCAGCTTGATATCTGAGCGGGGAACCACCGAAGGGCAGGCTAATTGAGCTGTTGTCCGTTCTAACCTCTATTGATACTTTTTTTTTTATACACACACATATATATATATATACATGTAACGGGGTTTTGGGGGTGCCCCCTAGTGTCTTTGGGGTCCCCAAACCTAGTTAACTCACTATGCCTGACAGGCGGATCCTGAGCCTCCGCTATTTGGGAGCTGGGGTACATGTCTGCGGCAGTGCCTCCACCCAGTGGAGCATCCGGGGTAGGGATGTGGGGTCCCACTGGGAACATACTTGGTGCAATGAGACTGACACAGTCTAACTGGGACTAACTTTATATGGTAAGTAGCAATTGAACCAACATACACAGGAAAATACAATAGAGTAACACAGATAACAATGCAAAATGTGGATTTTCCTCACTCACCCACCAGCACACCTGCGCCCCACCCCCTTATCTTCGCCCTAGCGGCCGTTGGTGCACATAGGAGAGTTGGGGCCCTTATAAGTCCTGGGTCACTGAAGCAGCCTCAGATGTGTAATGTCCGTCACGGGACCTCAGAGTCTTTACTGTGAGTGAGGAGACAGGTGCCCTGTGGTGATACAGGGAGAGGCTTGGCTTACCCTCACAACACGATTAACCAGTCAGTCAGCAGCAGTCTCCTCTCACTGGATTCGCCAGACGTCTGGACTCAGTGCTTGTCTTCTTTCCTTTCCTGCAGGTCCCTCTCTCAGCTGGTGTGATCTTGGGTGAAACAAGTTCTCTCAGCCAGGCCCTATCTCTGTGCTACAGTCTCTCACATGTCCTCTCTCTGGCTCAGCATGTGGTCACTCTTAGAATCCTCCTCCCTCAGAGCTGTGCAGGAAGTCCTGACAGGCCCTGCGATGATGCCACACTCCATCTCCTGATTTCAGCAAGTCATGTGATCAAAGCTCAATGTTTTATTAACAGCATACTGAGTCCATGTGCCATCTACTGGGCATTTCAGATAATGCAGCCTGTGTAACTTCAAGGGCTACATGCTCCCCCTTGAAAATACTTGCCTTCCACTGGCAAGTCCTAGCCAGGGAGCTTAACAAAAATTCAACAGAAAAAGGTTTAGCATACCTACAGTACAGTTCGCACAGTAACATCCTAGCTAGCTAGTTATTTAGGGTAAACAGTCACTAACATTTACCACTTCAGCTAGTGCATGTAGGAAAGTGGCCATTTTAAATGCTGCTTGTGTCAGCGGGGCATAACTGGGCTCTCCTATATTATCATAAACTAGGGCCCTAGGGGGTTGCCGCACTCTGGTGCTGTGTCTCAGTTCTCGCTGGGGGAGAGGATCTTGGGACATCAACTGTGGAACTTCGACTCCTGCCCTCGAAGTAGAGTTTTTAAGGGAAGTTCCAGGCACAAAACAGGGACTTTCTGGATTCAACCTTGGAGAACTTTGTGACCCAGGAGAGGTTCCGGGACTTTGTGAAACCACAGGAGTTAAAGGAGGCAATTGTTGTGTTTCTTCAGCGGGTGATGACCACCACTGATCCTCTGCACTGGGAGTTCCCGGGGTCTCCTCTGCCCCATTTCCAGGACTCTCTGCTGGGGTTTCCTCCAGTTCTTCACTACTCTCTTCCTCTTCATCAGTATACACAACTGGAAGCAGATGGTTTCTATGCCAAGCCTTTATTCGGCCCTCCGGGCCCCGAATGTTGTACACTGGCAGTCCTTCCAGTTTGGACACAACCTCAAACAGGGTATCTTTCCATCTGTCAGCCAGTTTGTGTTTTCCAGGCACACCTAGATTCCGGAGAAGAACTTTATCCCCTGCTTGAATCTCCCGATATCTCACCTTAGCATCATATCTTCTTTTGTTCCGTTCTTCCATTTTTGCTGCAGCTTGGGTGGCCAACTCGTAGGCCCGACGAAGGTTTTGTTTGAGGTTCCTCACATATTGAAAGTGTGAAGTTGAATCTGTTCCATCAGGAGACACTCCCAACCGGACATCTATCGGCAATCGAGCTTCTCTTCCGAACATTAAGAAATAGGGTGAGAACCCTGTAGATTCATGCCTTGTACAGTTGTATGCGTGGACCATGGTTTCCACATGTTTACTCCAAGACCGCTTCTCGATTTGCTTGAGAGTCCCTAGCATATCTAGGAGGGTCCTATTGAAACGTTCTGGCTGTGCATCACCCTCCGGATGATAAGGTGTGGTTCTGGACTTCTGCACCTGCAACATGCCTAACAGCTCCTTTATCAACTTACTCTCAAAGTCTCTACCTTGATCAGAGTGTAGCCGATTGGGTAGTCCATAGTGAATAAAATACTTCTGCCAAAGGACTTTGGCTACAGTCACAACCTTTTGGTCTTTAGTGGGGAAAGCTTGAGCATATCTGGTGAAGTGGTCCGTTACCACCAGCACATTTCCAATTCCCGCTGTATCGTCCTCAATGCAGAGATAGTCCATGCACACAAGATCCATGGGTCCCGTACTTTTCAGATGACCCATAGGGGCAGCTCTCACAGGCAGGGTCTTCCTCTGGATACACCTCCTGCATGTCTTTACATGTTGCTCGACATGTTCCCTCATGCGAGGCCAATAGAACCGATCTTGTACTAGGCCATAGGTCTTGTCCACCCCGAGATGCCCATGTTGATCGTGGAGAGCTCTCAGGACCATGCCACGGTATCGGTGCGGTAGTACCAATTGTTTTCTGTCAGGGTGATCATGATACTTCACGACCCTATAGAGTACTCCATCTTCGAGATGTAGTCGGCTCCATTCTCTTCGGTATAATTCTCTTTGATTCACAGGTAGAGAAGTCAGCAATTTAGGATTCTTAGTCTTTATTGCTCTGATAACTATCCCAATATACCAGTCCTGCGCTTGAGCCTTCCTCTTGTCTTCTGTGGTTATACTGGACCACTGTTGAAGCATGACTGGAGCATGGAACACCTCAGGCACAGCTTCGGGAGAGTGGCTAATGGAGTCTATCCCTCTTAGCTCGGCAAATTCTTCTTGACTCTCGGCCACCACATACATCTGACAAAAGGCTCCTACCCCCGGCCCAGGGATCTCTTCCCACTCCTCTTCTTCTTGGTGAGGGGGGAGTCTAGGTCTGCGGGACAGGGCATCTGCGCTGACATTCTTGGGCCCAGGCTTGTACTTCAGGCTGAAACTGTAGTTTGACAAGGCAGCCAACCACCTATGTCCTGTAGCATCCAGCTTAGCTGTAGTCTGGATGTAGGTAAGTGGATTGTTGTCAGTCCTTACTTCGAATGTTGCCCCATACAAATAGTCATGCAGCTTATCCACGATGGCCCACTTGAGTGCCAGAAATTCCAATTTATGGACTGGATAGTTCTTCTCTGCACCTGTAAGACTCCTACTTATGTAAGCCACCGGCCTCAATCCTGCTGGATAACTTTGGTGCAGTACACCCCCTAGGCCTTCCATACTGGCATCCACATGGAGGATATATGGTTTCTCAGGGTCTGCATAGGCTAAGACAGGAGCTTCTGTAAGTCTCTTCTTCAGCGTCAGAAAGGCATCTTCACATCCTGAAGTCCATTTCTCTCCAAAGGGGTCTTTAGGATATGGTGCCTTAACACCCTTTACGTCAGAGATAATCTTCAGCAGGTCATGTAACTCTCGAGCAATCTTTGAGTAGTCTTTCACGAACCTTCGGTAGTAACCACAGAATCCGAGAAAGGACCGCAACTCACCGATGTTATTTGGTCTTGGCCAATTCAGCACTGCTTCAATTTTAGCAGGATCTGTGGCTACTCCTTCAGCGGAGACTATGTGCCCCACATAAGTGACAGAGTTCTGGGCAAATCGGCATTTGTCCACTGATAGCTTCAGGCCTTCAGCTTGAAGTCGATCCAACACCTTTAGCAATCTTTGTTCATGCTCCTCTGGTGTCTTCCCGAAAACAATTAGGTCATCTAGATACACTAGACACTCTTTGGGATTCATATCCCCCACAGTTTTCTCCATCAGCCTCTGAAAAGTAGCAGGAGCTCCTGTGACTCCCTGAGGCATTCTGGTAAACTGGAAGAACCCCAAAGGGCAGATGAAAGCTGTCTTTTCCTGATCTTCCTTCTTCATGGGTACCTGATAATATCCAGACCTCAAGTCAAGCACACTGAACCACTGGCTGCCAGATAGGGCGTTCAGAAGATCTTCTATCCGGGGCAAGGTGTACTGGTCTGGCACAGTCCTCTTGTTCAGAGTACGGTAGTCCACACATAGCCGAACTGAACCATTCTTTTTTCTCACTACCACAATAGGTGAGGCATAGGGGCTCCGGGACTCTGTGATGATGCCTGCTCCTTCCATCTGCTGGAGTATGTCCCGGACATCTTCCACATCTCGAGGGGGTATTCTTCTTGACCTTTCTCTGAAAGGAGTAGGATCAGCAAGTCTTATAGCATGGGTGGCACTCTTAGAACACCCCACGTCCATCTCTGCTCTGGAGAACACTCCCTCTCGGGTGGCCAGTTTTGAACGAAGGCTGTCTTTCCACTGCTGTGGTAGGGGAGAATCTTCTAGATCAAAATCTAAAGGTGCTTTCACATGATCCGTCTGTTCTGCACTCACAGACATGATGGACGAAACTTGATCTAAAAGGTGTATTACACCAATCTTCTGATGACGATCAATCCGGATTTCCGTGGGGGTTAAATTCTGTACCATCACAGGAAAACTCCGACACCACCTTTTTCGCCAATCTTTTATCTCAGGTATGAGAGTCCACCCCTTCTTCTGATCCTCTTCAGGCAGAGACTCAATAAGGTATTGTCCAGTTCCCCCCAACATTTCATGGTGCATTGAGGCTATGGCTCGTAAGGTTTTGGTCTCACCAGGCTTCACAAATGCAGGTTCTGTTCCTGAATAGTGGCACAACCCTGGTTTTGTTGCAAGGGCTAGTCGTCGACACTCTTTTCCTAGGACAGGGCTGACCTCCATCAGTCGGTCTAAGGAGACATCTCCCACTTCTGTCAGATAGGCCCTGAATACATCCTGTACCATCTTTGCATTAGTACCCAATATTATTGGGGCACACACTTTCTTGGCTGCAGGGCATATCAAAGCTTCCAGCTCCATAGGACATATCATCCCGGTATTTAACTGGGGAATAGTTATGGTCACTTTTATGCATCCCTCCACAGGTTGAGCTTGAGACCCAACGCCCCATAGCTGAAACTCTCCTGCAGGTTCCATAGGAATGTGTTTCAAATGGCGTTCATAGAAGTCTCTGTAGATAATGGTGACTTGAGAACCTGTATCTAGCAATGCTGAAGCATGAATTCCTTCCACTTGCACGTGTATCAAAGATTTAGGCCCAATCTTGGCCCCTACAGATAGACTATATGTAGGCCGGGTCTTCCTTCGCTTGTAAGACCTGGTCATTTGAGTCTCCCCGAGCTCGGTTGCCAGCACCCCCACATCCACCTCCATGGAATCCGCAGGGCACTCCCGCTGAAAATGCCCTGACTTTCCACATTTAAAGCAGTTCCCTCGGCGGGGTGAATCCTCAGGAAACAGCTTTTTCTGAGTCTTCCTGTGTTGCCCCCCACTTCCAGGGGGAAGATCTGCTCTCTCTGGTGGTGATTTGCATAAAAGCTCCAATTCAGCCACCTTCTTCCTAAGAGCTGACAGTTCTGTATTCTCTTTCTCCTTCTGTAGGGGTGGACACATCTGGTCTTCCAATCTCCTGGCTGTATTTATTAATGTGGAATAAGGCAGAACTTTATCATCCAACTTGGCTCTCAGCAGAATCATAACTGGATTACTGGTCAAACCACCTCTCTGAATTTGCTTAGATAGCCGAGCATCCAACTCAGAGGCAGTGACTGCTCCTTTATGGAATAACTTTCCAAGCGATAGCTGTAACCGGTTGATATAGTCAGTGGCTTTTTCGTGCTCCTTCTGCTTAGTGGCTAGGAACTTAACCAACAGATCATCCAAATCTTCTGATTTCCCATAAGCGTCCTGTAAAACTTGTAGATAGTCGTGCGCAGTAGCTTGCCCATTTACTCCCTTGTACAGTCTTATCATGTCTGTAGCGGGAAAACGAAGACTCTCCACCAACCGCTGTTTCTTTATGGTATCCGTACAAGACCATTCCTCCAACAACTGCATAGCATTATCCTTCCAGACCTCAAAAGGCTCTTCTCCTGCAGGAACAGGCTGATTCCCAGAAAACACCTTTAGTTTGCGGTAACTATGGGTGTGGTTTGCCGTCACTATGGCTTCTGAGAGTTTCTGTAGTATGTCCGATACATCACTACCTCCTGTAGGCAGGGTGTGTACTTCAGGGTTGTCTGGTTTCAGTAATACTGTAGATGGATGAGATTCTGCTTTAGGAGTAATCATCCCCTGTCCTCTAGGAGGATGGGCAGCTTGTTTAGGAATGGCTCCGGCCTTTCCGGAGATGGGGGTCAGGAGCTTAGAATAATTTTCTGTGACATAATCTTTCCGTTCTAATTTAAAGGGTTGTTGCAGTGAGACCCTTTCTTTCTTATCAAGGAGAGCGTACACTAAGGAGCATCCTCCATCCGGGGCTCCATGTAAATGAATGTTGGTAGGCATCTCATGGTCTCCCAAGCCCGTATGACAATATATTAACATGTAAGTTTGGCCTTCAGAATCCTGCAGGATATCTCTGATGGTCGCCATTTCTATTCCCAGTCGAATTTCTATACACAAGATGACGTGATTCATCTCACAGCAGGATGGGACTTTGCATAACATCACAGCTTGCTGTAATGGTACATTTCTTTGCTGGGCCCACTGTTTCACAAAGGAGGGAGTGGCCTGAGGACTTAACCTATTCTCACTGGTTGTACCCCAATACATCTCAGCAGTGCCTCCATCTGTAACGGGGTTTTGGGGGTGCCCCCTAGTGTCTTTGGGGTCCCCAAACCTAGTTAACTCACTATGCCTGACAGGCGGATCCTGAGCCTCCGCTATCTGGGAGCTGGGGTACATGTCTGCGGCAGTGCCTCCACCCAGTGGAGCATCCGGGGTAGGGATGTGGGGTCCCACTGGGAACATACTTGGTGCAATGAGACTGACACAGTCTAACTGGGACTAACTTTATATGGTAAGTAGCAATTGAACCAACATACATAGGAAAATACAATAGAGTAACACAGATAACAATGCAAAATGTGGATTTTCCTCACTCACCCACCAGCACACCTGCGCCCCACCCCCTTATCTTCGCCCTAGCGGCCGTTGGTGCACATAGGAGAGTTGGGGCCCTTATAAGTCCTGCTTCACAGGGTCACTGAAGCAGCCTCAGATGTGTAATGTCCGTCACGGGACCTCAGAGTCTTTACTGTGAGTGAGGAGACAGGTGCCCTGTGGTGATACAGGGAGAGGCTTGGCTTACCCTCACAACACGATTAACCAGTCAGTCAGCAGCAGTCTCCTCTCACTGGATTCGCCAGACGTCTGGACTCAGTGCTTGTCTTCTTTCCTTTCCTGCAGGTCCCTCTCTCAGCTGGTGTGATCTTGGGTGAAACAAGTTCTCTCAGCCAGGCCCTATCTCTGTGCTACAGTCTCTCACATGTCCTCTCTCTGGCTCAGCATGTGGTCACTCTTAGAATCCTCCTCCCTCAGAGCTGTGCAGGAAGTCCTGACAGGCCCTGCGATGATGCCACACTCCTCTCTTGATTTCAGCAAGTCATGTGATCAAAGCTCAATGTTTTATTAACAGCATACTGAGTCCATGTGCCATCTACTGGGCATTTCAGATAATGCAGCCTGTGTAACTTCAAGGGCTACATACATAAAAACACACACACACACGTCACTTTAAGTATCCTTTTATCGTATGCCACAATTTTTCCTACGTTACATAGAAATAGGGTGAGTCTCCAACTACAATTCAGAGTATATCAGTGCAGAACTGAACTAGTACAATGCATGATTCCTCAAAACCAGCGTTTCCCATTTAGTAGAGAACAAGACTGGGGTTCTGCTGCATTTTCACCACATCTAAGATGGCCACCGCTCCCCACAAGTCAGAAACAGCAGAGATCGTGAGACCACAATCTTCTTCCCGTCCGCCATCGATCATTTCAGACTCACTTGGTTGCGAGCGTTGATACAGGACGGTCCCGTGTAGGAAAACTCTCTTTTTTTATTATAAGGCTCAGCTATTTTTGTTGCTTCAATCAGAATTGTGGCCAATCTGGCTACATATAGGAGGCAACTTACTTGTTTTATTGTGTTGTGACATGTGGAAAGGTTTTTTTTTTGGAGTCAGACTGGGCTAATTAAAAGAGTGTTGCTGAAAGTATTTGTATCTCACACTTTCTCCCTAATATACTATGGAAAAAAAAATCCTGTTTACTTTACTTGCTTATTAAAAGCATAATTTGTAGGCTGGTAGTGAAATTGTTTTACTCCAAAACTAAGCCGAAATCCTGCTTACTTCACTTGCTTATTAAGAGCAGAGAACAAAACAGCATCCTTTGTAGTCAGTTAGTGAAATCTGTATATTTCCAGGTTAGAGAAGTGCTCTTTTTACTCCAATACTGAATTAACAACCATTAAAGGGACACTATAGTCACCTGAACAACTTAAGCTTAATGAAGCAGTTTTGGTGTATAGAACATGCCCCTGCAGCCTCAATGCTCAATCCTCTGCAATTTAGGAGTTAAATCCCTTTGTTTATGAACCCTAGTCACATCTCCCTGCATGTGACTTGCACAGCCTTCCATAAACACTTCCTGTAAAGAGAGCCCTATTTAGGCTTTCTTTATTGCAAGTTCTGTTTAATTAAGATTTTCTTATCCCCTGCTATGTTAATAGCTTGCTAGACCCTGCAAGAGCCTCCTGTATGTGATTAAAGTTCAATTTAGAGATTGAGATACAATTATTTAAGGTAAATTACATCTGTTTGAAAGTGAAACCAGTTTGTTTTTCATGCAGGCTCTGCCAATCAGAGCCAGGGGAGGTGTGGCTAGGGCTGCATAAACAGAAACAAAGTGATTTAACTCCTAAATGGCAGTGAATTGGGCAGTGAAATTGCAGGGGAATGATCTATACACTAAAACTGCTTTATTTAGCTAAAGTAATTTAGGTGACTATAGTGTTCCTTTAATTTGGACCGCAGGTTAAATGAAGGAACTAATAAGATACAAATTAATACTACTTCTAATTGTTCAGCATTTATAGAAACTGAGAAAGAGGATACTACAAGAAATCAAGAAAACGGGTCAAGAAAACAGGTCCAAAATAGTTGAATCTACTGTTCCTCAAATAGCAGAGACAAGAGACAAAAAAAGCAAACAATGCTAGCCAATTTTCTTCACAAACAAATAAATGAAAATATGATGAAAGCTACTTGTCATTTGGATTCAGAAGTACCAGAAATGAAGATAGGCAATATATTCTTGCAAAGTAAGCTTTGTGCTTCAGGACAAAGAGTTTGTCATCATCTGCTATATTCTGTTGTCATTTTGAGCAAAAACATGCACAGATAAAGACTGACTATTTTAAGCGAAACTTCAGGAATATCAGAAGACTAAACAGTTTATGAGCAAAAAATAAAATGAAAATGCCACAAAGTGAGTTATCACATGGCACGGAGCATCACACACAATGTGCAAAATAAATAGTGTCATGATTTTTAAGTAAGAAGTTGCGTTAAAAAACTTAAAGCTGTGTGTTAGGCCTCTACTCCACGGCCACCTTACCTCACGCTCCCACGCCGAGTCTCCCTCTCTCTAAATGGAGGTGTTAGAGTACGTCCTCACGGGGTCGGCCTGCTCACCACTGCCGACTGTACGCAACCCTTCAGGGATGAGCAGTGCTGCACTAATGGCAGTGAGAACATCTTCAACTGTATCCAGAAGTTTATGAACAAACAACAGAAATTGGGGCGAATGTGTAGATGTGTGCAGTGATGGTGCTAAAGCAGCGGTTGGAGAAGTGGAAGACGCTGTGATACGAATAACAAATGTAGCAAAAAACAGCACCAGTTATCACTGTGTTCTTCACAGAGATACACTGGTAGCTAAAAATATTCCAATCTCATTTAAAAAGGTGCTAGACAAAGTGGTCCAGATGATTAATTTTATAAAAAGTCTACTATTACAGTCACGATTACTTAAAATTATATGAGAAAATATGGGTAGTCACCACTCTGCCCTGCTTTTGCATTCAGAAGTCCATTGGCTATCACTTTAGACAGTCAACTAACCCCAAAATGTCAAGAATGTTCTCTTATTGCCTATTGGGAAGATTTACGCAAAGAATACCCAGAGTTGTCGGAGCGAGCAATCAAAGTTCTGCAGCTATTCGCCAGCACGTACTTGTGTGAAACCCACCTATTGGGCACCCCTGTTTTAAGCCTTGTGACATCTATCACATTCCCTTTACAACCAAATTAACCACTCTCATGTTGAAATTGGCCATACCACCTCTACAGGGTAGCCAATTAATACACTACACAAATCACATTTAATAGCGATAGTCTTTAGTGCGGCGATGAATTATGCGCCCTTGTGTGACAAGCTTAATGGAATGAAAATTGTTATTGTGACAGGTGGTCCCTGGCGCCTAAGGTAAGTTAACACCAGGGACCTCCTAGTACCACAACAGCTTCAGTCCAATGAGGTTGTTATGGTGCCTGGAGTGTTAGTAAAAATGCCTATTAGAGAATGCAGAAGCCTTGTGTGTGATTAAAGTGCAGTCAGCAAGAGCAGGAGAAGAGAATGTCTAAAGTAAACACACTGTGCTGTAAAATCTGATTGAACCATTTGCTTCATGAAGGCTGTGTGAGTCACAGCCAGGGGAAGTATGGCTACAGCTGCATAAACAGAAAAAAAAGTGATGAGAATTGAACAGCAAGACTGTTGGGGCTATACACTACAACTGCTTTATAAGCTCAAGTCGTTTAGTGCTTAGAATGTCAGTTCTAGATTAGCACGCTTAATAACTAGATTTAAAATCAAATTAATAAATAGATAGATGCCAGTTAAAAAATATATATTTTTGTAATGCTTTCTAATGTTGTATTCTTGAAAGGACATAATATCTTGGTGCCTTAATTCCCTACCTCTGTATGCAACTCCATGTTGCAGAACAAATAGAGCGAGCTCTATGACCCTAGAGGCACACACGTTCCAGGTCCGTTTTAAGAACTGCACAGACCATCTTCATACTTATCGGTGTAATGTGACATACAGACGCCATGCATGTCTTACCTGAGCAGAATGTTGGGGACGCACTCTGTATTCTGTGAGATAGTATAGGCTTCCTCGACCACAGCAAAGATGTGCCTGAAGAAAGAACAGATGGGGTAAATGTCTGAAAAATTTTATATGGTGTATGAGTGGCGGGTCCATAGAAATGTCCTTGTCAGTGTATGTGCATATCATTGATAGAGAACAGCAAGATGAGGTGAAACAAGTGTTGATACAAAGAGTAGGGCAGGGGAAGGACGGCCAAGCGACCATGGTGTACACAGCTGTGTAAGCAGTGGGAAGTTAGTTGGTATGTCTGTTGACAGAGTATTTCAGAAGGTAGATAGCAGGCAGAAATGTTGTAGGACTATTGCTAGGCCAGTGCTGTGTAAGGTTTGTGCTCTTTAGGCTTGGACTCTCCAGTCTGGGATTGTCTAGGTTGACAGACTAAGATGAGAATGTATTGTATCCAGTGGCAGAACTAAAGAAGACAGGGCCCTGCTGCATGAATTTTCTAGGGCCCCCCCCCTATCGCAAGGATGGCCAAAAGGTAGATTCCCATCTGTCATAAAACTCCCAGAATGCTTTGCTAGCTGTGGATCTACCATTTGCCCATCATTGCAGGGTTGTATTAGCACTGGGCAGTTCTTTATGTGTTTGTATGGAGTATGTGTGAGTAAATGTAGGAGTGACTTTGTGTGTAGTGTTGTCTGTTTTTATGTACTGTTGTAAAAGATATAAAGACACACACACTAGCTCACATGCCGGTGCAAACACACTAATACACATACAGATACACAGACACTCAGATACAAACACTGACACACAGATAAACAGAATGAGACACATTCAGACACACAGATACAAAGTATGACACACACACAGATACACAGAATGACACACACAGATACAAAGACGCACACATACACAGAATAACACACAAAGATACACAGACACACACACATACAGACAAACAGATATATACACAAACATGCATACAGACACATAGATAGATACACAGAAACACAAATAGATACACAGACACACATGAAAATCGTAAACAAATTAGCCATCCTCCTGTTTCCTGCATCCGCCCTGATGGTAGTTCCGCCACTAATTGTATCCCTGGACATTTGTTTACAAGGTTGAGATGAGACAGTGCTGAACACATTCATTACACAATCTGCTTGTTGTTGGTGGCAAAGTCACGGGAAACAGATTTTTGCATTAAATCACTGTAAATGCTCCCTCAAGTTGCACAAGTCATTCTGATGGTGGGTGTAGGAATATATGATGTTACAACTTGCAAATACTGCAGCCTATGTCTGTCCCTCTGCTAAAGGAAGTACTACTTTGTCTCGTGTAATAGTCAAACTATGACAATAGGTGGAGAGTCCACCACCATTTCCCCATCAGTTGCATATTTGCAATAAATGCATAGACCCCAAAAGTGAAAGAACAACTTTAATCAGAAATACTTATAACATTATCGTGAAAATAATTTCCTGAGACAGAGACTGAATAAAGTGTAATCAAATGTGAATCATTTGACCGAGTAGATAACCAAGTTATATTGACCTAGCCTTTGGCATTTTCTCCACACTTTACTCCTGCTAAATATATATTGAAACATTCCATACCGCTAACAGTGATATTTCAACAATATTGTTTTGTAATACTTACGGTGGTGTCTCTAATATTTTGCTATCCAGATAAATGGACGCCATATCTGGATTGCAAGTGTTCATTGATTTGAAGGGATTCACTGACAGAAGCATATGTCCAATACGGGTCTGGAAGAGAAAAACAGAGCTGGTCTTTTCACTTGCACAAAATACTGCAAACGTTTTAATCATCTAGATCGACTACAGAGCAATGCAACATCTAATGAGATATTGCAGCAAGCAGTACAGCATTAAAACAAGTAACCGCAAATAGACAGGAAATCCTTCGGACAAATGAACTTTGTAGCAAATAAAAATTGCTGGTAGGTGGACCAATCCATACATTTTCCATACTATAAAGTACAATATAGAAAACAGTATGTTCCCACACTTGATATGTTAAATGTTAAAACTAGGAGTCATCACTTTTAAAAATTCACCTTGTTACACTCTCCTGGCTGTCAATCAGACAGCTTCCTGGTTTGGTTAGCTCACTGGAGCTAAACTCAAGAGGCAGCAATTGCACATTGCATCTGCCTTGCAAAGACTTCATATTGAGCTGCATTGGGAAGTCTGTGATTGGACAGCCACAGAAAGCTTGTGCTGGTGAACAGGAGTGGAGCTTCCAATAGTTAAAGAAACGAAATCTACAGCTATTGCAAGCCAATATTTCATATACCCTCAAAGAAAACATGTAAAACAAATTAAATGCATATTTTCTTTGAGCATATTTACTATGTTTTTTTCTTTTTAGACGGAGTGTTCCTTTAATGGGATACACGAAGTATAAAACCAATTTTAGCTTAATGAAGCAGTTTTGGTGTATAGATAGTGTCCCTGCCATTTCACTGCTCAATTCACTGCCATTTAGGAGTTGTCACTTTTGTTTCTGCTTATGCAGCCCTAGTCACACAATTACATGTGACAGCACAGTGTGTTCACTTTAAAACTAAGAGCAGAAGATAAGAAATTCTTAATTAAACAGACTGTGCCATAAATGAAGTTTAAACATTAGATCTCTTTTTACAGGAAGTGTTTAGGTAGGGCTGTGTCACGTGCAGGGAGGTGTGGCTAGGGTTGTATAAACAAATAGGTTCCTCACAATAGGTTAGTCTTCAAAGTAAAAGAAATTGGTCTAGATCAGGGGTTCCCAATATATTTTTCCCGTGGAACCCTTTGACATAGTGTATCAGCATCGTGGAACCCCCTCTCTCCCCTCCACCCCCCCAAAAAAACAACAACTATTTGGTACCATTGTATAAACCTTTCAATGAGCAAGTTTTGCAATTTTCTTTTTTACTATATTTTCACACTAATTTCTACACGTGCAGAGGTGTATTTGAATGTACCGTATATACTCGAGTATAAGTCGAGTTTTTCAGCACATTTCTTGCTCGACTTATACTCGAGTCACTGTCCGCCGGGCTCATTACAGGAAGCGTTTACTTACCTTTCCTGCAGCTCCTGTCAGCTCTGTGCAGCTCCCCTGTCAGCTCCCACTGTAAGTCTCGCGAGACCCGCGGCCTTCAGAGCGTTGCCACGGATTACCGTGGCAACTCTCAGCACGGCACGCAGACCGCGAGACTTACAGTGGGAGCTGACAGGGGAGCTGCACGGAGCTGACAGGAACTGCAGTAAAGGTAAATAAACGCTTCCTGACAGCTCCCCCCCTGCACGGCCCATGCCACTGGACCACCAGGGATTAAGATAGCCCCCTCCCTGGCCAGTTAACAAGCAGGGAGGGGGGGACAAAAAAATAAATAAAATAATAATAAAAAAAATAATAATATTAAAATAAAATAAATATTAAAATAAAAAAAATAATAAAAATGCCCTCCTCCCACCCAGTTTGTTTGTATGAGTGTGTGTGTATATAAAGCAGAGTGTGTGTTTGTATGAGTGTGTGTGTATATAAAGCAGAGTGTGTGTTTGTATGAGTGTGTGTGTATATAATGCAGAGTGTGTGTTTGTATGAGTGTGTGTGTATATAATGCAGAGTGTGTGTTTGTATGAGTGTGTGTGTGTATATAATGCAGAGTGTGTGTTTGTGTGTATGTATATAATGCAGAGTGTGTGTTTGTATGAGTGTGTGTGTGTATATAATGGAGAGTGCAGAGTGTGTGTTTGTATGAAGTGTGTGTTTGTATTGTATGAGTGTGTGTGTGTATATAATGCAGAGTGTGTGTTTGTGTGTATGTATATAATGCAGAGTGTGTGTTTGTATGAGTATGTGTGTATATAAAGCAGAGTGTGTGTTTGTATGAGTGTGTGTGTTGTGATAAAGTGAAGGCAGATAGGCCTTTTAACCCCAGGGGAAGTACGTGTAGTTTGTGTGTTGCACAACACAAAGCTTTGTTTAGTTATGGGCCCCTGGGATGGAGCATTTGGAGAGAAGGGTGGGCCAATGCTCCACTCCACAGTTTAGTGGTTTTCTGGGGAGACATAGATCCAGACCAGGGTTTTTTGGACCGTCTCCAACCCACTGCTCAGCTGCAGTTAATGAGCTGTTGCAGTGGGAATAAACCCCTCCCTGCTAGGCAGGTAAAAGAGAGGGATTGCTGGCTTCCTCCCAGGAAGCAGGTAGGAGAGAGGCTGTTCTCTCCAGATAGAGAGTCAAGGAGACTAGGCACTGGGAGTGCAGAAAGGAAGCAGTCAAGGCTGGCTTGGAGCACTGGGAGTGCAGTCAAGGCTGGCTTGGAGCACTGGGAGTGCAGGAGGAAGCAGTCAAGGCTGGCTTGGAGCACTGGGAGTGCAGGAGGAAGCAGTCAAGGCTGGCTTGGAGCACTGGGAGTGCAGGAGGAAGCAGTCAAGGCTGGCTTGGAGCACTGGGAGTGCAGAAAGGAAAGCAGTCAGGGCAAGGCTGGCTTGGAGCACTGGGAGTGGAGGAAGAAAAGCAACAGGCTAGCTAGCAGAGTGTTGCTATCTAATAAGGTTGGTGCAATATGTTTTTGTTAGTTTAACCCTGATAGAGAGGGATATTCAAAGTGAGTCAGTGCTCAGACGAGCTAGGTTTTTGTTTAAAGGGAAACCTGTTATATTTATGTTTTCATTTGCTGCTGCCTCATATGTAAACTTACAAATAAAGTGCCTGGAATGAAATTGCATTAAAAGACTGTGCATGTTTTTGCCCTAGAGGACCGTGCTACCTGCTGACAAGGATCACAGTGTGTATAAAGCAGAGTGTGTGTTTGTATGAGTGTGTGTGTGTGTGTGTGTGTATATAATGCAGTGTGTGTTTGTATAAGTGTGTGTGTATATAATGCAGTGTGTGTTTGTATGAGTGTGTTTGTGTTTGTATGAGTGTGTGTATAAAGCAGAGTGTGTGTTTGTATGAGTGTGTGTGTGTATATAATGCAGTGTGTGTGTTTGTATGAGTATGTGTGTGTGTGTATATAATGCAGAGTGTATGTATGGGTGTGTGTGTGTATAATACAGAGTGTGTGTTTGTATGAGTGTGTGTGTTTGTATGAGTGTGTATATAATGCAGAGTGGGTGTTTGTATGAGTGTGTATAAAGCAGAGTGTGTGTTTGTATGAGTGTGTGTGTGTGTATAATGCAGAGTGTGTGTATGGGTGTGTGAGTGTGTGTGTTTGTATGAGTGTGTATATAATGCAGTGTGTGTGTTTGTATGAGTGTGTGTGTATATAATGCAGAGTGTGTGTTTGTATGAGTGTGTGTGTGTATAAAGCAGAGTGTGTGTTTGTATGAGTGTGTGTATAAAGCAGAGTGTGTGTTTGTATGAGTGTGTGTGTATATAATGCAGAGTGTGTGTTTGTATGAGTGTGTGTGTATATAATGCAGAGTGTGTGTTTGTATGAGTGTGTGTTTGTATGAGTGTGTGTGTGTGTATAAAAGTCACTGATAACTTGTGTTAAACTTTTTTTTCTTAAAGTGCTCAATTTTCTTCTAAATTCTTTTTTTCCCATATCTCCTCTTCTGCTTTCTCTATTTTGAGTCTGACTATAGGGGGCAAAGCTTAAAATAATGACTGACCGGGAGCTAAAATGGAGACATCCAGTTACAGGTTAAACCGGTCTTGATTGTTACATTAAGTTAAAATATTTAACACATAACAAATATAAATTTGTTAAATATAGGTATATAAATATGTTATAATAATATTAAGTCTTGAGGATTAACAGTTCCCCTATAATTAGGAGAAGTTAAATCGACACAAAATTATGAAACATTTTCACAAAGAAACAGGAAACTTGCACTGAGAATTTAAACTTTAGATTCAATTTTATTTAAATTAAATACTTTGTTGGAATTATTACGTTTTATTGGTGCATTTTCTGTGAATATAATACTGCACACATCCATAGAATTTGTAAATAGATTCACAGATCTATTCTGGCCAACATGGACGGAAATTGTATCTTTCGAACTCTACTTACCACTTGGAGTGTGCGTTACTTACATAAAGAGCATCACGGTGAAATCGCTTCTTCAAACAGAGAAAGATTGCACTTTCACAGACATCCCTATTAAGAGTACAAAGTGTTAAACATATCATGGAGGTCATGTTACACATATCAGCTTTACACTTGCCATTTCTCGCGAAGCCCTGTAGTTCCCTTTCACAGATAGCGATAAAAAATAAAGTCTAGTAAAGGCTGATTTGATTACATAATTTTATATTAAATTAAAAATCTATATTTATTAAATATTCATCTATACAATCGTGCATGAATTTATAAATACACATATATATATATATATCTCATAAAACAGGGTACAGTACACCACCACACTCTCGGAAGAACTTTAATACTGTAGAATACTACCCAGGAATCTTTCAGAATTCTTAATACTATCTAGGATGGATTCACTATCTTCACCTCCATTGACCTTCAGCACTGCTTATACCCATTTATTGTAAAATGTATATGTTTATTCACCACACTGGGAATTGTCGAAAATTAGCACACAAACTGTAGTCTGAGGGATCTGAGCAGGAACAGCAGTCAAAGAATGTGCCCCGTTAAGCTACTTAACCTATAATTTGCATTGTACCATTTCTTGGTCTAGTAAGCAAGCCCAACAGAGTCCTCTGCTGAAATACTCACTCTAAAAATGATAGGTCTTCAACCTCTTCCACGTCTGGATACTCCTCCCCAGCCAACACCTAGAACACACACAAAGATCGATGGATAAATTAGATAGCTGGATTAAATAAGATGTAGAAAACCATCAGCAATCCAGGTATTGTGGAGTAAATCTTCCCTGATGCTTTGCAAGCATTATGGGAGATGTAGTCCACAACATCTAGACTGCCGAAGATTGCCTTCACCTGGACTACATCACTTAACCCGGGGAGAAATATATATATACAGAAACATTAATATATATATATATATATATATATATATATATATATATATTAAAATGTATTTTATTTATTTATTGTTTTTTCTTTATGTAGTTTTGTATATAGACCTATTTTACTCCATTACCTGCTTTTTATGCATGTTCATTTGTAGTATGTCATCTGTAAGATCCTCTGCCTCCCATCTGTTTTTTGGTAACTGCATGGGTTGAGCAGGTTTGGCATGATTAACCTGTTGGTGCATTGACCACTTGCTCAGGTTTTCTATAGTAAGTCGAGGTAAGAGAGTCTCAGAGCTAAGCCAACTAGCAGGGTCACCAACTCCTGGAATGCTTTGTGCCCAATGAACATGTGTGGTGGCTTCATAAGAAGGACTCTGTTGAATTATATCTTCTTCATCCTGTGAAGAACTTTCGAAGGTAGATGTGCTTTGGGTTTCAACAATCACATCATCCTCTAGTTGGGGTTCTTGTGCTTGCACAGAGTTCGTCTTGTCAAGGACTTCCCTGGTGTGCCTGAGTTTGGGGAAATTGATGGCAGATGGAGATGAGTGTTCTTCACTTCTTTTTGCTACTTGTCTTAAAATGGGTCTTGAACCTATCAAGTTAGTAGAACAAAAGCGTGGTGAACGTGATGGGATCCTATTTTCCGACTG
>OW240917.1:228676436-228709609 GCA_933207985.1 Pelobates cultripes | reverse complement strand
AATTTTGGCCTGAGTTTAAAAACACCCAGTGTTTATGTGCTTTTTTTTGCAAGTTATAGGGCTATATGTACAAATAGGAAATTGCCGGTTCAAAATATATATTTTTAAAATGTATCAATAGTAACATTGTAACACTATTATCTGTCATAAATCTCTGAATCACACTCCACATGTACATATTTTTTTAAAGTAGACAACCAAGGGTATTCAATATGGGGTATGTCCAGTCTTTTTTAGTAGCCACTTAGTCACAAACACTGGCCAAAGTTAGCGTTCATATTTGTTTGTGTGTGAAAAAGGTAAAAAACAAAATTGAACGCTAATTTCAGCCAGTGTTTGTGACTAAGTGGCTACTAAAAAAGACTGCAATTTGCAATACCTTGAGTTGTCTTCTTTTGCAAATGTTATGCCATCATGGGGGTAATTCTCCTTCCCGGGCTACTATACGCTCTCAAAGGCAACATAACCAACCTGGCAATTTTCAATGTAAAAATATTTGACCCATATATTTGACCCTGTAACTTTCAAAAACGCTATAAAACCTGTAC
Organism: Pelobates cultripes; assembly: GCA_933207985.1. Taxonomy (NCBI): domain Eukaryota; kingdom Metazoa; phylum Chordata; class Amphibia; order Anura; family Pelobatidae; genus Pelobates; species Pelobates cultripes. The sequence continues at coordinate 228,709,061 of OW240917.1, read as the reverse complement.
ATAGGGGGTACTATTATACTCGGTAGACTTTGCTGAAGACAAATATTAGTGTTTCAAAACAGTAAAACGTATCACAACAATTATATAATCAGTGAAAGTGCCCTTTGTGTGTGAAAAATGCAAAAAATGTCACTTCCACTGACAATATCATCGCTGTGATATGTTTAACTGTTTTGAATCACTAATATTTGTGTTCAGCGAAGTCTCCTGAGTAAAACTGTACCCCTGTACAGGTTTTAGGGTGTCATAGAAAGTTACAGGGTTAAATACAGTGCTAGTAAATTAAATTCTCTGGACTTTCGGCCTGGGTAATCAGGCAGGTCCCTCAAATTGCAATCAATAAAATTTATTACATAAATACACACATATTTAAAAACAAAAGAAGGAAGGTATGTAGAAGAGGATAAAGGTCAGGCTGACTGCCTCAATGAATATTTTTGTTCTGTATTTACAAAAGAAAATGAAGGAAAGGGACCTCAGTTGAGAAAAAGGATAAATGAGTCATTTATTACACGTGAGTTTACAGAGGAAGAGGTTCTATTTCAACTGTCAAAAGTAAAGACAAATAAGTCAATGGGACCTGATGGAATACACCCAAAGCTATTAAAAGAGTTTAGTGGTGTACTAGCAAAACCATTAACAGATTTATTTAACCAATCATTGTTAACAGGAGTAGTCCCAGAAGATTGGAAGTTAGCTAATGTTGTGCCCATTTACAAGAAAGGTAATAGGGAGGAGTCGGGCAACTATAGGCCAGTAAGCCTTACTTCAGTAGTGGGGAAAGTGATGAAAACCATGTTAAAGGATAGGATTGATGAACATCTAAAAAAACATGGATTTCAAGATCAGAGACAACATGGGTTTACTTCAGGGAGATCATGCCAAACTAATCTTATTGATTTTTTTGATTGGGTAACTAAAATTCTAGATCAGGGTGGTGCAGTAGACATTGCTTACCTAGATTTCAGTAAGGCTTTTGACACTGTTGCACATAATGTATGGAACAAGACATGGTAGAATGTAGAACATTTCTTTCCTGCAATCTTTAAGTCTGGATTCCAATATTGTTGAATGGGTAAGGCAGTGGCTGAGTGACAGGCAACAGAGGGTTGTAGTTAATGGAATATATTCGAAGCTTGGACTTGTCACCAGTGGGGTACCTCAGGGATCTGTACTTGGACCCATTCTCTTAATATTTTTATTAGTGATATTGCAGAAGGTCTTGATGGTAAGGTATGTCTTTTTGCTGATGATACTAAGATATGTAACATGGTTGATGTTCCAGGAGGGATAAGCCAAATGACAAATGATTTAGGTAAACTAGAAAAATGGTCAGAATTGTGGCAACTGACATTTAATGTGGATAAGTGCAAGATAATGCATCTTGGACGTAAAAACCCATGGGCAGAGTACAGAATATTTGATAGAGTCCTAACCTCAACATATGAGGAAAGGGATTTAGGGGTGATTATTTCTGATGACTTAAAGGTAGGCAGACAATGTAATAGAGCAGCAGGAAATGCTAGCAGAATGCTTGGTTGTATAGGGAGAGGTATTAGCAGGAGAAAGAGGGAAGTGCTCATGCCATTATACAGAACACCGGTGAGACCTCACTTGGAGTATTGTACACAGTACTGGAGACCGTATCTTCAGAAGGATATTGATACCTTAGAGAGGGTTCAGAGAAGGGCTACTAAACTGGTTCATGGATTGCAGGATAAAACTTATCAGGAAAGGTTAAAGGATCTTAACATGTATAGCTTGGAGGAAAGACGAGACAGGGGATATGATAGAAACATTTAAATATATAAAGGGAATCAACACAGTAAAGGAGGAGACTATGTTTAAAAGAAGAAAAACTACCACAACAAGAGGACATAGTCTTAAATTAGAGGGACAAAGGTTTAAAAATAAAATCAGGAAGTATTACTTTACTGAGAGGGTAGTGGATGCATGGAATAGCCTTCCAGCTGAAGTGGTAGAGGTTAACACAGTAAAGGAGTTTAAGCATGCATGGGATAGGCATAAGGCTATCCCAACTATAAGATAAGGCTAGGGACTAATGAAAGTTTTTAGAAAATTGGGCAGACTAGATGGGCCGAATGGTTCTTATTTGCCGTCACATTCTATGTTTCTATGTTTCTATGTCTATAGAATTTAAATATATATGCATATTTATATATTTGAGTCTACGTGTATATTTATGAAATTATTTATGTAATTTTGTATATGGATATATAAATATTTCGTATTATTTTGATTTATTTATATATACATATATGTATATATAATTTCATTGTAAGTGTATTTTGATATAAAATATATATATTAATATCAAAATACAGTTAGAATAAAATTTCATATAGATATATAATTTTATAAACATTTGTATTATTATTTTTACGTTTATTTAACTTATTATTTTAATTTTATTATAATATAATATAATATATATATATATATATATATATACACACACACACACACGTGTGTAATTTAATTATAAATGTATTTTTATATTAATATATGTATATAATATAAAAATACACTTAGTATGACATTGTGTATATGTATGATAAAAAATTGTAATAAATAATAATAATGATATATAGATATAATATATGTCTATATATCATTATTATTATTTATTAACATTTTTTATTTTACACTTGCAGGGAGACTCCCTGTCAGCACAGACAGTCCCTCTGCAGACAGACACTAGGACCCCTCTTGTGACAATGTGACCGCTATGTTGAGCGATCACATGGCCCCTGGGGTCCTAATTCGTCATGGGGAGACTGCCTGGGCTGCAGGCAGTCTCCCCACACCAGGAGCAACGCTGATCACCGCTGGGGGAACGACAGCGACCGGGTGAGTAACAATTACCGTTATGACGGTTCAGGACCATCATGGTCCTCAAGGGGATGTTTCCGATGACGGTCCTGAACCGTCATCAGTCCTCAAGGGGTTAAATAATAAGTAATAAAGTATATACTTTTTATACACTTACCGCACCATTTTTTCCTCCTACTGTAAAGAAGGAATGTGGTCTTTAATCACATATGCGATTTGACTTGAGCCTATTGGAAGGCTCTGGGTTTGTGAGTACTAAATTACACTTTACTACTTCCAATATATAAATAAACAATATCACTCTATATATTTATTTTATGCCAAATCACCCAAGACAGAAGAATATTTGGATGCAAAGGAGGGATAGGGTCGGCTTAACAGACCCTAAAGCGCAAGAACTTGAGCTAAGTTTTTTAGCTCAGTAAATTGTGAGTTGTTACTTGGCATTATATCTTACATTTTAATATTGTAATATGATGTGTATGTCTATGTTTCTATTTAAAGGGATTATAAAGAAACATTGACATCTCTTAAAAGAGAAAACAATTGTAAAGGTACATTGTTTCATATTGGGCAGTTTGCAATATCACCACCAATTGTCTTTCACCAAATATTATAATATAGCGCTTCACCGAAACACTCTACTTTCTGTTTTATGTTAAAGGATAAATCACAGTGTTATAGCAGCTTATTTTATTTACCGTCTATATTGATTGATAAAAAATATGATTAAATATTAGCGCTTATACATCTTTATATAAATCCCCATTATCACTTCACCAACATAATATATATTATAAATGGGTTACTCACTACAGTGAGAATTGTTAGTAATTTCAAGTTTGAATCCAAAATAGCTAAACTGAAAAAAATAATTGATTTGTAGAAAATTAGGCTACTTATGCCTACATTTTGACATTTACTCTGAATTCCCGTCAATCCTCACTTCTGTAAATAATGCTGTTAGTGTGTAACTAGTATAGTATATTTTATTTCACAAATAAATATACACAAATTAATATACATATAAATATATTTATATTTATTTGTGAAATAAAATATTCGGCTAAATTATTTAATTAATGTTTCCCATGGAAGTAATGCAGGTCCAATTTTCCACCTAGGGTGCTTAATATCGCCTGTACTCCGATGAGCATATTATATATATATATATATATATATATATATATATATATAGATATAATGTTGATGATGCACTAAAGACAGCACGTTTGCCGTGGTGCTTGCCTCCTGGAGGAAAAGAAAAAATGGAATCGAATAGACTTGTCTGGTACTACACTTAACAGGATAATTAGTACTATGCTATCTAATGCAAAATCGCAGGATCAACACAGAGCAACTCACCTGCATCACGCAAAGAGCTTCTCTTATCTCATCCTTCTGTTCTCCGCTCTAAGCACCAACCGTATTAATTATTCACAATCCAGCTTGGATAAGAAAGAGGCAGACACCTGTGATCAGAAAGAGTGGAGAGAGTTTCACACATTTCAACCTGAAAAATTAACTCATCACTGTCTGGGCAGCATTCACTATATCAAGAACGCATACAGAAAGTCCTCGCAGGAACCTGTATAACTGTATAATATAATCATTACGTGTGCACAGCAAAAAAAAAAAAATGTTTCAGATAAAAAAAAAAAAAATTGGGGATGGCCGAATTTTGGCCACATGGCAGTTCGGTTTGGCCGAATTCCATTAATCAAGATAGACAAACCGCAAGGAGCAAAAATAAGCCAGCGTATTTCTAAATATATACAAAGTATAAATATTACATGTTTATTTTGCAGTACACCGATTTTCCCACCACTTGGTTCAGAGGTCAAGTGAAAAAAAATATATAATATATCAATTTTATTTACCGCTCCCCGCAGCCCCTCTATTGGTCCCTTCTCACTTGATCTGTGAATAAAATTAATATTTGGTGACTGTTCACTACCCATCAATCATCTTTATTCTGACACCATATGTGGAATTAAGAATCATTAATCAAAACAAATATGCTCATCCATCGAGAATTTCTTTTGATTTGTGATTTGGCTACATTTCGGATCAGAGTTTAGGAACAGGAACTGAATTTCAAGCCAAACTGAAAAAAATAAAAGTAAATAAAAGTCAACATTATTCTTTAGTTTGAATATTTTGTCTTATTAGAACACTATAAGCACCATAACAACTTTAGCTTAATGGAGTTGTTTTGGTGTATAATCATGCCCCTGCAGTGTCACTGCTCAATCTCTGTCCCATGCCAACCTTTCAGTGTCTATCCTTCCAATACTCTAGTCTACTACCTGCTGCTCTGACGTTCTTCCATTCCCCATGCCGTGTTTATGACCTCCATAGATATTTCCTTTGTAGACCATTACCTGTAGCTTGTGACATAGAATGTTTAGATAAGAATGAAACTACAGAGTTCCATTTCCACTCCTGTGCGGGTTCTGATGGTTCTCTATGACTTTGTTACCAAAAGGCCGTGTTTCCATGCATTACAGACACTGTTTAGGCTCTGAGCTGCAGGTCTAGTCACTTGGCCCTACAAAGAATGTACATGGAGCCATGTCCACCATTTTGTCTGTTGGCACCGCCATTTGCAGTCAGTACTTTTAAACAGTAGCAATCGCAAACTAAACCCTGGCGATAGATTGCAGAACGTGGGACAGAGGCCCAAAATATGGGATTCTCCTGGCAAAAAACAGGAAAGTTTGCAACTATGTTCTTGAGAATAATAATTATGGAGTTTATTCTCTAATCTTTTATTTGTAGCAAACTAAAATATGAATGAGCAGAAGCTGCTTTAGAGAATAAAATAGTTGATTTAGAGAATTCTCAAACTCAGCTATAATCATCGTGGCTGTTGCAGACAAAATTTTCCCATGCAGATTTAAAATGGCCATAATTCGGCATTTTAAACCAGTTAGGTTGACTGGGGTGGTTCTCCTTTAAGAGCATAATTTTCACCATCCTTCTATATCGCATGTAAGATGTAAAGATTCCCCACGGAGGGAAGGTGAGCTGAAGAGATAATTTACCTTAACAAAACGACAAGGCTTCCAAACACTGGGACTGAATTAATCATGGGCTTTTTGTCCTGTAAATGAGTCTAACCGGATCAGATTCCAGCACTAATTAACTGAGGCTGGAGTCAACTGCGGGCCACTTAACATATTACTAACCAATTCTTTGCAATCAAAAAAAATATATAAAAAAAAAAAAAAAAAATACTCAGAACTTTTAAAGCAATTTAGGACAAGGGATGATGCAATTCCCACTATGTCACCTTGATGCTGCCATGCCATCCGTTATTAAAAAGAGTTAAATCAAGGGTGTACATTTCTGTTCTCAACAATACTTGACCATGTCATTAAACAATTGTGTATATCTGTATACCTCCCAAGTGTCCCAATTTAGGAGAGACAGTCCCTATTTTGGGCCCTAATCCCTCTGGCCCTCTTTTTACTATCCTAATGTCCCTCTTTTCTAGGAGCTCCATATTGTTGGCGTGCCTGAGTGTATAACAGAGCTCCACAGCAATAATACTCACAGTGATGTGTCTTTAAACTACAATAAATGCGTTTAGAAATCAGTCTGTAAATAAGATTCATTGTTCTTGTTCTAAATTACATTTTGGTTTTATAAATTGTTATTGGTGTTGGGAATACAGCTCTGTATTCCTAACACTATAGTTTTCCTTTATTGCAGCGTTTCCCAATTGGTGTTCCGCTGAACCCTAGGTAGCAGCCCCACTGGACTCCAGGGACTCCATGCCAGCAGCCCCACTGGACTCCAGGGACTCCATGCCAGCAGCCTCACTGGACCCCAGGGACTGCATGCCAGCAGCCCCACTGGACCCCAGGGACTGCATGCCAGCCACCCAGCCGCCCCACTGAATGCCCAGGGACTCCATGCCAGCATTCCTAAAGGTAGGGGGGCTGCGTGAAGTAAAATGTAAAAATAAATAAAAGTTGTATGTGTGTCTGTAAGGGAGTTTGTATGTGTTTGTGTGTCTGTCAAAGAGTATATGTGTTTGTCAGTGAGTCTGTGAGAGTGTATGTGTTTGTCAGTGAGAGTGTGTTTGTATGTGTGTCTGTCAAAGAGTATGTGTGTTTGTCAGTGAAAGTGTATGTGTGTCTGTCAAATAGTATGTGTGTATCTGTGTGTCAAGATTTGTGTGTGTGTCACTGTATCTGTGTGTGTGTTTGTGTGTGTGTGCCAGTGTGTTTGTGTGTGTATGTGTATCTGAGTGTGTCAGTGTGTGTATGTGCCAGTGTGTATCGGAGTTAAGATGTGTGTGTTAGTGTGTATCTGAGTGTGTGCATCTGTGTGTCAGTGTTTATCTGTGCGTGTGTGTGTGTTTCTGTGTGTCAGATACATATATACACACACACACAGAGATACACACACTGGCGCATACAAACGCAGATATACACACCTTGACACACACCGGCACATACAAACACAGATACACACACCTTGACACACAGATAAAGATACACACTGTGTGTCAAGGTGTATCTGTGTTGGTGTGTGTATCTGTGTGCCACTATCTGCCAGTGTGTGTCGGTGTGTCAGATTCATACACACTGGCACATACAAACACAGATATACACCCCTTGACACACCGGCACATACAAAAAAAAAGGCTTGATTTTATTTATTTATTTTGGGGGTGGAGGGGGGGTCCACGATGTTGATACACCATGTCAAAGGGTTCCACAGGAAAAATTAATTGGGAAACCCTGCTTTATTGAATGGAGTGTATTGTATAGTGGATCTGTGAAGCGGGACATGGCAGGTTAGAAGTAAAGCCATTACTAAATGGTTTTACTACTTACAGTGGGGGGGATGCCAGGGCTCTTTTGGCACCTTAACCACTACAGCACACTGCAGTGGTTATGGTGCTTGTAGTGTTCTTTTAATACATTAGGAATCCTATAGAAGTGTCATAGCATTATTCTATGTCTAATGGGTACTCTAATATAAAAGGCAACTAAAAAATAAATTGTCAAAGTCTACTGTTAACATGATTGGTGTTGTGGAATTGGAGGAGGCCGACATGTTTCCCTATGTAGAGGAACTTCTCCAGGTCTTAGGGACAGACACTGTGCCGGGCGTTAAAGGGGTAGTAGATACAGATCATGCAAGTCACACAAGAATAATGTCACAAACCGCTAAGTTGGAGTCAATGTCCTTTCTCTTCTGCAGCAGTACCAAAAATTACTCATCAATTGTCCTTGCAGACATCTGTCATTCATTTGAATTGATATGACATGGTCCTTGCTCCAAAATCAATAAAGAGATAATGGCAATGATTAATTATTTAGATCAAAAAGTATTTCTAAAGGGGACAGGTTTTCCGAACATCCATCGACCACTAACGTCAATGCATTTGGATCCCCTGCAGTTTGTGAGTGAACCTCTCCTTTTACATATTTACATGTGTGTATAATTTTATGAAGCGATTTAGAGGCAAATTCAATCTATACAATTAATTATTCCTTTATTCCGTACATATGGGATAAAATCATTTCAGTAACATACAATATAGCAGGCTAGCAGTACACCAAATCAGAAGCAGTCAACGCGTTTCATGCTTTTTCAGGATCACATGTAATGAGCTTCTCCCTTGCATGCATCGTGGTTGCAAGCGGAATTTTTTAGTGTCCCCCTTCCTTTTTGCCCTTTGGCTGTTTTTTTACATTTAGCCCCCATGTCCATCTCCCATCCCCTCCCCGTTCTGGCTCAGAGTGGTGTACTCAAATACTCCTCAATGAGAAGCATTTGATTGGAGCTTGCAGGAGAAGCTGTGACATTGATGGGGGTGTAAATACCAGCATGGGGACCTTCTCCCACCGCTGGATTCCAGGTAAGTTTATGATTAGTTTTACAGAGGTAGCCAAATTGCTAATGCCCAATAGGGCATTGCAAAGTGAACATGAGATTCATTTCAAGAAGGGTTGGAATAACTCTAAGTGTTGAACCATTCTCAACAGGGTTTAACACTTAAAACTACGCCCCAGGGAACTCTAAGCATCGCAACAACTTTGTTGAGTATTCCATTAAGTTTTCAGGTGAAATAATAAACACATCTGCCAAGAGTAGTGTCTGAAGAAGACGTTCAGTAGAATTTGTTCTTTAATTTCTCTCCTTTCACAGATACCGATTCTCTACTTATCTAGGGACATGAGGAGGAGATAGAGGAATGTGATATCCTTACAGCATTTATTCCCAGTCCTGTAAAACAACCAACAATATCCAAAGTAATTGAGACTGACTACTTTCAGCCACATCTGTCTCCAGGCACATCAGGATTAGAACCTGCACTGTACAGTCCTTCTGATTGCAGCGAGGATGCTGGTATTCTTGAACAGAATGAGAGAAGACTGCAGTAAATTAAACAGCAGATGGATACAAATGCTAGTCTGTTGCGTCAAAGTGATGCCAAGTTGCAGAGAATAATCACTCAGCATGACCAGGTCTTGGTCATAAAGGAGGAGCTCCATAGTTTGACTATTGGTGTCCGACTTGTGAGACCTTTTAGAACCAACTCTAAGTCAAACAGTTCTGTGCACCAAATTAGCTACAGAACATCAGACCAAATTTGGCCTTTGGATTTCCTTGTACATACATACGGGAAAAGGCAACCACTACGGCAAATTACCATTTGGATTTTAAATAATTTTATAATATGTATTTAAGAAGTGCTTTAAAACACATCTCTTTAGGAATGCTTATTGCCTTCCAGAACAACCTCTACCTTACGCTCTCCCAAAGGGCAGCACTCTACTCTCCTCCAGCTCCCACCCTATTTGATTGATATTTCCTGTCCTAATGTGTCTTATACTCCACCTCCTATAGACTGTAAGCTCGTTTGAGCAGGGTCCTCTTCAGCCTATTGTTCCTGCATGTTTTTTGTAATCGTCATATTTATAGTTAAATCCCTCCTCTTATAATATTGTAAAGTACTACGGAATCTGTTGGCGCTTTATAAATGCCAATAATAATATTTAATTGCACCCTCAGTTATGGATCCCAATAATGTATCACGTTTCACTCCGCATAGAGGCCAAGTGTTGGACATTTTTAGTGGCTACAGACTAACAGATGCTAAATTTATTTATTTTTTAAGATAGCAACACATTTAAATTTTCTAGTTAACCAATTTTTTAAAAGAGTTAATTAAAATATATATTTGTGGTGAAAGTGACCTTGCCACTGGTTTTTGGAGGGGCCTGTTTGCCAGCCTCTTGCCCCAGGACTATGGCCCCTGGGGGTATTGCCCTTTGGAAACGATTATTTGGGCTTAATGAATTTTGGGACACTTTTTCTGCCCATTTGAATCCATGGGAAGGAGTGCCTCTTCCCCTCTCCTCCCCTCTCCCTCCTCCCCCCCATTGTTCTCCAGCAGGGTGTTGTCCCAGGGACCCTGCCAGAGCAGTTGGAACTAGCTGCTTTGTCCCTCCTCGGTCAAAAAAAGGACTTCCAACTAACTTTTTAACCACTGAAGGGAATTGCCTGAATTTGGGATGTGTTTGTATTTGAAGTGTGCTGATTAATAATATGTAAGATTTGATGTATATTTTAGAAGTTATAAGAATTGTGTAAAAACTGTATTTTCCTGCCTGTGATAATTATTGTACAGTAATTATATCACAGGCAGAGGGGAGGGTTTGGTTGTCCCAACTGGGAGTGTTTAACTGTATTATAGTGTATTTGATTGGCTGTGCTACAAAACCATGTGGGTGGCAACCTTGTGTAAAAATGTGAACAACACAACAGAAGAAAACGACTAAAAAAGGTCTAAGAATACTTAAGCCAAATAGTCAAAAAAAGGACTATATGGGTAAGAAAAGGTGCCTAACCCCATGTAATTCAAAAGAACAGAGAAAATAACTACATATATGTGCGATGTGGGAGGGGCCACCAGATAAAATCCTGTTGACCCGGACCACCGCACCAATGTAGATCTTACCCAACAGATTATAGAAAAGCTTTAAAAAAAATGACAAATACTAAAAGATAAATAATATATTAAATAAACATAACATTTATTGCGTCATACGACTTAGAAAATAGAAAAATACTAAGAAAAAATTAGTGAAATGAAAACGTGCAAACGGTGTACGTGATTAAAAAGGAAGTCTAGAGGGGTATGCTAGCCAGGTGGCAGTATCTCAAAAGTAATACTAGAAAGCCATACTAGTAAGATCACAATTATAATATCTACAAGTGGGCATATAATGAAGGAAACAATTGTCAAATGGTATACGGGTTTATACCAGGAAAAACTAGAACCCAAAAGGGACACTCTAGGTTTATAGTGGTCCACAAGTGAGCACTTAAAAAAGTACTTGCATAGTACAAAAAGGTATTGACAAGTGTATCCACAGGACTGAGCTCGAAAAGGAACACTCTATATAGTAATAATGATTCTGATTCACTTGAAATCAATATACAATGTTGCTGATTATAGTATCTAAACAGAAGAAATGTTACCCCTTTTGAAGTAGAGACTCTGGTTTCCATTAGATTAAAGCAGTCAATACGATTGTGTATTTCTATATAATCTCTCTAGATAGATCTACATATAGAGGAAATAGGCAATACACAATAGAAAGAAAAACCCAAACCTTATAAATATATTTATCTTAGTCACAGAAATCACAGTCTCAGACTATCTGGGAAACAAAAGGTATACATAGTTTCCCACTTAGATACTATGTACTGTATCCCTAATATGGTTTAGTCCCCACTAAATATAATCAGGTGTGTAATATGAACAGCTAATAGATACCCCACATAGAGTCCACAAATCTACTTATGAAGTGAAGCATAATGCTAGTATATAGTAGAGTGGATTGGTACTGGCAGCAAAACTCCACTAGAGATCCAGGTTAAAATCAAGAGCAGCTATAAAACGGCATACCCTAGCTCGACGCGTTTCGGCGCCTTTATTGCGCCTTTTTCAAGAGCAGAATTCGAGTCTAAGTCAGTGTGTAGTTTAAATATCGCACGACCACGTCATGCAGCCAATCAACTTACGGTACGTCATAGGGGGTGTCACGATTCGGGGAACCCAACACGCTGGCACACACACACACACACACACAAAAGGTGCCGTACCGGACCTTAGAGTGGCCGGGCTAAGCACACACAGAATAGTCAGAAGACAAGCCGAGTAAGGGGAACCAGAAGACAGAATAACGAGAGACAAGCCGAGGTCAAAGGGTAGGAGAAAGTCACAGAGTCAGATAAACAAGCCAGAGAGTACGTAACCAGAAGCACAAGGTAAATCGCAATACTAGCAAGCAAAGACCACAACAGGGCAGGGAGGAACAGGAAAGGTAAGTATTTAAACCATAAGGTTAATTCTGATTGGATAATTTCCAATCAGAATTAACAATCACACGTGGGAGATATCTAGACCTCCCACTGTGATTAAGGCACTGTGTCTTTAATGCCGGGTCAGGTGACTGACCCCGGCGTGTATAAACCTGGGCGGTCTCCCAGCGTGCAGCATCATGTATGCTGCCGCTGGGGGACGTGGAGGGAACGGCGGGCGGCATCCGTGGCTGGAAGGATGCCGCTCGCCGGACCCACGTGGAGGAGGGGACCGCGGACGGCTGGAGGGTGAGTACCGCGAGCAGAGTGCAGCCTCCCCTCGCAGCCGCCCGCGGGATCCCGACATTACCCCCCCTCGAAGACCGCCCGGAGGGCGGGAAGCGGAAGGCTTTAAAGGAAAGCGGGCATGAAAGGAGCGGACCAAAGAGGGAGCGTGCACATCAGAGCTCGAAACCCAGGACCGCTCCTCAGGGCCGTACCCCTTCCAGTCCACCAAATACTGCAGCCGACCCCTAGAAACACGAGAGTCGAGAAGGGCAGCCACCTCGTACACGTCGTCAGAGACAGCGCGAGGGGAAACGGGCCGCCCGAGGGGACGAGAGAACCGGTTACACAGCAAGGGCTTCAAAAGCGAGACGTGAAACGTGTTCGGGACACGCATGGAAGGAGGCAGATCAAGGGAGTAGGAAACGGGGTTAACCCTACGTAACACCTTGAAGGCACCAAGAAACCTGGGGGCAAATTTCATCGAGGGAACCTTGAGACGGAGGTTCCTGGAGGACAACCATACCCTATCACCCGGAACATAAGAAGGGGCCGCAACCCTACGGCGATCAGCAAACTTTTTCTGAGCAGCTGCTGAACGAGACAGCGCAACATGGACCTGATCCCATGTCTTCCGCAAAGAGGCGAGGTGCTGGTCCAAGGCGGGCATTCCCTTGTCGGAGAACGCACCGGGAAGGACAGAAGGATGAAACCCATAAGCAACCTCAAAAGGACTTAAGCCAGTAGACGAATGAGACACCGTATTCCTGGCAAATTCAGCCCACGGAAGAAGGCGAGACCAGTCATCCTGGTTCGCATTAGTGAAGCAGCGCAAATACAATTCCACAGACTGATTAGCACGTTCGGCCGCACCATTAGATTGCGGGTGATAGGAGGAAGAGAACGACAAGGAGACCCCCATCTCAGCACAAAAGCCCCTCCAGAACCGAGAGACAAATTGAGGGCCCCTGTCAGATACGATATCCTGAGGTACCCCATGCAGGCGGAACACTTCTTTGGCAAACACCTGAGCTAACTGAACCGCAGAAGGCAGTTTCTTAAGCAGAATAAAGTGCGCCATCTAAGAGAACCTATCCGTCACAGTCAGTATCACCGTCTGACCATCAGAAAGAGGCAGGTCTACAATGAAATCCATGGATAAGTGGGTCCATGGTTTCTTGGGTATAGATAGAGGCATCAGAAAACCCTGGGGTTTCACATTAAGGGACTTACACTGCGTGCAGACCTGACAAGCCTGAACAAAATCCACTACGTCTCGCTTGAGTGAAGGCCACCAGAACTGTTGAAGGAGGCCCTTGTAGGTTTTGGTAACCCCCGGATGACCAGCAGTTTTGGCTGTGTGAAATAAAGTTAACAACTTTTTTCTGTCATTTGTTTCAACGTATAGTTTACCATCCGGCGTCCCAGGGGGTGCCTGGGTTTGGTATGTCTTAATACTATCAAGGAAAGGTGAAGAAACAACCAAACGGGTAGCAGCTATTATCTGAGACGCAGGTACAATAGGTTCAGGATTCGGGTTAACAAATTCTATTGGTTCATGCTGCCGAGAGATAGCGTCAGCTTTGGCATTACGGCAACCAGGTCTATAGGTAATAACATATTGGAAGTGTGAGAGAAATAGAGACCATCTAGCCTGCCGGGCAGATAACCTTCTAGCATCAGCTATATAGGATAGGTTCTTATGATCTGTTATAACCATAATTCTGTGTCTAGAACCCTCTAATAAGTACCTCCATTCCTTAAAAGCTAACACAATAGCTAATAGTTCCCTGTTCCCAACATCGTAATTCTTCTCTAAATCAGAGAACCTTTTAGAAAAATAACAACAGGGATGGAGGGGTTTGTCATACGACAACCTCTGTGACAGTACGGCTCCCACACCTGACTCTGAAGCGTCTACTTCCATAACAAAGGGAAGAGAAGGATAAGGGTGGTGCAGCACTGGAGCAGAGGCAAATGCCTTCTTGAGGGTTTTGAAGGCCTTAAGGGCTTCAGGAGTCCAAACCCTAGGGTGTAGACCTTTTTTTGTCACCTTCGTTATAGGAGAGATAAGTGGTGAAAAGTTTTTTATAAATTTCCTATAATAGTTGGCAAATCCTATAAAACGCTGGATAGCCTTCAGTCCTTGGGGAAGTGGCCAGGACAATATAGCTTCCAATTTAGCAGGATCCATACTGAAACCCTGTTCAGTAATGATATATCCTAGGAATTGCACAGAGGTCTGATCGAATAAACATTTTTCTAACTTACAGTAGAGTCCGTTCTGCAATAGCCTTTTGAGCATCATCCTAACATGGTTATGGTGTGACTTCAAATCAGGAGAATACACAAGTATGTCGTCAAGGTACACCACAGCACAGACATGCAATAGATCCCTAAGGACATCATTTATGAGGTCCTGAAACACGGCAGGAGCATTACACAGTCCAAAAGGCAAGACCAGATATTCGTAATGCACACTGCGTGTGTTGAACGCTGTCTTCCACTCGTCATTCTCCTTTATACGGACAACGTTATAAGCCCCCCTGAGGTCTAATTTGGTGAAGAATTTAGAACCTTTAACACGATCAAACAACTCAGTGATGAGGGGGATAGGGTAGGCGTTTTTAACCGTTATATTGTTTAGACCCCTGTAGTCTATACATGGCCTCAAATCGCCCTCCTTCTTTGCCACAAAAAAGAAACCAGCACCAGCAGGAGAGGAGGACCTTCTTATAAAACCTTTTCTTAGGGATTCCCGTATGTACTCCTCCATGATCTGGTTCTCTTTTTCAGAAAGAGGGTAGACCTTTCCCCTAGGAGGCATAGTACCCGGTAAGAGGTTTATGGCACAATCATACTCACGATGTGGAGGTAGCTTATCTGCCTCCTTCTTTTCAAAAACCAAGGCACGGTCTGCATAAACAGAAGGAACAGAAACCAAGAGTGGTTTAGCCGTGGGCATGTTAAGTAAACAAACAGGACGTACATGAGCCATACAGTCTCGTTGACAAGATTGCCCCCAGGAGAGTATATCTAAACAACCCCAATCAAGAACAGGGTTGTGTTTAACTAACCAGGAAAAACCCAGAACGATGGAGGCTGTAGGGGAGTCAATTATTTGGAAGGTTAACTTCTCCTTGTGCAAAACACCCACAGACAAAACTATTTACTGGGTTTCATGAGTCACCAGAGGTTTCTCCAGTGGTCTACCATCTATGGCCTCAACAACCAAGGGTGTCTCCTTTCGGATCAAATTCAGGGCTGCGGTTTTGGCAAAGGTCTCATCCATAAGGTTGTCTGCCGCACCCGAATCGATCAGGGCTTTGGTTGTTATAGTGGTTTTATTGACCAAAAGAGAAACCGTAATAAACGGTCTGGAGATGGACATATGAGGGGACAAAGTCATAACACCCGAGGCCGACCCCTCTCTAGGCCTTAGGTGCTGCAGTTTCCCTGTACTTTAGGGCAGGCTTTACAGTGATGCCCCCTCTTCCCACAATAAAGGCATAAGCCCTCCCTTCTATGGTACGCTGTTTCGGCCTCAGTTAACCCCGTATCACCCAACTGCATGGGTTCAGGGGATGGTTGCCTAGGAGTGGGTAACGCTAGCAGTGAAGTACTGTGTAGAGCAGGTAACACCCGTGTATCCAAACATCTTTGGCTACGCCTCTCTCTAATACGGTTATCGATAAGAATCACACAGTCTATAACATCATCTAGAAGAGCAGGCAATTCCCTGGATGCTATTTCATCCAGTATATAAGAGGCCAGACCCTCCTGAAAGGCTGTTACGAGGGCGTCATTATTCCAAACCACTTCAGCTGCTAGAGTACGGAATTCGATAGTGTAATCTGCTACAGATCTGTTACCCTGTCGGACCCTAAGCAGAGCCTTGCCAGCAGAAGCAACCCTACCGGGTTGATCAAACGTGCGTCTGAAAGCTGTTAGAAAATCTGCAAATGACATAGGAGACGTATTTTCCCAAATGGGGTTGGCCCATGCTAAAGCTCTCCCGGACAAGTGGTTTATCAAAAAGGCAATTTTAGATCTGTCAGTGGGATAGGAACGTGGATTCATCACCAAATGGATGTCAATTTGGTTGAGGAAACCACGACACAATGCTGGGTCACCGCTGTAGCGCTGTGGCGGCGTCATGTGAACTACATGAGTGGGAACAGGTACTGGAGTGGGAATGGGTTCGGGCACAGCAGCAGCAGCTTCCTGAACGGCAGGTTGCAAGTGTGCAGTACGAGCCAGTATGGTTTGCAGAGCTTGAGCAAATTGATCCATACGGTGGTCCAAGCCATCCATTCTAGCCTCTTGATTAACTAGGAGCTGTGGTATGTCAGCAGGTCCCATTATGGCCCTGTTGTAATGTCACGATTCGGGGAACCCAACACGCTGGCACACACACACACACACACACAAAAGGTGCCGTACCGGACCTTAGAGTGGCCGGGCTAAGCACACACAGAATAGTCAGAAGACAAGCCGAGTAAGGGGAACCAGAAGACAGAATAACGAGAGACAAGCCGAGGTCAAAGGGTAGGAGAAAGTCACAGAGTCAGATAAACAAGCCAGAGAGTACGTAACCAGAAGCACAAGGTAAATCGCAATACTAGCAAGCAAAGACCACAACAGGGCAGGGAGGAACAGGAAAGGTAAGTATTTAAACCATAAGGTTAATTCTGATTGGATAATTTCCAATCAGAATTAAAAATCACACGTGGGAGATATCTAGACCTCCCACTGTGATTAAGGCACTGTGCCTTTAATGCCGGGTCAGGTGACTGACCCCGGCGTGTATAAACCTGGGCGGTCTCCCAGCGTGCAGCATCATGTATGCTGCCGCTGGGGGACGTGGAGGGAACGGCGGGCGGCATCCGAGGCTGGAAGGATGCCGCTCGCCGGACCCACGTGGAGGAGGGGACCGCGGACGGCTGGAGGGTGAGTACCGCGAGCGGAGTGCAGCCTCCCCTCGCAGCCGCCCGCGGGATCCCGACAGGGGGTGTGTCCCGAGCATAGAGAGTGACAGATACATCTCGGCGGGCAGTAAACACATGGCCCGCCCACCTTTATCGGGGTGTAGCCAATCACGGCCACCCACTGCACTGAGCACAGAGCATGTAGCAATAAATAAAGAAATGGAAGCAAGGTCACATGGTATGAGCAACATCGAATACAAGTGCCTTTTGACCCTTATGGAACTGTGGGAGGAAAATAATGAGACCTCTACCCCCAAATATACAGATCTTAAGCATAAAAGTAAATTTACTCCCTTTTTTTGTAATTATCGCAATATTGACCTCTTTTTGGAGACAATGAAGAACGAGATTGAAATGATTAATTTAAAAACTCTAGACTTTCATCCTAGTATGAATCTAACGAAGAGAGAAAAACTAGCCCTTAAGTCCCTTAGAGGGAATAGGGAAATAGTCATTAAACCGGCAGATAAGGGGGGTAACATCGTGATAATGGGTTTGGATAATTATGTCAAAATGGTAACCACAGTCTTGGAAGACACTAATACCTACCAGACATTAAAATCAGACCCAACTAGCAAGTTCCTACAAGAATATAAGGAGATTCTGGACAAGGGCCGCAGTGAAAGGTTGCTGTCGGGGGACGAATATGATTTCATTCTTGGTCGTCACCCCAGGATAGCAACCTTTTACTGCCTGCCCAAGGTCCATAAGAGCCTGACGGCTCCCCCGGGTTGACCAATTGTCTCGGGTATTGAGAATATAACCCAAAATGGGAGTATCTATATTGATAGAATCCTGAGACCATTCGTCGAAAACCTCCCTTCCTATCTAAGGGACACGAAACAAACTTTTAATATCCTTTTAGACCTTGAAGTTCCACCTGCAGCAAAATTATGTAGTCTCGATATTGAAGCACTATACTCCTCGATTCCTCACTCAAACAGTATAAAACATACTGGCCACTTCCTTGAATCAAGAGGTGAACAACGTTCCTCACATTCCAACTTTTGCCTTACCCTTTTAGAATACATCTTGACACACAATTACTTTATGTTTAGAAACAAATTCTATCATCAAATAAGGGGCATTGCGATGGGGACGGTTTGTGCCCCATTGTACGCTAATTTACATCTAGGATGGTGGGAGGAGAGTTTGAACCAGTCTACAAATATGTCTAAATACCTCTCTCTCATTTTCCTGTGGCGTCGTTACATAGACGATGTGCTCATTGTATGGTGTGGCAACAGGGAAGAATTTGATGAATTTGTGAATTTATTGAACATCAATGAGGAGAACCTAAGATTTACTAGTGAGTTTGGTGGGACAAATTTGAATTTTTTGGACCATACAATCTCCATTACTGAAACTAGACCTTCTCCAAAGACTTGGCTGCATAACACAACTACTGGTACTTATGGATGTGGTAGATACGTCTCATGTAAATTCATCAAAAAGGATTCTAAAAGGGTCTGGGACAGCGGTAATCATGAATCTTTTGAAATAGTCTCTTTTTTTAATTAGAACACGACAGGATTGGTTTACCTGTTGACCTGCCAATGTGATCGTAAGTATGTTTGTAAAACCTTTCGCCCTTTCAAAAAACGAATCCAGGAACACATTAGATCCCCGAAGAATTTAGTAGATAATCCAATATCAAGACACCTGCGGGAATACCACAGAGGTGACCCTAAGGGGTTATGGTTTTGTGGTCTGGAACTAGTCAAAAAGAATGTAAGGAGGGGAGATCATGCCAAACTAATCTTATTGATTTTTTTGATTGGGTAACTAAAATTATAGATCAGGGTGGTGCAGTAGACATTGCTTACCTAGATTTCAGTAAGGCTTTTGACACTGTTGCACATAGAAGGCTTATCAATAAACTGCAATCTTTAAGTTTGGATTCCAATATTGTTGAATGGGTAAGGCAGTGGCTGAGTGACAGGCAACAGAGGGTTGTAGTTAATGGAATATATTCGAAGCTTGGACTTGTCACCAGTGGGGTACCTCAGGGATCTGTACTTGGACCCATTCTGTTTAATATTTTTATTAGTGATATTGCAGAAGGTCTTGATGGTAAGGTATGTCTTTTTGCTGATGATACTAAGATATGTAACAGGGTTGATGTTCCAGGAGGGATAAGCCAAATGACAAATGATTTAGGTAAACTAGAAAAATGGTCAGAATTGTGGCAACTGACATTTAATGTGGATAAGTGCAAGATAATGCATCTTGGACGTAAAAACCCAAGGGCAGAGTACAGAATATTTGATAGAGTCCTAACCTCAACATATGAGGAAAGGGATTTAGGGGTGATTATTTCTGATGACTTAAAGGTAGGCAGACAATGTAATAGAGCAGCAGGAAATGCTAGCAGAATGCTTGGTTGTATAGGGAGAGGTATTAGCAGTAGAAAGAGGGAAGTGCTCATGCCATTGTACAGAACACTGGTGAGACCTCACTTGGAGTATTGTACACAGTACTGGAGACCGTATCTTCAGAAGGATATTGATACCTTAGAGAGGGTTCAGAGAAGGGCTACTAAACTGGTTCATGGATTGCGGGATAAAACTTACCAGGAAAGGTTAAAGGATCTTAACATGTATAGCTTGGAGGAAAGACGAGACAGGGGGGATATGATAGAAACATTTAAATATATAAAGGGAATCAACACAGTAAAGGAGGAGACTATATTTAAAAGAAGAAAAACTACCACAACAAGAGGACATAGTCTTAAATTAGAGGGACAAAGGTTTAAAAAATAATATCAGGAAGTATTACTTTACTGAGAGGGTAGTGGATGCATGGAATAGCCTTCCAGCTGAAGTGGTAGAGGTTAACACAGTAAAGGAGTTTAAGCATGCATGGGATAGGCATAAGGCTATCCTAACTATAAGATAAGGCTAGGGACTAATGAAAGTTTTTAGAAAATTGGGCAGACTAGATGGGCCGAATGGTTCTTATCTGCCGTCACATTCTATGTTTCTATGTTTCTATGTTTCTATAAGTTTCTTAGACAGAGGGAGTGTTTTTGGATTTATCAACTTAAAACTCTCAGCACTAGGGGGCTGAATGAAGGCTTTTCTTTTTCGACGTTTTTGGGTTAAGTCGACAGATCTGCCCAACTGTGAATATACAGTCTTTTCTTTTAATTTAACTTTATGGTAAAGTAAAGCTCTTTGTTTGACATGGGGGTCCTGCATGTCTAAATAAGTCCAAATTATTGGCTACTGGGAAACACTAGGGACCTTTGTACTATGACACACTATATATTTGTACTATCTTGATATTTAAATTATAAAATTGCTAATACACCTTTAATTGATAAGCTCTCAGTCAGTGATGGCCCTCACTATTGACTATGGGGAGCCTGATATGACTAAAATACAGTTATGTGGCATCACAGGAAGATGTCAGCCAGTTACTAAAAATTTGCCTTTTCTTTGTAGAGAAACGAAATTACACTTTAGGAGGCAGTATTTTTTGCCCATCTATTTATTATTATATTTATTTTTTTGTTTATGCCATCTAGATACCCTATGTCCACCATGTGTGGTCTGCCTAATGCTTTGGAGGCATTTTGATAATAATGATATTCCCCTGTTTAATATCCATCTTGACATTGTGTATACATCTTGACATTGTATATACATCTGGGATTCTCCCAGGATGATGGATATTACTGGGATTGGCTGCAGGGTGCGGTCTCACCCTATCATTTAAATTCATTTGGACTTTCTTACTAAGTTGAAGGTGGTATTTTTACATTTTATATTTATTTATCCTTTTGTCTCTTGGTCTCTCCATAAGGACAATTTATACTTTTGGGAGGTATGTCTATTTCACTTCGTTTCCGCCCCGTTATTAAAAAACGTCCACCCTCTGTGGACGTTTGCTACATGCTCTGTGCTCAGTGCAGTGGGTGGCCGTGATTGGCTACACCCCGATAAAGATGGGCGGGCCATGTGTTTACTGCCCGCCGAGATGTATCTGTCACTCTCTATGCTCGGGACACACGTCCCGTGGTCGTGCGATATTTAAACTACACACTGACTTAGACTCGGATTCTGCTCTTGAAAAAGGCGCAATAAAGGCGCCGAAACGCGTCGAGCTAGGGTATGCCGTTTTATAGCTGCTCTTGATTTTAACCTGGATCTCTAGTGGAGTTTTGCTGCCAGTACCAATCCACTCTACTATATACTAGCATTATGCTTCACTTCATAAGTAGATTTGTGGACTCTATGTGGGGTATCTATTAGCTGTTCATATTACACACCTGATTATATTTAGTGGGGACTAAACCATATTAGGGATACAGTACATAGTATCTAAGTGGGAAACTATGTATACCTTTTGTTTCCCAGATAGTCTGAGACTGTGATTTCTGTGACTAAGATAAATATATTTATAAGGTTTGGGTTTTTCTTTCTATTGTGTATTGCCTATTTCCTCTATATGTAGATCTATCTAGAGAGATTATATAGAAATACACAATCGTATTGACTGCTTTAATCTAATGGAAACCAGAGTCTCTACTTCAAAAGGGGTAACATTTCTTCTGTTTAGATACTATAATCAGCAACATTGTATATTGATTTCAAGTGAATCAGAATCATTATTACTATATAGAGTGTTCCTTTTCGAGCTCAGTCCTGTGGATACACTTGTCAATACCTTTTTGTACTATGCAAGTACTTTTTTAAGTGCTCACTTGTGGACCACTATAAACCTAGAGTGTCCCTTTTGGGTTCTAGTTTTTCCTGGTATAAACCCGTATACCATTTGACAATTGTTTCCTTCATTATATGCCCACTTGTAGATATTATAATTGTGATCTTACTAGTATGGCTTTCTAGTATTACTTTTGAGATACTGCCACCTGGCTAGCATACCCCTCTAGACTTCCTTTTTAATCACGTACACCGTTTGCACGTTTTCATTTCACTAATTTTTTCTTAGTATTTTTCTATTTTCTAAGTCGTATGACGCAATAAATGTTATGTTTATTTAATATATTATTTATCTTTTAGTATTTGTCATTTTTTTTAAAGCTTTTCTATAATCTGTTGGGTAAGATCTACATTGGTGCGGTGGTCCGGGTCAACAGGATTTTAGCAGGTGGCCCCTCCCACATCTATGTAGTTATTCTTTTCTCTGTTCGTGTGTAAAAATGGGTATATAAGAAACAAAAGCACAGCTCAGTGTGTTCCTGTTTACACTCCAAAACGGTGTGTCGTCCAGTTATTGGAGGGAAGAAGATTTGCTCCTGTGTCTGCTGTTCCAGTTTGCAGGAGATTCAACGGGGAAAGTCCTTGTAAGGACTAGAGCCAATTCCCTATAATGTTCCAGAGTTCCCAGGACTGAGTGTCGTCCAGTGTCTGCTGGAGCCTTCAGGAAGTGCTAGGAGCATCTTTCAAAGGAGGTACCCAGCCGGGGTGCCCTGTGATCCGTTACAATATTAAAGAGCAGAGAATGTTATATTCAGACTTTTAAAGTAACATGCATAAATATTAAGACTTGCTGAAAACACGATCTAAAAGGCTTAGTCAAAACTGTATTTTAATTAAGAATGCCTTATTGAGCGTTAGTGATTAGGTCCTCCAATGAGAACGCTGTAGAAGAATAAAACTTACCTGGAATCCAGCACTGGATGAAGCTTCTCCCCTCGCATCAGTCTCCCTTGTGTGATCCAACTAAATGCTTCTCACAGAAAAGCATTGAGTTGGATTGTTTCTCCAAACTCAAGTGCATGTGTGTGCTCCGAGTTGGGGAACAAATTTCAAATTGTGAAAATGAAAGAATGAATGAAGGGGACATACATGATTCCCCTTAAAAGCGCTGCCTGCAAGGGAAAAGATCATTAGTCTGTCACCAGCATGTCGTGCGCATGGACAACATGTATTTTTTGCAAAGATTTAGTGAGCGCATGAAACTAGCCTCCAGCACAAGCGTTAAAACTTATCTGTGTGTGCAGAGCCTTAAGAGAAAGATATCAGCCAGTTGGCAACACTGCATACTGTGCTCTAAAAGACCTAGAATCACCAGAACGTCTTCTCACCCCAGTTCAGGGTGGCATCCCACCAGCCTTAGAGAACCTGCAGTTCGCACGAACAATCAAAAACCAAACAGACAAAGCATGTCAAGGTTTTGTATTTTATTTTTCTCTATTTTTATACAACTGGTCATTAGGACCGATTAGGTTCACATGTCTTTTGGGGATTGAATGTGTCTTCTCCAACCCTGCAAAGAAAGCGAAATATGTAATGTTTATGATGTCCAGCTTGAGACCGCATGGATATAAAGACATTTTGCAACAGGATGCAATCTATTAAACAACTGCCATGACTATATAGACCGTAATGTCAAGGAGAGACAGGAAGAATTTTTTTTTTTTGTGGATTTACAATGGTGGCAGACACAAGGAGACTTCTGGTATTGTGTAAAGCGAGACGCATACTGGCCTTGCAGACCAAAAGTCACAGTCTTCATCTAGTTTAAGAGATGTTCAGGAGCCATTACCTAGTTGCCATCCAGTTCTTGTCTTCTGTGTCAACCTCTGACCTCAGTAGCCACATCGTTCTCAGGACAGAATTCTCCAATCCTTGGAAACACTGGCCGGCCCAAGTACTGACTGAGCCTGCAGGGAACGAACATGTTAAGCAAGACAAGAGTATCAGGAGGAAGAGTGAAGGGCTGGTGCTGTAGTATTACTTTAAAGGGCTGTCACATATACTTTGGGTAACCCTTTAACGTCACTCTTTTCAGACCACTGTATTGGGTATGAACCATAGCAAGATTCCCTGTTAGTGGGGCAAACCGTTTAGCAATGGCTTTGTCCCTTTACCAGGGCTCCAATGCTCCCTGGTGGTCCAATAACATGATTCCATCTTCTGCAGAGTCGCTGCCAATGCCGTGATTGTTTAAAAGCTTCATCTGACTGCTCGCGGTGGAGTTACACCTTCAGCAGCAGAGCAATTAAAACTATGTGCAGTGTTTCATAGCGAAACAGTGCACATAGACTCCAGGCACCATGACCACTTCAAATCACTGAAGTGGTCATGGTGTTTGGAGTAACCCATTAAGGATTTAGTTTGTGCAAATATTATGTTAAAATCACAATGCATTATAGTATATCAGCCATTGTTCAATGTTTACCAATCAGAGTCAGTTTATACTATTTGAGATCCTTGATTTCTACAGTTTCCCCAGCAGATGTTCTAGCACATATTTAGAGAATGTACAAGAATTCTCGAGTCAAGTATGATAGTCTAAAACAAGCGACTCACCTCCACTCCAGGTAACCGACATTGCAAATGCTGCTTGCATACCTCCTCCCACGATCCCCACCACTTTCCCAATCATCTCTTCTCCTGCAGACCCTGGGGTGGACTCTACAGAGGACTTCAAGGAACCACTGAGATAAGAACCTTCATCATCAACTGAGAGGGTGAGCATAGAGCCCAGGGAGTTCACCCAAACGCCAGATACATTACAGCGCTCTTTGTGCTGCTAAGAAAGGAGACCATACAGTTAGCTTGCAGAGAACATCTTTTAACAGATCCATAATTAAGCAAGACCTTTCTGGACAGTCACAAAGAGTTCCTCAATCAAAATCTTGCTACAAGTTCTAATCAGTTGGAGGTTGCAAGTTATTAGAGCAGGCGATAAAAAAATTCCAATTTAAATCAGACTGTGCAACAAAAGGAAGTTTAAACATTAGATCTCTTTACAGGAAGTGTGTAGATCCCATGCAGGGGAGGTGTGACTAGGGCTGTATAAACAAACAATGTGACTTAAAGGGGCACTGTCTCCTCCCCCCAGTCACAGAAATTTCAACCCAGTCAAGAGATATACTGAGTCAGAGTGGGGACTACTTTGTCTCTGTTCAATTCCTACGGCTGACACTTGTAGACACTGGGCGGAGCTACAGCCATCTAGAAGTGTCATGCGCAAAAGTAGAGCAGTGAGATCTGCTCCTGACACAGACCTGCGGGAGGAAGTTGTCCGTGACTGCGTGGGACAGCTCTAGTTAACTAGAACTCACCTTTACCTGACCACTGGACCCCCAGTGACAATGTCACCATCGGGGGTCTTTGCAAATTGTAGTTGAGTTCCCCAACAGAGGCAGGGCTGCTTTAACTCCTAAATGGTTGATATTTGAGCAGGGACTCTGCCAGGGCATGATCTGTCCACCCAAACCACTATTAAGCTGAAGTTGTTTTGGTGTTTATAGTGTCCATTTCATTGGAATACCCAGAGAATTTAAACAACATTTTGGCTGCACAATGTGGCCTTTGTCGTTTCGTGTATTCTGATTATGGTCGGCTTATCACCTACCGTGGAGTGCATAGAACGCTCTGTTTAACTTGTATGAGGCTTGGCATGGTCATGGACTCACTGGAGATGAAGAGGTTTAGATCAATAGCATTTTCTGTGTGCAATCCCTACCTTTCTCTGGATTGCACATACCCCATAATCCCTCACATTTGGAAACAAAAAAGCAGAGGACCAGCTTACAGGCAACTTTAAAAAGTACACTTACATTAGTCTCAGGACTAAAATTTTAAAGAAATACTAGAAGACACATAAAAAAATAAAAAATAAAATAAAAAAAACCACACCCCACCACATTTAAAAAAATAAAACCATACCATTCAAGTATTACTGCACAGTATGGGGCTTTGCATGTTTCTGGGAGCATAAAAATGAAAGCCATCAATGAGTTTAGATAAACATCCAGATCAGATACTCTTCTAATTACACTCATGTTCTCCCAAAAATCACTCCAAGTGCAGTAATACAATACAACAACATGCAATTATAGGTCTCCTAAATGTCACAGTGCCTCCAGCACAGATCTGCCCCACTTGACATACTATGACAGGAGAGGTGTATCACCTCATCATGTTCTTCAACAGCGTCAGCAAGTTAACATGATAATTATTGCTATAAAGTTCTATTATACATTAAGACACTAATGGAATAAAATGGAACTCTTACAAAAAAAAGACAAAGATCTATGTTAAAAAAAAAAAATCGGGGCACTTGGGTGGTATGACTTACCAGGTCCCTGCAGTAAGTACCCATCATATACAAACACACCACAACAGCCTGTACCACCAGCACTGCCATCACACCTATTGGAATGTGTAAATCCCCTTAGGAGGTTTCAGATAGGATAATTTCTAGCTAAATAATTAACAAAACTGTGACACCCTGATGCCTATTAATTAGGCAGCCAATAGTCAGAAGGAAAATCAAATTGTGAAGTTAAGGCCAAAATAGCCAAATTTTGACTACAGGTGAGTTAGAAAACTTTTTTTTTTCAAATAAACTATTTTGGCCTAAATTGTACAATTGAAGTTTCAATTCAGTTTGCAAATCACTAATAAGTGAATCCCCTCCAACTGTTCATGAATCCTAATAATGCTGATCCTAAATTCTGAGATGGATCCCTTTTATGCCACCAATGACCACGTCTCTAATTGGCATCGTGTGACTCAGAACTGCCCGGCCCTACCGTGTGTTCTGTGCACATGTGGGGTTTATTGACTAAACAGAGAACTATGGTGACAAACATGCAGGCAAGAACAGCTGTCCAAACTGCAGTCACTGCTTAGATCAGGGCTGTCCAAACTGCGGCTCCCCAGATGTTGCTGAACTACAACTCCCATGATTCCCTGGCTATCTTTTTAATTGAAAGAATCATGGGAGTTGTAGTTCAGCAACATCTGGGAGGCCGCAGGTTGCACCCCCCTGGCTTAGATAATATATCAGGAATATTTATCAGAGATATGCAGATTTTAGGTCAAAATCAGCATGTAACATCACCCCAGCTCCAGTGTCAGTACAGAGCTGCAGGGAGCTGTGTAATCAGTGCACAGGCTGATCCCAGCAGCAATACACTGGACACCAGGGAGAAAAGTCTAAATAAAATAAAAATGGTTGAGTATATAAATGTGTGGGTACAGTGGCATCACTAGGTGTCAACTGGCGCGGTAACTCACGGTGTCACCTCGACCCTGACGTGCAGAGTACATGAATGTACCACAGACCTCCTCTGTGTTTTGAGTGTGATATATATAAGATGTGTGAGCTTGAGTGTCGGGGGCGGTTTATAAGTGTGATGTGTGTTGGATGTATGTGTGTTGGCTGAATGTGATTGCGTATGTTTTCTGTGTGGGGGGGTTTTGTGTTTGTAATTTAAAACGATTGTTAATTGAGAAATAGTTGTTGTTTTTAACAGTTGCTTCTTTTGCACGCTAATTATAATGTTTTCATGCATGCCATTTTCAGTGACAAAACAGATTTTAATTTTCAGAATACTTAAATATCCCTCACAGAGTCATACAAACACACACACACACACATTTATACAAACTCACATAGACAGACACATACACATGAATACGTAGTCAAAAAACACATACACACTCATGTAGCCACAGTCTCACCAGGGCTGTCTTTAATGCGGGGCAGCTGCCCCGGGCCCAGTTTCTCCTCTGGGCCCCCAGAGCAGCTGCCCAGTGGGCCCTGCGATTTGCGCAGCCCCCATGGACCGGCCGGTGCGGCTGCACAGAGCCGCACCGGCCCACACACTAAGGAGGACCCCTGGGTGGCCCATGCACTAAGGGCCACCCCGTGAGCATGTGTCAGCAGGAGCCCGGTCGGGCGTAAACAGTGCAACCGGGCCCCTTCCTGTTCGGTAGCTAGCTGGGATGAAGTGAGTGCAGCGCGTCACTTCCTCCCACCTGAGATCAGAGCTGCGCGGGAGGAGGAAGGCAGGGAGGAGGGGATTTCCAGAAGATAACTCCCAACTGCCTCAGCCTGCGAACTGTTCCCTAGGGAAACCACCCTCTAGAAAAAGGTAATGTATGTCAGTATGTCTGTGTGTGTGTCAGTATGTTTGAATGTGTGTCAGTATGTCTGCCAGTATATATTTGTGTCAGTGTGTATCTGCAAATGTTTTTATGTTTGTGTGTGTGTGTGTCAGTAAGTCTGTCAGTGTAATTGCAGGATTGGCGTAATTGGAAAAATGCTTTGCCCAGGGTCCTATTCATATTATAGACGACCCTGAGTCTCACACACAAACAAACATACTAAGGGCAACTTACTAAGGCGGACTTCACACCCCTAGGCCCAGTGGGACATGAACAGAGAAAAGGTCAGGCTGGGAGGAAGCATCTACCGCTCAATACCATCACACGAGAAAGAAGAGACCACAAGAATCTAGCCATGTGCACTGTGTAGTTTCTTTCTTCCTGCTGGTGGTGTCACCAATTGGAGGGTGCCACCCGGGTGAACTCTGCACCTCCTAATGACGCCACTGTGTGAGTATACGTATGTGAGCGTATGAAAGTCTGTGTTTTTTTTTGTAATTTCCCTCAGAAAAAGGTGATTGGGGCATTGCTGAGGAACCCAAATAAAAATCTACAGTTGGGAGGATGTGCCAATATACATTTCCTCCACAGGTGCTAGACAACCTAAGTATAACTCTGGCCAAAATAATAATGAATAATATTCTCAAAGTCTGCTAGCTTTTGAGCCCAGCCAATTTCCTCTTACAACAGTCCAGGCACCACACCTCACTGGAGTAGTTGTGCCAGGAATACCACACACGGTAAGTAGTAGCCCAACCTTTTTAAACAGTTTGACTTGTTACATGGAGTTCGCTGCTCCTGGCCTCCACTACGAATGCCAAAAAGCCAGAATTTCCGAAGTAGGAAGGTGCCTTTGATCTCTCGAGCTATGAAGTGCAGATTATAAACACATTGGCTGAAATCGTCAGCAGTGGTTATGGTGCATGGAGTGATCATGTGTAAGTTCTTGGTAAATTCCTGACACTTCCCAGTTTAGTGAGTAGTCCCGTTAACAGATCTCACTCCAGCAGCAGGGCTGAACTTTGTTTCTCTATGACCAGACAAGCATAAAACAGATTTAAGAAACAAAATTGTAATCACAGCTTGGGTAGTTTGGCAAACCTTGACCAAAGCTCCATAGACTTTCTTAAACATGCAACAAAAGTAGAATTTCCATTTACATTGTTATTTTGCACACAGATTTTTAATACTTCTGCATATTTTACAATCCAATCTCAGTTTTAATGTATTCGTTTTGCAAGGTTGTATTGAGAACAGTGTTCAATGACCGTGCCAAATGGGATGTTGAGGCATGGGCAAAATGTTTAAAGGAAATTTAACATTAAGAGTTTTTTGGGAGAAAAATATACATATAAAAAAATTGGGGGCAAAACTGAGGGAGTGCCATTGGAGACACTATTATAAAAATTGGATTTTTACCCACTCCTTCTCCCCCCCCCATTCATTCCATCTGAGGAAAGTCATTTAGAGTCTGTTCCCGAATCAATTTTTTGTGCTCTCAAAACTCAAAAAACATGAACCAATCACAGTGCATTATCAGTCTGTGTAAATAAGATAGAGTATTAAATTACAATTTAGTTGCATGTATTGTTATCAGCAACTAGAATTCTTATAAACAGCTGACTGGTAAGCAGTTATAAAGAATGAAAAAAAAAAAAACCAAGAACTGGTAAGGGAGAGCGAAGCACCACACCTCTAAATTATGTTTGAGAAACGAATGATCACGTAAGCTCTGTATGGTAAGTGGATATACCAAACAAAATATGCATGCAATACTGTTTTCCTTGGGTGTATTTTGAATCTATACTTGCAATAGCTGCAGATCTAATATCGGCAGCTACTGACCAGCATAGGCTTTCTGTGGCTGTCCAATCATTCTGAGAGTGATCAGTTTCCTGAGTAGTATTTTCCAGGGCACTTGCCTGCCTTAGTTAAAGGACCACTAGAGGCACCCAGACCACTTCAGCTTAAGGAAGTGGTCTGCGTGCCAGGTTTAACCTTTTTTCTATAAACATAGCAGTTTCAGAGAAACTGTTTATAAATGATTAATTCAGCCTCTAGTGGTTCTCATTGACAGCCGCTAGAGGGCTTCTGCGCTTCTCACTGAAAAGCAGTGAGAAGACGCCAGCGTCCATAGGAAAGCATTGTGAATGCTTTCCTATGGACTGGCTGAATGCGCGCACGGCTCCTGCCACACATGCAGCCAAAGAGGAGGAGAGCTCCCTGCCCGGCGCTGGAGAAAGAAAGAGGTAAGTTTAACCCCTTCCTCCCCCCAGAGCCTTGGCGGGAGGGGGACCCTGAGGGTGGGGGCACCCTCAGGGCACTATGGTGGTCCTTTAAGCTAAACTACCAGGAAGTAATGTGTCAGACAGCCCAGGAGCTAGAAAAGGTTGGTTTAGAGGGTTTTTGTATTTAGTGGATCCGCCCAAATTGAGCGAAAACCAGGCATCACTAAAGCGAAAGAGCCACAAGGCCCAGAAAGACAGTACCGAATCTTTCACTCTTTACATGCACCAAGCGAGGACTACCTATATAACAGTCAGATGGATCAACACACAAGGGGAAACCATAAAATAACTATATGGCAACTAATTTAGACAGGTTGCCCCGAGATGGGTAGTCTTCTCCACCAAGTGGATGAATTAATTCTTCTAGCCTTACAGAGCCTTCAGGTTTAGAAGAGATCTGACATGAACAACAAGACAAAACCCATGTCAAGAGAAGATTTATTTTCATGAGACAGTTTGTTTTAGGAGAGACTTAGTTCACGTCTTTTGGGGTGGAAGGTATCTTCTCCAATCCTGCAAAGAGAAAAAAAAAAAAAAATAATCATTATGAAGTATTTAGGATGTCCAATGCATAAATCAAAAACCGTTTGTAGCAAGATGAAGTCTATTAAAAGAAGCCACAGCAGTATAGAGAATGTAATCTGAAGGAGACAAATGCAATGGATTTATAAACAGAGGCAAAGAGACAAGGTGGCTTCTGTTGGGAGGAAGGTGTAGAGCAGCGACTTGCAGACTGGAAGTTATAAAATTGCAAAAGGCTTTTAGTCTGACAGAAGTTCATAAGACATTACCTAGTTGCCATCCAGTTTTTGTCTTCTGTGTCAACCTGTGACCTCAGTAGCCACATTGTTCTAATGACAGGAGTCTTCAGTCCCTGGAAACACTGGCCAGCCCAAGTACTGACTGAGCCTGCAGAAAAGGAACATGCACATTATCAGGAGGAATGTGCAAAGGGCTGGTGCTGTAGTATTTCTTTAAATTAGTACCACATGTAGAAAGCATGTTTACACCATTTGAGTTGCTCAATTTATGAATTTACACATTCTAGCATATATTTAGAATGTTTACAAGAATCAAGTCAAGTAAGTTAGCCTAAAATACATGACTTACCTCCACTCCAGGTGACTGACATTGCAAGTGTTGGTTGCATACCACTTCCCAGGACTCCTGACACTTTCCCAATCATGTTTTCCCCTGCAGCCCCTGGGGAGGACTCTACAGAGGACTTAAAGAAACCTCTGAGATGGGAACCTTCATCAACTGAGAGGGTGAGCATAGAACCCAGGGAGTTCATCCAAACGCCAGATACATTACAGCGCTCTTTGTGCTGCTGAGAAAGGAGACACATGGTTAGCTTGCAGTGAACATATATTTAAAAAAAAAAAAAGAAAAAACACACACACAAGCTAATTTTGTATTAGAGCATGGGTCGTCAACCTGGTCCCTACCAGGGCAGTAGGGATTTTGGCAGCTAAATGCTCCGTTTGAGAGAGTGGGTGGCAGGGCCGGACTGGGCTCACAGTCCTAATGATCATTCTGAAAAAAAAATCCTCCCCTCGGACTGTGCCAGCCTGTCAATCTGAGGGGAGGGGGGGGAGGGAGGAGCTGGGGCCTGGTGAGGCTGCCAGCGGCCGCAGGGAGACCTGTCAGTCTCCCTGCACAGTCTGAAACGATTTCGGCTGCATACCCCGTCCCCAGATGGAAGCCCTGCCTCCCGCCCACAAGCTCCACCCCCATGCACGTTGCTGGAAAGCTGCCCACCGGACCAAGAGGACACTGAAAAGTTATTTACCTTTTTACAGCCCCCTATCCACCATTCAGACACCCCCACCTCACAGACAGCCCCCCTGCCCACCTTACTTTTGTACATTGCACTAAGATAAAAGAAGAGCATTAAAAATAAATAAATAAATGAGGGAAGGAAAATAGAAAAAAAAAAAAGGGATAAAATAAAAAGGAGCAGAGTACTTTTAGCATTGGAGAAAGGAGCATGGAGTT
>OW240917.1:228656237-228676336 GCA_933207985.1 Pelobates cultripes | reverse complement strand
TATTCACAGAAAATGCACCAATAAAACGTAATAATTCCAACAAAGTATTTAATTTAAATAAAATTGAATCTAAAGTTTAATTTCTCAGTGCAAGTTTCCTGTTTCTTTGTGAAAATGTTTCATAATTTTGTGTCGATTTAACGTCTCCTAATTATAGGGGAACTGTTAATCCTCAAGACTTAATATTATTATAACATATTTATATACCTATATTTAACAAATTTATATTTGTTATGTGTTAAATATTTTAACTTAATGTAACAATCAAGACCGGTTTAACCTGTAACTGGATGTCTCCATTTTAGCTCCCGGTCAGTCATTATTTTAAGCTTTGCCCCCTATAGTCAGACTCAAAATAGAGAAAGCAGAAGAGGAGATATGGGAAAAAAAGAATTTAGAAGAAAATTGAGCACTTTAAGAAAAAAAAGTTTAACACAAGTTATCAGTGACTTTTATATACACACACACACTCATACAAACACACACTCATACAAACACACACTCTGCATTATATACACACACACTCATACAAACACACACTCTGCATTATATACACACACACTCATACAAACACACACTCTGCTTTATACACACACACACTCATACAAACACACACTCTGCATTATATACACACACACACACTCATACAAACACACACACTGCATTATATACACACTCATACAAACACACACACTCACACACCCATACACACACTCTGCATTATACACACACACACACTCTGCTTTATACACACTCATACAAACACACACTCTGCATTATATACACACTCATACAAACACACACACTCATACAAACACACACTCTGTATTATACACACACACCCATACATACACTCTGCATTATATACACACACATACTCATACAAACACACACACTGCATTATATACACACACACACTCATACAAACACACACTCTGCTTTATACACACACACTCATACAAACACACACACACTCATACAAACACACACTGCATTATATACATACACACTTATACAAACACACACTGCATTATATACACACACACACACACACACACACACACTCATACAAACACACACTCTGCTTTATACACACTGTGATCCTTGTCAGCAGGTAGCACGGTCCTCTAGGGCAAAAACATGCACAGTCTTTTAATGCAATTTCATTCCAGGCACTTTATTTGTAAGTTTACATATGAGGCAGCAGCAAATGAAAACATAAATATAACAGGTTTCCCTTTAAACAAAAACCTAGCTCGTCTGAGCACTGACTCACTTTGAATATCCCTCTCTATCAGGGTTAAACTAACAAAAACATATTGCACCAACCTTATTAGATAGCAACACTCTGCCAGCTAGCCTGTTGCTTTTCTTCCTCCACTCCCAGTGCTCCAAGCCAGCCTTGCCCTGACTGCTTTCCTTTCTGCACTCCCAGTGCTCCAAGCCAGCCTTGACTGCTTCCTCCTGCACTCCCAGTGCTCCAAGCCAGCCTTGACTGCTTCCTCCTGCACTCCCAGTGCTCCAAGCCAGCCTTGACTGCTTCCTCCTGCACTCCCAGTGCTCCAAGCCAGCCTTGACTGCTTCCTTTCTGCACTCCCGGTGCCTAGTCTCCTTGACTCTCTATCTGGAGAGAACAGCCTCTCTCCTACCTGCTTCCTGGGAGGAAGCCAGCAATCCCTCTCTTTTACCTGCCTAGCAGGGAGGGGTTTATTCCCACTGCAACAGCTCATTAACTGCAGCTGAGCAGTGGGTTGGAGACGGTCCAAAAAACCCTGGCTTGGATCTATGTCTCCCCAGAAAACCACTAAACTGTGGAGTGGAGCATTGGCCCACCCTTCTCTCCAAATGCTCCACCCCGGGGGCCCATAACTAAACAATGCTTTGTGTTGTGCAACACACAAACTACACGTACTTCCCCTGGGGTTAAAAGGCCTATCTGCCTTCACTTTATCACAACACACACACTCATACAAACACACACTCTGCATTATATACACACACACTCATACAAACACACACTCTGCATTATATACACACACACTCATACAAACACACACTCTGCATTATATACACACACTCTGCATTATATACACACACTCTGCTTTATATACACACATACTCATACAAACACACACTCTGCATTATATACATACACACAAACACACACTCTGCATTATATACACACACACACTCATACAAACACACACACTTATACAAACACACACTCTCCATTATATACACACACACTCATACAAACACACACTCTGCATTATATACATACACACAAACACACACTCTGCATTATATACACACACACACTCATACAAACACACACTCTGCATTATATACACACACACTCATACAAACACACACTCTGCATTATATACACACACACTCATACAAACACACACTCTGCTTTATATACACACACACTCATACAAACACACACTCTGCTTTATATACACACACACTCATACAAACAAACTCTCTGCATTATATACACACACTCTGCATTATATACACACACTCTGCTTTATATACACACATACTCATACAAACACACACTCTGCATTATATACATACACACAAACACACACTCTGCATTATATACACACACACACTCATACAAACACACACACTTATACAAACACACACTCTCCATTATATACACACACACTCATACAAACACACACTCTGCATTATATACATACACACAAACACACACTCTGCATTATATACACACACACACTCATACAAACACACACTCTGCATTATATACACACACACTCATACAAACACACACTCTGCATTATATACACACACACTCATACAAACACACACTCTGCTTTATATACACACACACTCATACAAACACACACTCTGCTTTATATACACACACACTCATACAAACAAACTGGGTGGGAGGAGGGCATTTTTATTATTTTTTTTATTTTAATATTTATTTTATTTTAATATTATTATTTTTTTTATTATTATTTTATTTATTTTTTTGTCCCCCCCTCCCTGCTTGTTAACTGGCCAGGGAGGGGGCTATCTTAATCCCTGGTGGTCCAGTGGCATGGGCCGTGCAGGGGGGGAGCTGTCAGGAAGCGTTTATTTACCTTTACTGCAGTTCCTGTCAGCTCCGTGCAGCTCCCCTGTCAGCTCCCACTGTAAGTCTCGCGGTCTGCGTGCCGTGCTGAGAGTTGCCACGGTAATCCGTGGCAACGCTCTGAAGGCCGCGGGTCTCGCGAGACTTACAGTGGGAGCTGACAGGGGAGCTGCACAGAGCTGACAGGAGCTGCAGGAAAGGTAAGTAAACGCTTCCTGTAATGAGCCCGGCGGACAGTGACTCGAGTATAAGTCGAGCAAGAAATGTGCTGAAAAACTCGACTTATACTCGAGTATATACGGTACATTCAAATACACCTCTGCACGTGTAGAAATTAGTGTGAAAATATAGTAAAAAAGAAAATTGCAAAACTTGCTAATTGAAAGGTTTATACAATGGTACCAAATAGTTTTTTTTTGGGGGGGGGGGTGGAGGGGAGAGAGGGGGTTCCACGATGCTGATACACTATGTCAAAGGGTTCCACGGGAAAAATATATTGGGAACCCCTGATCTAGACCAATTTCTTTTACTTTGAAGACTAACCTATTGTGAGGAACCTATTTGTTTATACAACCCTAGCCACACCTCCCTGCACGTGACACAGCCCTACCTAAACACTTCCTGTAAAAAGAGATCTAATGTTTAAACTTCATTTATGGCACAGTCTGTTTAATTAAGAATTTCTTATCTTCTGCTCTTAGTTTTAAAGTGAACACACTGTGCTGTCACATGTAATTGTGTGACTAGGGCTGCATAAGCAGAAACAAAAGTGACAACTCCTAAATGGCAGTGAATTGAGCAGTGAAATGGCAGGGACACTATCTATACACCAAAACTGCTTCATTAAGCTAAAATTGGTTTTATACTTCGTGTATCCCATTAAAGGAACACTCCGTCTAAAAAGAAAAAAACATAGTAAATATGCTCAAAGAAAATATGCATTTAATTTGTTTTACATGTTTTCTTTGAGGGTATATGAAATATTGGCTTGCAATAGCTGTAGATTTCGTTTCTTTAACTATTGGAAGCTCCACTCCTGTTCACCAGCACAAGCTTTCTGTGGCTGTCTAATCACAGACTTCCCAATGCAGCTCAATATGAAGTCTTTGCAAGGCAGATGCTATGTGCAATTGCTGCCTCTTGAGTTTAGCTCCAGTGAGCTAACCAAACCAGGAAGCTGTCTGATTGACAGCCAGGAGAGTGTAACAAGGTGAATTTTTAAAAGTGATGACTCCTAGTTTTAACATTTAACATATCAAGTGTGGGAACATACTGTTTTCTATATTGTACTTTATAGTATGGAAAATGTATGGATTGGTCCACCTACCAGCAATTTTTATTTGCTACAAAGTTCATTTGTCCGAAGGATTTCCGGTCTATTTGCGGTTACTTGTTTTAATGCTGTACTGCTTGCTGCAATATCTAATTAGATGTTGCATTGCTCTGTAGTCGATCTAGATGATTAAAACGTTTGCAGTATTTTGTGCAAGTGAAAAGACCAGCTCTGTTTTTCTCTTCCAGACCCGTATTGGACATATGCTTCTGTCAGTGAATCCCTTCAAATCAATGAACATTTGCAATCCAGATATGGCGTCCATTTATCTGGATAGCAAAATATTAGAGACACCACCGTAAGTATTACAAAACAATATTGTTGAAATATCACTGTTAGCGGTTTGGAATGTTTCAATATATATTTAGCAGGAGTAAAGTGTGGAGAAAATGCCAAAGGCTAGGTCAATATAACTTGGTTATCTACTCGGTCAAATGATTCACATTTGATTACACTTTATTCAGTCTCTGTCTCAGGAAATTATTTTCACGATAATGTTATAAGTATTTCTGATTAAAGTTGTTCTTTCACTTTTGGGGTCTATGCATTTATTGCAAATATGCAACTGATGGGGAAATGGTGGTGGACTCTCCACCTATTGTCATAGTTTGACTATTACACGAGACAAAGTAGTACTTCCTTTAGCAGAGGGACAGACATAGGCTGCAGTATTTGCAAGTTGTAACATCATATATTCCTACACCCACCATCAGAATGACTTGTGCAACTTGAGGGAGCATTTACAGTGATTTAATGCAAAAATCTGTTTCCCGTGACTTTGCCACCAACAACAAGCAGATTGTGTAATGAATGTGTTCAGCACTGTCTCATCTCAACCTTGTAAACAAATGTCCAGGGATACAATTAGTGGCGGAACTACCATCAGGGCGGCTGCAGGAAACAGGAGGATGGCTAATTTGTTTACGATTTTCATGTGTGTCTGTGTATCTATTTGTGTTTCTGTGTATCTATCTATGTGTCTGTATGCATGTTTGTGTATATATCTGTTTGTCTGTATGTGTGTGTGTCTGTGTATCTTTGTGTGTTATTCTGTGTATGTGTGCGTCTTTGTATCTGTGTGTGTCATTCTGTGTATCTGTGTGTGTGTCATACTTTGTATCTGTGTGTCTGTGTGTCTGAATGTGTCTCATTCTGTTTATCTGTGTGTCAGTGTTTGTATCTGAGTGTCTGTGTATCTGTATGTATATTAGTGTGTTTGCACAAGCATGTGAGCTAGTGTGTGTGTGTGTCTTTATATCTTTTACAACAGTACATAAAAACAGACAACACTACACACAAAGTCACCCCTACATTTACTCACACATACTCTATACAAACACATAGAGAACTGCCCAGTGCTAATACAACCCTGCAATGATGGGCAAATGGTAGATCCACAGCTAGCAAAGCATTCTGGGAGTTTTATGACAGATAGGAATCTACCTTTTGGCCATCCTTGCGATAGGGCGGGCCCTAGAAAATTCATGCAGCAGTGCCCTGTCTTCTTTAGTTCTGCCACTGGATACAATACATTCTCATCTTATTCTGTCAACCTAGACAATCCCAGACTGCAGACTCTGTGTTGGAGAGTCCAAGCCTAAAGAGCACAAACCTTACACAGCACTGGCCTAGCAATAGTCCTACAACATTCCTGCCTGCTATCTACCTTCTTAAGTACTCTGTCAACAGACATGCCAACTAACTTCCCACTGCTTACACAGCTGTGTATACCATGGTCGCTTGGGCATTTACAACTTTGCTGTCCTTCTCCTGCCCTACTCTTTGTATCAACACTTGTTTCACCTCATCTTGCTGTTCTCTATCACTGATATGCACATACACTGACGAGGACATTTCTTCGGACCCGCCACTCATACACCATATAAAATTGTTCAGACATTTACCCCATCTGTTCTTTCTTCAGGCACATCTTTGCTGTGGTCGAGGAAGCCTATACTATCTCACAGAATACAGAGTGCGTCCCCAACATTCTTCTCAGGTAAGACATGCATGGCGTCTGTTTGTCACATTACACCGATAAGTATGAAGATGGTCTGTGCAGTTCTTAAAACGGACCTGGAACTTTTTGAAGTTTGAAATGTAAGTGAATGGTTACGTGTGTGCCTCTAGAGTCATAGAGCTCGCTCTATTTGTTCTGCAATATGGAGTTGCATACAGAGGTAGGGAATTAAGGCACCAAGATATTATGTCCTTTCAAGAATACAACATTAGAAAGCATTACAAAAATATATATTTTTTAACTGGCATCTATCTATTTATTAATTTGATTTTAAATCTAGTTATTAAGCGTGCAAATCTAGAACTGACATTCTAAGCACTAAACGACTTGAGCTTATAAAGCAGTTGTAGTGTATAGCCCCAACAGTCTTGCTGTTCAAGTCTCATCACTTTTTTTCTGTTTATGCAGCTGTAGCCATACGTCCCCTGGCTGTGACTCACACAGCCTTCATGAAGCAAATGGTTAAATTTCAGTCAGATTTTACAGCACGGTGTGTTTACTTTAGACATTCTCTTCTCCTGCTCTTGCTAACTGCACTTTAATCACACACAAGGCTTCTGCATTCTCTAATAGGCATTTATACTAACACTCCAGGCACCATAACAACCTCATTGGACTGAAGCTGTTGTGGTACTAGGAGGTCCCTGGTGTTAACTTACCTTAGGCGCCAGGGACCACCTGTCACCATAACAATTTTCATTCCATTAAGCTTGTCACACAAGGGCGCATAATTCATTGCCGCACTAAAGACTATCACTATTCAATGTGATTTGTGTAGTGCATTAATTGGCTACCTGGTATAGGTGGTATGGCCAATTTCAACATGAGAGTGGTTAATTTGGTTGTAAAAGGAATGTGATAGATGTCACAAGTCTTAAAACAGGGGTGCCCAATAGGTGGGTTTCACACAAGTATGTGCTGGCGAATAGCTACAGAACTTTGATTGCTCGCTCCGACAACTCTTCGTATTCTTTGCGTAAATCACCCCAATAGGCAATAAGAGAAAATTCTTGACATTTTGGGGTTAGTTGACTGTCTAAAGTGATAGCCAATGGACTTCTGAATGCAAAAGCATATTTTCACATATAATTTTAAGTAATCATGACTGTAATAGTAGACTTTTTATAAAATGAATCATCTGGACCACTTTGTCTAGCACCCTTTTAAGTGAGATTGGAATATTTTTAGCTACCAGTGCATGTCTGTGAAGAACACAGTGATAACTGGTGCTGTTTTTTGCTACATTTGTTATTCGTATCACAGCTTCTTCCACTTCTCCAACCGCTGCTTTAGCACCATCACTGCACACATCTACACATTCGCCCCAATTTCTGTTGTGTTTGTTCATAAACTTCTGGATACAGTTGAAGATGTTCTCACTGCCATTAGTGGGATGCAGCACTGCTCGTCCCTGAAGGGTTGCAGACAGTCGGCAGTGGTGAGCAGGCCGACCCCGTGAGGACGTACTCTAACATCTCCATTTAGAGAGAGGGAGACTCGGCGTGGGAGCATGAGGTAAGGTGGCCGTGGAGTAGAGGCCTGACACACAGCTTACTTAAAAAACATGACACTATTTATTTTGCACATTGTGTGCGATGCTCCGTGCCATGTGATAACTCACTTTGTGGCATTTTCATTTTATTTTTTGCTCATAAACTGTTTAGTCTTCTGATATTCCTGAAGTTTCGCTTAAAATAGTCAGTCTTTATCTGTGCATGTTTTTGCTCAAAATGACAACAGAATATAGCAGATGATGACAAACTCTTTGTCCTGAAGCACAAAGCTTACTTTGCAAGAATATATTGCCAATCTTCATTTCTGGTACTTCTGAATCCAAATGACAAGTAGCTTTCATCATATTTTCATTTATTTGTTTGTGAAGAAGATTGGCTAGCATTGTTTGCTTTTTTTGTCTCTTGTCTCTGCTATTTAAGGAACAGTAGATTCAACTATTTTGGACCTGTTTTCTTGACCCGTTTTCTTGATTTCTTGTAGTATCCTCTTTCTCAGTTTCTATAAATGCTGAACAATTAGAAGTAGTATTAATTTGTATCTTATTAGTTCCTTCATTTAACCTGCGGTCCAAATTAAAGGAACACTATAGTCACCTAAATTACTTTAGCTAAATAAAGCAGTTTTAGTGTATAGATCATTCCCCTGCAATTTCACTGCCCAATTCACTGCCATTTAGGAGTTAAATCACTTTGTTTCTGTTTATGCAGCCCTAGCCACACCTCCCCTGGCTCTGATTGGCAGAGCCTGCATGAAAAACAAACTGGTTTCACTTTCAAACAGATGTAATTTACCTTAAATAATTGTATCTCAATCTCTAAATTGAACTTTAATCACATACAGGAGGCTCTTGCAGGGTCCAGCAAGCTATTAACATAGCAGGGGATAAGAAAATCTTAATTAAACAGAACTTGCAATAAAGAAAGCCTAAATAGGGCTCTCTTTACAGGAAGTGTTTATGGAAGGCTGTGCAAGTCACATGCAGGGAGATGTGACTAGGGTTCATAAACAAAGGGATTTAACTCCTAAATTGCAGAGGATTGAGCATTGAGGCTGCAGGGGCATGTTCTATACACCAAAACTGCTTCATTAAGCTTAAGTTGTTCAGGTGACTATAGTGTCCCTTTAATGGTTGTTAATTCAGTATTGGAGTAAAAAGAGCACTTCTCTAACCTGGAAATATACAGATTTCACTAACTGACTACAAAGGATGCTGTTTTGTTCTCTGCTCTTAATAAGCAAGTGAAGTAAGCAGGATTTTGGCTTAGTTTTGGAGTAAAACAATTTCACTACCAGCCTACAAATTATGCTTTTAATAAGCAAGTAAAGTAAACAGGATTTTTTTTTCCCATAGTATATTAGGGAGAAAGTGTGAGATACAAATACTTTCATCAACACTCTTTTAATTAGCCCAGTCTGACTCCAAAAAAAAAAACCTTTCCACATGTCACAACACAATAAAACTAGGGAAAATTTATTCATACTTACCGTAATTTTCTTTTCCTGGCTATTATTCATGGCAGCATTTAACATATGGGTTTAGCTCCTCCCTCTAACCCTCAGGACAGGAAACACAATCAATTAAACAATTAAGCATACCTTCCCCTTGTATAATAGGAACCCCATCAGCCATCACACCTCAGTCAAGTAACAAGAAGCATATCCAAGAGAGGGTGGGAAACCAAATGCTGCCATGAATAATAGCCAGGAAAAGAAAATTACGGTAAGTATGAATAAATTTTCCCTATTCCTGGCTAATCATGGCAGCATTTAACATATGGGATTCCCCAAGCAATAACAACACAGGGAGGGAAATGCATGCTACAAAAATAGTTTAATATAGAGATCATCTATGAGGATTAAAGGAGTTCAGGACCGACAGGCCAAACTCCGAATCCGAGCGGGAAGCAATATCCACTTTGTAGTGATTTACAAAGGTCTTTAGAGAAGACCAATTGGCAGCCTTACAGATGCTCTCTGCAGGAACTCCTGACTCTGCAGCCCATGAAGTAGCGATAGATCTTGTGGAATGAGCCCTGATGTTTTTCGGAACAGGAACACCACACGCTCCATAAGCCCTGGAGATAGCCGAAACCGTCCAGGAACGAAGAGTGGAGACTGAGGCGGCTTCACCTTTGCGAGAACCCCAAGGTATAATGAATAATTGAGAGGATTTCCTCCAAGCAGCAGAGCGTTCTATATACATCAGTAAACATCTACGAAGATCCAGCATATGACACCTTGATTCCTCAGGGGTAGATGGATGCTGAAAATAGGCAGGCAAGATAATTTCCTGATTGAGATGGAAAGATGTAACAACCTTGGGAAGAAATTCAGGCCTCGGTCGGAGAACGACCCTATCATCAAAGAATGAAGTGTAAGGTTCCTCGGCTGATAAAGCTCTGATGTCAGACATTCTTCTGGCAGAGACTAGAGCCAGTAATAATAGTCTTCTGAGAAAGGATCTGCAAATGTATGCTCCCAATAGGTTCGAAGGGAGATTCCGTTAGGGCCTGCAGTACCAGAGGCAAATTCCAAGGAGACGCCAGTTGTCTGATAGGAGGTCTAATCCGTACAACGGCCTTGAAAAAACGAACCACCATAGGATGAAGTGCCCATCGAATGCCAGAGAGAGCCGAGATAGCTGAACAGTGAACTTTCAGGGTGTTAAGACCCTTCTCCAGGCCCACTTGTAGAAAACCTAAAACTTGAGAGACTGTAGGAGTACCCATGTTCTGTATAGAAGAATTTAACCAGACCGCAAAGGCTTCCCATATTCTGTGGTAAGTAGATGAAGTGGAGATCTTCCTGGAACATAAAAGGGTAGCCACCACCTGTTCCGATAAGCCCTGTTTCTTCAGGGATTGCCTTTCAGAAGCCAAGCATGAAGCCTGAGCTTGTAAGGTTCTGGATGAACCACCGGGCCTTGTGTCAGCAGATTCTCCGAGACTGGAATCTCCCAAGGATCCTCCAATGCCAACCTCCTCAGAAGAGGAAACCAAGGACGTCTTGGCCAGAAGGGGATCACTGCAATCACCCTGCAACGTTCTCTGGAAATCTTCCTCAGAACAGCTTGAATGAGAGGAAATGGGGGAAAGACATATACCAGATGAAAGTGCCATTTGATTGACAGAGCATCTTGATCCAGCGCCCTCGGATGGAATCTCCTTGAAACAAAACAAGGAACTTGAGTGTTCTGAGCTGTAGCCATGAGATCCACTTGGGGAAGACCCCACCTCTGGACCAATTGCTGAAACACCGTCCTTGACAGGTGCCATTCCGTGGCTTCTACCAGGTGTCTGCTGAGGAAGTCTGCCAAGACATTCTCCTTTCCTGGAAGATAGACCGCACGTAGACCTTCCACATGTATTTGTGCCCAGGTCATGATTGCTGATACTTCTTTCATCAGTGAAACACTCCTGGTGCCTCCTTGATGGTTGATATAGGCGGCAGCCGCTCTGTTGTCCACTCTCAACTTCACCCAGGCTCTTCTGATCAGATGCCGAAAATGAAGAAGAGCCAGAAACGTTGCTCTCAATTCCCTTATATTTAGAAACATAGAAACATAGAATGTGACGGCAGATAAGAACCATTCGGCCCATCTAGTCTGCCCAATTTTCTAAATACTTTCATTAGTCCCTAGTCTTATCTTATAGTTAGGATAGCCTTATGCCTATCCCACGCATGCTTAAACTCCTTTACTGTGTTAACCTCTACCACTTCAGCTGGAAGGCTATTCCATGCATCCACTACCCTCTCAGTAA
This sequence comes from Pelobates cultripes, assembly GCA_933207985.1. Taxonomy (NCBI): domain Eukaryota; kingdom Metazoa; phylum Chordata; class Amphibia; order Anura; family Pelobatidae; genus Pelobates; species Pelobates cultripes. The sequence continues at coordinate 228,664,595 of OW240917.1, read as the reverse complement.
AGTAATACTTCCTGATATTATTTTTAAACCTTTGTCCCTCTAATTTAAGACTATGTCCTCTTGTTGTGGTAGTTTTTCTTCTTTTAAATATAGTCTCCTCCTTTACTGTGTTGATTCCCTTTATATATTTAAATGTTTCTATCATATCCCCCCTGTCTCGTCTTTCCTCCAAGCTATACATGTTAAGATCCTTTAACCTTTCCTGGTAAGTTTTATCCCGCAATCCATGAACCAGTTTAGTAGCCCTTCTCTGAACCCTCTCTAAGGTATCAATATCCTTCTGAAGATACGGTCTCCAGTACTGTGTACAATACTCCAAGTGAGGTCTCACCAGTGTTCTGTACAATGGCATGAGCACTTCCCTCTTTCTACTGCTAATACCTCTCCCTATACAACCAAGCATTCTGCTAGCATTTCCTGCTGCTCTATTACATTGTCTGCCTACCTTTAAGTCATCAGAAATAATCACCCCTAAATCCCTTTCCTCATATGTTGAGGTTAGGACTCTATCAAATATTCTGTACTCTGCCCTTGGGTTTTTACGTCCAAGATGCATTATCTTGCACTTATCCACATTAAATGTCAGTTGCCACAATTCTGACCATTTTTCTAGTTTACCTAAATCATTTGTCATTTGGCTTATCCCTCCTGGAACATCAACCCTGTTACATATCTTAGTATCATCAGCAAAAAGACATACCTTACCATCAAGACCTTCTGCAATATCACTAATAAAAATATTAAAGAGAATGGGTCCAAGTACAGATCCCTGAGGTACCCCACTGGTGACAAGTCCAAGCTTCGAATATATTCCATTAACTACAACCCTCTGTTGCCTGTTACTCAGCCATTGCCTTACCCATTCAACAATATTTGAATCCAAACTTAAAGATTGCAGTTTATTGATAAGCCTTCTATGTGCAACAGTGTCAAAAGCCTTACTGAAATCTAGGTAAGCACTACACCACCCTGATCTATAATTTTAGTTACCCAATCAAAAAAATCAATAAGATTAGTTTGGCATGATCTCCCTGAAGTAAACCCATGTTGTCTCTGATCTTGAAATCCATGTGTTTTAGATGTTCATCAATCCTATCCTTTAACATGGTTTCCATCACTTTCCCCACTACTGAAGTAAGGCTTACTGGCCTATAGTTGCCCGACTCCTCCCTAATACCTTTCTTGTAAATGGGCACAACATTCGCTAACTTCCAATCTTCTGGGACTACTCCTGTTAACAATGATTGGTTAAATAAATCTGTTAATGGTTTTGCTAGTACACCACTAAGCTCTTTTAATAGCTTTGGGTGTATTCCATCAGGTCCCATTGACTTATTTGTCTTTACTTTTGACAGTTGAAATAGAACCTCTTCCTCTGTAAACTCACGTGTAATAAATGACTCATTTATCCTTTTTCTCAACTGAGGTCCCTTTCCTTCATTTTCTACTGTAAATACAGAACAAAAATATTTGAAGGCAGGTGCTGAGCATTCTGAGTCCATTCTGCTTGGACAAAGGAATTTCCCAGATGAGCACCCCAACCGAACTGACTGGCATCTGTCGTGATGACTACCCAGTCGACTTCCTTCAAAGGAAAACCTCTGGAGATGTTTTCTTCTTTCATCCACCAACGAAGCTTCCTTTTCAGGCTGAGAGGAATGTGGATCTGCTTCTCCCAGTCCTCTGAGCTGGATTTGAAGTTTTTCAGGAGATGCTGCTGAAGAGGACGAAGATTCCAATGCGCCCATCTGACCAGGTCTATAGTAGAGGTCAGGGTACCCAGGAGTTTCATAAACTCCCTTGCGGAAGCAGAAGCCTTCTGAAGAAAAACCTGCATACGATCCTGCAGCTTCAATTTTCTTTCTTGGGCGAGAGATACCATCGCATTGAGGGTATTGAAGCATGCTCCTAAGAACACCAGCTCCCTTGAAGGTTTTAAATGACTCTTCTCGTGGTTGATTAGCCACCCAAACCGAGAGAGAGTCTCGAGTACTAGATGTCTGTGTTGGAGTAACATCTCGAAGTCTGAGGCCACTACCAGAATGTCGTCGAGGTAGTGGTAAATGGCTACATCCATCTTCCTCAGGAAAGCAATTACCGTGACCAGTATCTTTGAGAAGGTTCTCGGGGCCGTACTTATCCCAAAGGGAAGAGCCTGAAACTGGAAGTGCTCCCCTTTTACACAGCATCGAAGAAACTTCTGATGTCTTTCTGTGACCGGAACATGGAAGTAGGCATCTTTTAGGTCTATTGAGATTAACCAGTCTCTGTGGTGAATCACTGGAATGATGGAACAGATGGATTCCATACGAAACTTTCTTATCCTTAAGAAGATGTTGAGCTGGTGTAGATCTAGAATAGGTCTCCACTTTCCTCCTGGTTTCTTTACTAAGAACAGGGGAGAATAGAACCCTTGGAACCTTTCTTTCACAGGAACCGGAACAATGACCCTTTCTAGAAAAAGATTGGCAACATAATGGGTCAAGACTTCTCTTTTTTGTCTGTCGACAGGGAGTCTTGTTCTGATGAATCTTGGTGGAGGGGAAATATCTTCGAACTCCAGAGAATATCCTGCGGTGATTACGGAATTCACCCAAACATCTGGAATCACACTCCAGGTCCTCCAGAAGAACGAAAGGCGTGCTCCTACATGGGGAACCTGGTATAAGCCACCTTCAGAACTGTCTGGTGGGGCGAAAGGAGGAATTTTGAGCTTTTGGTCTGGAAGATTTTCCGGTTTGACCACTCTTCCAATTGGAGAGCCGAGCATATTCTCTGCCTGGACGATAGGTTTTACTATTTCTATATCCTCCCTGTGGCCTGTAAGGACGATGGTCCTGTTGTGGTCTTTTTGGACGCCTGTCCTGTGGAAGCAAGATTTGCTTGACCTCAGCCGCTTTTTTTTTAATCGCCTCCTCAAGTGGTCTGCCAAAAAGCACCTCTCCCAGAAATGGCAAGGTACATAAATTATTCTTGGAAGAGAGGTCAGCTCCCCAGGATCTCAACCAAAGAGCCCTTCTGGCAGTAACCGAATGAGCCATAACCTTGGAAAAAATCCTGATGAGATCTGTGGAGGATTCCAACAGCCAATCACTGGCAAGCTTGATCTCCTTCAAGGAGTCCGTCATGCGACGTCTACTCACTCCTCTCTCAATATCCTCTTCCAAATCAAGAATCCAGGAACGTAATGCTCTGGACAAAGCAGAGATAGAGACTGCTGGATGACAACCCAAGCCTGCTGTAGTGAAGACCTTAGAAAGATCTGCGTCAATTCTCTTATCCATGGGTTCTTTGAGAGAAGCATTACTATCAATCGGAAGAGTTGATCTTTTTGCCACCTTAATAATTGGAGCATCCACTTTAGGGACCGCTGTCCACATTCTTGAATCCTCCTCCTTAATCGGGTACAATTTTGATAATCTACCCTGACTTGTAATCCTTTTACCAGGAACATTCCATTCTGAGCGAATCAGTTCTTTAATGGATCTGTGCACTGGAAAGGAAGGTTTCCTCTTATGGAGATCTCCGAAGTGTCTATCAGAAGTAGAAACTTCCCTGACTTCTTCTGGCAAATCTAGAGTCTTTCTCACTGCCTTGATTAGATGCTCCATCGCCTTTGTGTCCAATGAACACGGTTGTTCCGTGGACTCTTCCTCACTAGAAGAGATAAGCTCCAAATCCAAGGAACCAGCAGGATGTCTGAAGTCATCTTCAGATAGGTCGGATTCTTGGCCAAAGCTCTCACGCCTGGGTCTTTTGCCTCTATTGGATTCTGAAATCCCTTCCGCCACTGCTTGCTTAATCCAATAAGCTATATCCTGAGATGAGGACGTAGAGGCTTGAGGAGACCTGCGATGTTCCGACTCTCCTGCAATCATGGATAAACATTTGCGGCATAACCTGCAGTTATCCAAAGGCCTTGCGCCACATCCAGGGCAGGCCGCCGGTTTATCCCTCATCTTAGATGGAGATCTAGGGCCAGACCGGTCTTGAGGGCTGTAAAACACAGAAGTCATATGACTGTACCCTCCATGCACTCTTTTTTAATGTAGTAAATAGAATATACCTTAATGCTCACCTATGACCTATTGTAGATCTTGTTGATTTAGCTGATGGAGATGCAGGATCCATTTTTTTTTTTTTTTTTTTTTAGAAGGGCTGCATAAAAAAAAAGTGTCACCATGAACTTCATGCAGCAAAAACCTGAACATCCTCATATATTATAGAAGAATAACTTAAAACATACCTGCAGAGACAGAATATGGCACCAGAGAGCACTGAATAACAGAGGGAACTGAAAACGCCAGCTTTTTTGAAGAAATACCGCCATTTTCAAATTTCCCGCTCTGTGCCTTTAAGGAGGCGCGCATGCGCCGATTGGCGGCAAGTCCGCGGGTCCGCCATTTTGGATGAGGGCAAACATGCCGAAAATCCGGTCGTGGCCATTGCGCATGCGCGGGCGTCTTACCGGATAGATGATCGTCTGATCGAGGTCTGGAGGCTTTATCCTGCGAACTCAGGCTCCAGATGCCAGGGGGACTACCCACCATGGTTCCCAGGGGTTCCCTGCTCGAGGAGAGAAAGGGCTACATGTGCCTGGGCTTCCTGTGGAGGGAGGCTGACCTCCACAGGGTGAAGATCATAGCAGCATGATCAGGTGAGCATAAAGAAAAACTTTACCCTTTAAAATTCAGGGAGAAAAAATAAAATAACAACTGTCCTAGGGCTATGAGGACAGGAAAAAAAGACTGAGGTGTGATGGCTGATGGGGTTCCTATTATACAAGGGGAAGGTATGCTTAATTGTTTAATTGATTGTGTTTCCTGTCCTGAGGGTTAGAGGGAGGAGCTAAACCCATATGTTAAATGCTGCCATGATTAGCCAGGAAAAGTAAGTTGCCTCCTATATGTAGCCAGATTGGCCACAATTCTGATTGAAGCAACAAAAATAGCTGAGCCTTATAATAAAAAAAGAGAGTTTTCCTACACGGGACCGTCCTGTATCAACGCTCGCAACCAAGTGAGTCTGAAATGATCGATGGCGGACGGGAAGAAGATTGTGGTCTCACGATCTCTGCTGTTTCTGACTTGTGGGGAGCGGTGGCCATCTTAGATGTGGTGAAAATGCAGCAGAACCCCAGTCTTGTTCTCTACTAAATGGGAAACGCTGGTTTTGAGGAATCATGCATTGTACTAGTTCAGTTCTGCACTGATATACTCTGAATTGTAGTTGGAGACTGACCCTATATTAAGCACTTCTGAGTACCAAGATTTCTATGTAACGTAGGAAAAATTGTGGCATACGATAAAAGGATACTTAAAGTGACGTGTGTGTGTGTGTGTTTTTATGTATATATATATGTGTGTGTATAAAAAAAAAAGTATCAATAGAGGTTAGAACGGACAACAGCTCAATTAGCCTGCCCTTCGGTGGTTCCCCGCTCAGATATCAAGCTGGTTTTAGCTCAACTTGTGCCATTACAGAGAGAACATATCTGAAGCATATCAGACTGGTCCCACCCATATGGGCAGTCCAGATCCGAAATGCCAGCAAGTTCCCTCTGCACGAGAGACACAGCAACCCCAGATGATCATTTCGACCTTGTAAGTTATCATCAGTGAGGTATAGCCAATATCCCTCTAGGCACCGCGAGCAGGGGTTCCACGTCTGGATTGCCCTTTGAATTTAAGGATTTCCCTTTGAAATTTCTCTCCTTAAGTTTAAAAGGTAATCCAGACGTGGACCCCTTGCTCACGGTGCCTAGATGGACATTGGCTATACCTCACTTATTATATAAGGTTGAAACAATCGTCTATAAACAAACCAAACATGCTTAATCTGATCTAATATTATTTCTGTTGTGATTAAATGACTTTACATTGGGCTCTCATATTAACAACATACCCTTCAGTACCCTCTAAAAGACAGGCCTGGGTTTTGTCTTCTCGGTCTTCCTTTGGGAAACCTAACCAGAGGGTGAAGTTGGTCCTCTTTATAGTGTTTTTAATTTCCCAACTATATTTATCTATAGTTTTATGGTGTCTCATTGGTTCAGGGGTTGAGTTCATGTGGCTCACTGGGCAGAGTCAAATTCCAGGTGAATTCTGGCACCCCACCATCTTCTTCTATCTCCGACCTTTCTTCTAGAGCTGAAACTGCCCAGATGACCATATGGCGAATTTCTTCTAATATAGGCCTTGATTTAATATTTTCGGATTAGCTTTTCAAATAATTTATTATTTTTGGATAAAATGTCAAAAATATTGTTTTCCCACTTTATGTAAGTATGTATAGGAAGTGATATCACAATCCAGCTCAGTCCAAACACAGCTTGGGCACACAATGCAAAAGAAGAGGAAAATAGAAACATTGACTTAGCAAAACATTTTAGGGCCGTTCTTGTCATTATTTGAATTTTGTTTTGCATACTTTATTAGAAACTGTTGTTTTCTCATGTCTTTTAATGCCTTAACCATCATCGTTTTATTGTATGCCATGTTTTCGGTGACGCAACAAATCTGTCAATCTTTACATCACTTTTTCAGGCAGAAAAATTAGAGAGAGAGAGAAAATTTTTGCGCCCCTGTGCCTGATGTAAGGCACCCGTGCTGCCTATTTGTGGGGCCCAAGGGATTCTCTGTGTTAAACCTATATCAGCAGCAGCTCTTGCATCCAGCGAGAGCGTTGCGGCAGGTTGCTATGGCAAGGCTCTTTGGGGCGCAATGCATGCCAAACCGCGGCAGTGCTCTCGCGGGTCACGAGAGGAGAGGAACTGCTGCTGATATACATTTAACACGGAGACTCCTGGGCCCCTCTTCAGAATCCAGGCTGCTGTGCCACCGGACCACCAAGGAAAGGTATTATCCCACCTTCCGGACCCTCAAGGAAGAGGCAGGGTGTGTGGGATAAGCCACATTTAAAAATGGTTCATCAGACCTGGTCATCATAGGAGCAGGGGGAGGGGGGATTGCCAAATTTAGGATCCGCCCTGGTGCCAAAAGCTCTAGTACGCCCCTGGTGAAAAGAGCAATTCTGGGGAAAGGGTGGAGCAGTTTCCATGGCAACCAGTGGAATGTTCATTTTCAACATATATCAACTGCAATTGTGTGCGTGTTTTTTTCCCCATTCATTACATTCTTTTAATAGTTACATCTCTTACACAAGCTAGCACACATTATCTCATGTTTTACAGCAATGCAAACAGCCACACATTCCTCTGAACCATTTCTTCAACTTCTGACTCCTTCAATAGCTTTAAAAGGACAATAAGAAAAGACACTCCTATAATAAACTTCTCAAAATCTGAAAGTAAAGTCACTGACAACTTTCAAATGTTAAAAGAAAAGCAACCCGGTCTACTTTCACTTAATAGACAAATAAGACAACTCAGGAGGGCCCTAAACCAAAGGAAGTAAGAGTACTCCTCCTCTGTTCGTCATTGCATGAAGAGAGTCTTGAGTTTTAAGTCTGACCTGGACATTTTCCTATTCCTTTAACCTTTGGCTTTGAGGAATTTACAATTTAAAAGGACACTATAGGCACCAGAACAACTACAGCTTATTGAATTTGTTCTGGCGAATAGAATCATTACCTTCAGGCTTTTTGCTGTAAACACTGTCTTTTCAGAGAAAATGCAGTGTTTACATTTCAGTCTAGTGATAACTCCACTGGCCACCCCTCAAATGGCTACTAGAGGAGCTTCCTCGGACATTTACTGTCTCCACCCTATGCATGGAGACACTGAATTTTCCTCATGAGGAGATGCTGATTGGCCAGGGCTGTGTTTGGCTTGTTCGGGCTCTGCCCCCTTAACAAGCTCAGCCAATCAAATGCGTTCCTATGGGAAAGCACTGTGATTGGCTCAGACCACCACTTCTGATGATATCAGCCAAGCAGGCAGATCAGGAGTAGAGCCAGCACCAGCAAACTGGAATAGAAGTAAGATTTCACTATATTTAGTGGGGTAAAGGGGGGGGGGAAGAGGGCAGCAGGGCTAGATGGTGTTTTAAACACTGTAAGGTCAGGTATACATGTCTGTGTTCCTGACATACTGGTTTTAGGATGCCCAATACTCAACTCCTTAAAATCCCAAAATTAAGTACCGTTGCACTCCGAAGGCTTAAAGTGTCCACTTTAAAAAATTAGCAAACCAGACACCCAGAGTCTCACTTATTCTAAGGGGACAATGCTGGTTCATACAGTTCTAATAAAAATTATTTAACCCCCATTGAAATCCGGTTTATGGTCAAAACTTGCAGACTTTGGGTTGTTCGCAATGAAGAAATCAAACAAAAGCAATTGAAATAGCTCAACACAATGACTGCTTCAAGTGGTTTCCCCAATTCAACTGAAAATGCA
>OW240917.1:228642507-228656137 GCA_933207985.1 Pelobates cultripes | reverse complement strand
ATGTACAATGACTTCTCCGGTTTCAAAATTATTCAACCCCTTCATGGCAAGCATCTTTAGTACTTGGTACAACTGTATGTAACTGATTGTGTATTATACAAACATTTTCTTAATAATTGTCTACCCAAATCATTGATGCTCTGTTAATATATTTATTCTTTTAATCTCTCCACAGTGGACACAGTGGTTCTGGTAAGACAAAGGCCATCAAGTTGATCTCATGGTATCTGATGAACAGAAGACAAGAGGGCAGGGTAGCACAGGTGATGGTCTAGATGTCATATCCCTATCCTGTACTCAAACAAGGATGACATAATTACAGGAACAGTCAGTGTAGTAGTTATGTTACTTGGAGTCTCTGTGCACTGTACCACTGGTTTTATGTCAAGCCATTTAGAAACAGTTTGACAAAAACCTAGACTTTCCATGGCACTCGGAGATGAGGCTTGACACAAGGGTCACTGATACCCAGTTGAAGGATATTTTTACACCCTGGTAGGTGTAAATAAATTAACTGCTCTATTTGGCAACCTTTTTATATGGACCATATCTCATACACTCACTCATAGATACTGGTACTCACTCTGACACACAAAAATGCTCGCTCAAGGACATACATACACCGATCAGCCACAACATTAAAACAATCTGCCTAATATTGTGTAGCTCCCCCTTGTGGTGCCAAAAGAGCCCTGATGCGTCGAGGCATGGACTTCTGAATATGTCCTGTGGCACCAAGACATTAGTAGAAGATCTTTCAGAAGGAGACTATAGTCACCAAAACAACTTTATCTTAATGAAGCAATTTTTTGTATAGATCCATGGATCGGATCTGTTGTTCCAGGACATCCCATAGATGCTCAATCGGATTGAGTTCTGGGTAATTTGGAGTCCAAGGCAACACTTTGAACTCTTTGTCATGTTCCTCAAAACATTCCTGAACAATTTGCAGTGTAGCAGGGTACATTTTGCTGCTGAAAGAGGCCACTGCCATCAGGGAACACCATTGCCATGAAGGGGTATACGTGGTCTACAACAATCTAGGTACGTGGTATGGGTCAAAGTAACATGAATGCCTAGACCCAAGGTTTCACAGCAGAACTTTGCCCAGAGCATAACACTACCTCCGCCAGCCTGCATCTTCCCGTAATGCATCCTGCTGCCAACTCTTTCCATTTATGAATGGGGTATGGCATAAAACCAGAAGATAAAGTCCAGAGCTACTATGCACAAATGTAGTAGTTGTGTTGATTTAAGGGCTTCTTCAAGCAGAATGATGCAGTGTGAGACTAATACAATGCACTTATTTGAAAAGTTTTCACTCAACTTTTTTTTTCCATTGTCCTTATATTTCTGACTTCGTTCTCTCTCATCCATAGCTGCCTGACTTCCTCATCATCTTGAAAAGCTTTGGAAATGCCAAAACCTCAATGAACAGCAACTCTACTCGTTTTGGTCAGATTCTACAGGTGTTCTTCCACAGGTAACATTCATCACAAGACACAATAATAAACAATGAATGCAATACATATAGCCCAAGTATTGCAGTATGTACTAACAGTTCTTATTTATTTATTTTAAGATATACATTAAAAGAAAAAACAGTGTTTCCTCTCTCAGTTTAGAATTTAAAAGAACCCTGCATATAATTTGTTTGCCACTATTTAGTAGATATACCCCCAAGTAGAACATGCATATATTTTTATCTCCGCTTTCCAATGCTTCTCAATGAGCTATGCTCCAGCTCATGGAAGTCGGGAAGGCAGGCACACACAGGCCAGCACACCTGCCACATGCGTTAGCTCCCTGGCATTTAAAGCTGGAAAGCGTCCAGTTATAAAAGTGACGATTTCTTTTGAAATTGTCATTTTTTTCAGCTGTTTATAAAAGTGCCAGATACCAGCAAGCTAAAGTGCTTTATGTGTTCCCAGAGTTACTTTAATATAATTTAACATTTGTACCTTAAAGCCAAAGTGCTTAATGTGTGAAGAGTTTGTCCTCTTTCTTTCTTTTCTTTTTTTCTTTTTATTTTACAAAAAGTGCAGATTTCAATAAAAAAATTACCTTGTTAGAGCCCCCTGGCTTTCAAGCAGACAGCAGGTTCTCTTACTTCGTGTTGTTTAGCTCAGTGGAGCACTTATTTTGCAAATGCTTCCCATTGAGCTGCATTGGGAAGTCAGTGATTGGACAGCCACAGAAAGTCTGGGCTGGGAAAGAAGGGGAGGGCTTGCAAAGCCAATGAAATATGCATAATCAATAAAAAAAAAAAAGGCACAATCAAATTCATGCTTTTGTTCATTGGGGATATATCTACTAAGCAGTGAATTTTTTATTTTTTGGGGGTTGGTGGAGTGTCCATTTAACTTCAGTTTAGCTCCCCTCCCACAACTCTCAGGCAAACCAGGACATGTATGTCCTAGTGCAGGATTGAAGGAACCCTTATTTTATCACTAATTAAAAAAAAAAAAACTTATGTAATATAAATGAAGCATGTATTAGGGCAAAACAATGCCATCCTTGGCCGGAGTTCTTGAGATGTCTGGTCTTGCTGTTTTTTATGATGTGTCCAGAACCCGGCAGCGGGATTATTTTTCCCATAATATACACTTTACTATTGTGTCCACTGTAGGTGTCTGTGTACACACACGCACACTATTTACAGTAAATATTCTAGTATATGCTAGTGTAACTTTGTCATGAGTCTGTTCCACCTTTTTGGTATGCAAACCTGCAATTTATGAAACAATCATGTCAATATTTAACTCTGAAACATTGCAAGTGATTTCTGCTCGGAATGTGGACAGGCCCTAATAGTTAACTAACATTGCTCTAGCTAGCTGGTTGTCATCATTAAGCTTTGCTTACCTTACTTTCTAAAAGCACATAAACAGCTGTGAACTCATCCAAACACGAAGCACACTTAGTACCGAATAAATAGTTCTAGCAAATACTTAAAGAAATGGAGTGGAAGCAATCTCTGTTCTGATGCAAACCATCTACGTATAATTGTTGTATAGAAGGTAGGACCTCTGGTTTATCTGATTACATAGTTACATAGCTGAAAAGAGACTTGCGTCCATCAAGTTTAGCCCCCATTACATCTGTTTTTGCTGTTGATCCAAAAGAAGGCAAAACAACCCAGTTTGAAGCACTTTCCAATTTTACAACAACGTTGAAAAAAAAAAATCCTTATTGACAACAGACGTGCTGTCAGATTTCTCCTTGGATTAAATTAAAAATGATATCCCTGAATTTTATGTTTTTGCCAGTATTCATCCAGTTGTTGTTTAAACTTCTCTATGGACTCTGATAAAACTACCTCTTCAGGCAGAGAATAACACATCCTTATTGTTCTTACTGTAAAAAAAATCTTTCCTTTGCCTTAGACTAAATCTAATTTTTTTCCACTCTACATGCTTTATCTGCTACACATTGCTATTTTGGAAACCTAATAATTCAGGGCTGTATTCATGGCTATATTGTCAGCTAGAGATGGCAAAATCCCTGCTATGCTTGGTGAGGAATTATTTCTAAACTACTCTGGATATTAAGATTGACTTCATCAGGCTTACGTGCAAAACACCAAACGATTAACATTATTGGCGCTGTGCTTAGATATCAAAGAAACCATTCTGCACTGTGTATTCATCATTACGTTAGGTTTATCCACCCAGGGTTCTGTTGGTGTCAGAGTTTGATCCAAACTCAACATCCTTTTTTAAAATTTTTTGAAACTTGTGGAATGGCTACACCATGCTACAGGAGTTTAAATATATGTGTTATTGATGGCAATGGTCAGGACAGACACAGAATCTACACAGAGTTCCTACTCTCAGATGATGTCAAACTTTACTTAGTGGTCCAACCATCTGGCAGAATACACCACAAATATTGTGTGCTTGTAACTATTCTGGGCCTCTCTGAGGATGTTGCCTTTTTGTTGCTGTCCTTCGCAAGGCCATTTGCAAAGGTCGTTTTTTGTAGAGTTGTTAATAAGGTTCTTTGTCTACAGCCAAGATCAGAGCTCTTACATCTCTTCTCGTTATTGCTGCTTTAAATATCGTTATACACCCCGTGTTATGGATTTGAGACCTCTTTTACTTTCTGTTTCTTTTAGGTTTATCTGTTTACACTTTTATGTAGGTTCCGAGCTTCGAACACGCAATTCTTCACTAAGAATTGGACAACAAAGTCTCAATGTCTTCTACGTATTGCCATTATATCCATTCTTTTTGAATAATTAATGTTTTGTCTTTTCTAATCATAATGTGCTGCTTGATTTTGATTAATGTTCAGTGCAGCTATCTGCAGATCATTAAAAAAAAAAAAAAAACAATAGGACCTGGTAGTTTTGTAGCTCATTTTTCACTTAGATAATCTGGCCTCAATTGTAAGTTGGAAGAGCTCCATGAAAAAAGGGCATAGAACAATAAGCTGTTTCAGGACTAAGGTCAGGTAGAGTTGCTGGAAACTCTGCTGTGAGCTGGAATGGAATACCCTTGTTTCTGTTATGACTCTGAAACCTGTTGGGATGTCTAGCATTCATAAACTTTGAAAAGCTGTAGTTATAATGCCTGAACAGCTATATAGACTAGGGCAGGGATAGGCAACCTTAGGCACCTCAGATGTTGTGGGCTACATTTCACTTGATGATTTGCCAGTATTATGGCTGTAAGAGCATCAATGGGGGATGTAGTTCACAACATCTGGAGTGCTGAAGGTTATCTAACCCTGGACTAGGGTATTGGGCAAGCTAAATGGACATTCCACACACCCAGAGCACTTCAGTTTGCTAAAGTGCTTAATGTATGAAAAGAGTGTAGCGTCTTTTATAAAAAAATTGTAAAAAAAAAAAGGTGTATCTACAAAGTTGTTAAAAAATAAAATTAAAAAAATGTTTCCCATTGGAATGTTACTTTTAAATAACCCTCCACAGCAAAGGATGAGAACGATGGTGGTGTGAAGACATTTGTAGACATTTGTCTTGGTTAGATGTGTCCGTTATACCTAGTCAAGTGAGCTCAAGCGAATGTGTCAATCCTTGAACATTACTGCTCATTCAGCTGTGGGACAGCCCTAAATCAGCAAAATAAAAGTACATAAGTCACAACAGATAGGTATTTTCACATGAGATATTTAGTTCTACCAATGTGTGGACCCAGTAATGTATCGATCACCCACTGTCAAAACTAGATAAGGTAAGTATACCATTATTGCTGGCCACGCCAGACTGTTAGAACTCTTGCTGCTCCATCTGTGTCAAGTTAAAGGGACACTCCAGGCACCCAGACCACTTCTGCCCATTGGAGTGGTCTGGGTGCCAACTCCCGCTACTCTTAACCCTGCAACTGTAAGTATTGCATTTTTTTTGTAAACTGCAATAATTACCTTGCAGAGTTAACGCCACCTCTAGTGGCTAGTACTTGGAACTGTGTGTCCTGTGTGGCCCTCTAGCCCCGGGCAAATCAAAAAGAACTAAGTCTGAGAGCCCCAAGTGTCTTTATAAAGACAAGAGCAATCACATTGCAGGCAGAGGTGCATCTTTCCTGGAAGGAAAGCTGCAGAGGAATAGGCCGGGGGGACAATACCTGCCTGGGGTAAGGGCTGCATTGGGTATGAAACCTGCCTGGAAGAAGGGCTGCAGAACAATAGGCAGAGGGGACCATACTTTCCTTCAAGGAGAGCTAGAGCTCAAGGTGAGCTACAGGTAGAAATTCTCCAGAGGAACCTCAGTCAAGCCTCGGCAACTGGGATCTGAAGGGTCCCGGCAAGCAGCTAGGAAGCAGACTGGGCGGAGCTACTCAGTCGGAGTACAGGAGCTCCATCACATGTAGTGTTCTCCAGAAGCACCATCCCATAGTACAAAATGTGTCCAATTGGATTTCGGTGGCAATATGATTGGCACCAGGTATCAGGCACCTTTTTATTTAAACATGTTTCAATCACTCTGGTACTCTTTTTTGTTTGTCTGTCTACACCTTTATATTTGAAATTTAGGACAGAAATTAAAATCTGCTGATGAGAGATGGTCATATAAAAGAGCCAGGTCTTGTACATGTTATGAAACATGGGATGGTCCTTTGCTATTCTGATAACTAGAGATAGGGCATTCCAGAGCTGTGCCTCCTGAGTCCTGCACCTATATGGACTCTACTCCTCATTTTGTCTTCTTGTATCACCGGACTCTGATGTATGCTGCTATTGAGATCTTATGATTGTGATGGAGAACAAGCCGGTAAAATACTATGGTGGAGTGCTTTGGTTGGGAGCTAGAATAATTTCCTTATTTTTGTCTTGGGCTGTGATTTGATGTATCTCTGGAATCCACAAACATGGCTTGTATCATGGCTTGTACTAGCCTGTCCACAACCTCTAATTCTTGTAACTTCCAGTATGTGCTATATGAGAAGGGTTAGTCCGATAACTACATCCCCAATCAAATACCATGCAGAAATGCAACATTAGATGTATGAGCATATAGGTGCTACGACTGAGAATAATGAGAATTGCATCCTTCAGCTACTTCAGTAAGCCGATGCATTAATTCTACTTCAACTCATATTTACCATGAGTTAGCTTGCAGCTATGCCATTCCTGTATGTGTAAATATTATATAATTATTATCTCACCCCTGCGTTCAAACGCAAACATTACAAGTACACCACTGCAATAAATGGTAACAGTACATGCAAATACACCCCTATATGCACACAACTACTCTATATAAAAACATGCTTACATTCAAACACACAAACACTGCTCACAAATATCCTGTAGCCCTATGTAGCAAAAGCACAGCTTAGTGGAAAGGGGCCTTGACAGGGACTAGGAGGCGGGCATAGGAGGAAGCAAGCAGGAATTGGTGGTTTGTGGGTAAGGGGTTTGGCTATATAAATAGGCAGACATCTTGGAAAGAGTCACTTTTAATTACCTACCTGGCTGGGTTTGTCCCATCCACCCTCCCTGGGTTTTGGTTTTAAGTAAGGTTGTCCCGTTTTGTCACAGCGGCGGGGTAGGGAGCTGAAGGAGAGGAAATAGGCTCCCCGTTAGGAAGAATATGGAAATGGCAAATTGTGGTTATTGGTAAGTTGGTAGGTTTCGAATCCTGTCGGTGGCTCAGAACCTGGTGGGGTAGGGGTATCCGGGTATACCCCTTCTATGGTTAATTTATAATAAATGTTGGCACTTTAAGTTATGTTCGTGTTGGAAGAATGTTTTATATATATATATATGTTATTTATATTGGGGTCATTGCCTTTTATATCTAACAGAAGGATACGGATGTGAGGGCGGGGTATGGGACAATGACCTGTTTTCTATGTTAAGTTATCACTATTTAATAAAGCTATGGACAATTTTGACCCATATACACTAGTGTCCGTATTTTATTGGGAAAGGTATGTGGGGGGGGTTTGTCCAAGGTTTCAACTGCCCATATGGCGACTATACACCGGTCATGCAATAATGGGCAAATGGTAGATCCCCAGCTTGCATAGCGTCACTGGAGTTGTATGACTGATTGGGATCTACCTTTGGCCACTCTTACACTAGAGGGGGGGAGGGGGAGGCAAATAAAACCTTCTTGCACCAGGGTCCTCTCTACATTAGTTCCACCACTGATTACATTCACCTATATGCAATTATACAATAATAATGAACGTGCATTAAAGATTGTAGATGCATAAAAAAATAGAACAGACTTTAATTTGGTAATGACCTTATTGCATGTTTATATAAAATATTCTGTTAAACCCAGATTACTTGTTATTCTGAATACGATCAATGTAACTGTGTACTGTTATAATGGAACATCATGCTGCTTTCTTTATCTAGGGGCTTCGTGGTCGGGAGCTCTGTATCTCACTATCTCCTGGAGAAGTCTCGGGTTGTGTTTCAGGTGGGTAAGTGTCCATGCAGGTTCTTATCTGTTTTTCACTACAATACTATGGTCTTAACACTATTCCTCTTTCTATTGTAATAACAGGCCATCGGAGAGAGAAGCTTCCACGTGTTCTACGAGCTACTAGAAGGGCTTTCTGAGCATGAGAAGCAAAGTCTGTATCTACAGGAACCGGAGACGTATTATTACTTGAACCAGGTCCGTAAATCCATTATCAATGGGATGAGAAGATACATGCAGGATTAGTGCTTTCCTGTTCTAAATTTACTGGGCCTCAAAACATGCAGTCATTAGGCAAGTGTAATAATTATTTACGCTGTTGTCTTTGCGAACACAGAACCAAAAAGTTGCTGCCATGGGCATGGGTAGGACATTTCATCATGGTGTGCACCCACTGTCTTTCTTTTTAATTAAAAAAAAAAGTGTTCGCTTAATCAGAAAGTACAATTATTTTTACTCCTCAAAACAAACTAAATAACTAAGCCAAACTTAATTTTTTTAAACAAACAATGAAAATGTAATAGAAATTCATACCTAAAGCACTTAAAATATTATTTGGAGTGTTCCTTCAAGTCTTGGAACAAAAGACAGTCTGCAGTCAGCTTTGAAAAGAGTTGTATTAGGACACCCAGAGTCTTTTTATGGTTGACTGTGCAAAATCTATTTTTATTTTTGTTCTTTCAATTTATATATTTAAAAAATTTAATTATGAATTATATTTTTAGGGTCGTGCATGTGACCTACCAGGGAAAAATGAAAAGGGGGATTTCCAGCAACTTGGAAAATGCCTACGTGCAATTGGTCTTTCGGACAACCAGCTTACTTCAACGTGGGCCATTCTTAGTGCCATCCTTCAACTGGGCAACATCTGCTTCACATCTTGTGAGGTACATTAACCCAGGGAGGTCAGAGAGCCCTCCTGTTTTATAATTTTGTCTTTGTGTTTTTCCTTTTATTTCCTCAATAAACCCTGTATCTTCATTATATTCCCTCATTTGATATAGATTGATACCAATCTGAACCTAGTAAGAGTATGCATTATATATTTGGCATTTTCAGAGAGATTCCTTTGGCTCGGCGTCTGCTTTTAGTGTGACTGAGATCAGAATTGTGGCCAACCTCCTGCAAATTTCACCAGATGGACTTCAGAAAGCAATTACCCAGATGGTAACCGTAAGTAATTTGGGCACGAGGTAGGGATATATTTAAACGCTAGGACAGGCAAAGGCAACCTTCGGCACTCCAGATCTTTTGGACTACACCTCCCATGATGCTTTGCCAGCATTATTAGTGTAAGAGCATTATGGGGAATGTAGTCCACAACATCTCGAGTGCCGAAGGTTACGTACCCCTGCCCTAAAAGCTTCTGAGCACAGGTTCCTTATATGCTATAAACAATAAAATAAACTGCATGATGGCGGGAAATATAGCAGAGGAGAGCTGGCAACTTTGGACTGGGGGCAAGTATAAGCCTTTTTTTTTCAGACAAAATGTGGACTAACAAAGGCCGCGCACATTTCCTCAATCAAAAAATGCTGTGCGCTATTCTTGCCTTCTGTCTTAACCCTGCAGTACTGCGCAGGCTGGCATCCCACCCATCTCTCGCTGTGTTAATTTTCAGAAGAATAGTTTGAGACCGCAGTCCCCTATTAGTAATAATCACTAGGGTCTAATTTGAATCTGTTGGGGGACCTTTTGTTGTTGTTAGTAAAGTGTAATTGTCTGTCCTCAATAGTCTCCATAGTGCTGGAGAAAGAAGTGTGTTGCCTCTCTTTCGCAATGCAGCCATTTTTGCCTTTGAGATGTAACACAACTTTATTTAAAACCGCAGATGTAATACTTAAAAGTCACCACTAGTTGTCCTTCATAACGGACCTTTGTTTTACATGTAACAGTTCACAATGCATATTAAAAATATTATATTTATTGGAAATCAATGCCTTTGAAGGCTTTTGGAGACCTCATAATAAATTCTTAATTTATTATGTATGTGTCTTCAGAACCAATCAAAGGTATTATTTTCCCATAATGCACTGTTCATGGTTGTGTACATTTTATATTATATATATTTTTTTTTTATCAGAGTTAGTGTTAAAGTGGCACTTTAATTTCTCCCCCCGACCCCCCCCAAAAAATTATATTTCATAAAGATTAGATTTAATAAAGGTAGAATCTTTATGAAATACTCATTTTGACTTGGTTGGAATTTCACAAAAAAATCCCAACCCAGGCAAGAGATATACTGAGACTTCTAAACACTGGGCGGAGCAACTACCGTCTCGAAGTGTCAATCCCCCCTGCCATCACAAGTAATGGCTGCAAGGAATTGGCTCTGTCTACAGAGGGTTCCGCAGGAACCTCCATAGAGCTCAGTGCTGTACTCTCGCGCATGCCGAGCACGCAAGAGATAGTTTCAGGTGGGGGTCTTTGCAAATGCTGCAAAGTCCCTAGACGATGCTGCTTTAATGGAAGTATTAAGGTAGTGTAGGGGTTAATGTTTAGCGTTATTGTGATGTAAGGGGTTAATGTTTCATATAGATTAGTAGTTAAAGAATGATTGTTTAAAAATCTCTCATACATTTTCTTATTATTGTAATAAAAACATGATATTTCTTTAGCCTCCTATGAGTTCAGTATGTACTTCTAATGCAATGGAAGCACTTTTAAAAGATAAATATATTTTTTTTAAATAATAATATTAATTCTAAAGTATCCAACATAGTGATTGCTACTTTGACTCAAAGATAATTTTCTTGTATTTTTTCCATGATGTAAAAGTTAATTATGTGACTACCACCACTCTTTGTTTAAAGGACCACTATAGACCAGCTCAACAAAGTGGTCTGGGTGCCAGGTCCCTCTAGTTTTAACCCTGCAGCTGAAAACATAGCAGTTTCAGAGAAACTGCTATGTTTCACTGAAGGTTAATCCAGTTAATCCAGTCAGTGAGACAGCCGCTAGAGGCGCTTCCGTGTTTCTCACTGTGAAAATCACAGTAAGAAGACGCTGACATCTATAGGAAAGCATTGCGTAATGCTTTCCTAGGGACGGTTTGAATGTGCGCGCAGCTCTTGCCGCGCATGCGCATTCGGCGCTGACGGCAGGAGGAGGAGAGGTCACTGGCGCTGGAGATAGGTAAGTGGCTGAAAGGGTTTTAACCTCTTCAGCCCAGCGGGAGGGGGGCCATGAGGGTGTGGGGGACCTAAAGACTACATAGTGCCAGGAAAAGGAGTTTGTTTTCCTGGCACTATAGTGCTCTTTTAAGGCTCAGTAAAAACGGTGAGGACAGAAGCATTCACTACCTTTTAACAATGAATCTGTCATTTCTGTAAATGCTGAATGATAGGGATATTACTTTATTGAACTTCTCCATTCCGTCTAACTCTGTAGCCTACTCGGTCACAATGCAAAAATCCATAAAACACAAACTGACACAATTAACACACGTATCTCCATAATTCCCTTCTTGGTTTGTTCCTGTTTTATATGAATAAATGCAGTAGGGGCAGTTTAATAATATATTCCAGACAAACAAAAAGTGGACTTGCACTTAAAGTAACTATTTGAAAGGTTTACTTCAAAATGGAAGACTGACTGCTGCAGACAGGGTTGTGTCAGATTTGGCTTAGAGCAGTCATTTGATACTCTAAGGCACCAATAAGTAGCTTAAAACAGCTTGAGAAACTTATGTACATTTCCCAAGCCATTTTGTTATGAATGGGGAAGCTTTTGATTGGCTTAGAGCTTTAGCTGACGTCTCTAAGCCAACTAGCAGCAGCACCACTGCCGGTGGCAGCTCAAGGCTTCCATTTTGATGAATTTGAGAAAACGGATGTTGGAGTGGGCAGACTGAAACGGCGAGGAGACTTTGGAAATTAAACCTTCCGTGAATGGCTAAACCACTAAAGGTAAGCCATCTCTAGGGACCACCTGACACCATAACATTTTGATGAAGTTGTTATCGTGGCTGGAGTGTCCCTTTAAGGAGTTCTTGCACTTTAAGGAGTTCTATGTACTAAGCATTATTCACACTCGTTTACCAACAAGCAGTTATGAACAAACCGTGTATAATAGAAAATGAGAAATAAATTAAAACATCATATAATGGGGAAATAAAATTAGATTGGATGTCGGAATGAAAAAACAATAATACACATAAAAAAGTACTTGCGTTCAAGAGACTCCACAAGCTAAGGTGCCCTGAAAATGTCATTACATCATTAATAGACATATCTTTAAAATTTAAAAGAGCTTATATGAAACATAAGACATAAGTACTAACATTATTTAAAGGAACAAGCTATTGTTTGGAACACAAACATGTTTTCCTAATGTTAGAGTGATGTGGCCTATTTAGATATACGGGCCATCCCAGAAGAAATTTAAAAAAAATAAGATTTACTCACCTTATTTCCATCAGTGCACTGGTCTTGTGTTTGAAGTGTTACCATAGGCAGGCATATCAATCATAACTAAAGAGAACATTTATGCTATACCATAAAAAAAAAACTACAAAACAAAAGCAGGTTCTGAATTAATATAAACGTGATCAAGTCTTTTGTTGAAAATTCCAGTTAATTTCCCTTTTAGATGACAAATGAAATAAGTCACCACCTCTCAAATCTTTTATGACTTTTTCAATGCTCTGATAAGTGATATGTATCTGTACGCTTTAAATAAAACTGGTAAAATGCCTCCCTACTGAGGATTTCTTGTGTCCAACCTTTGTGTTGTTGACATGCTTTCTCATACTTGTGTTTCCTATCAATAGGTTTCCTGGAAATACAAATGTGTATATCATTGTTCTTATTGACTAAGAATGTGGATTCAATGAAGTCAGTGATAATATATATTGTGCTTTTTTACTATAGTTCTTTTAATAGAGCTTCAAATTCCATCTCCACATTTGAAGTTTTTCTAGCAAATGTATTGACTGGGAGAAAAAAATCGGTGTTGGTATCATGAAGGATGTCTGCCCTGCTTGGGGAAGTGTCCTCTAGAAGGGCAAGTCAACGAAGAATTGAGGAGGGGCACAAGGGGAACAGAGGTGGGTGTTAAAGAAGTGTAACACCCACCTCTATAAGGAGATTGCATTGGGGGAGTGAAGGGCCATGTAAGTGGAGAATCCCTACTTATGAGGAAAACAGGAAGCCGAAGAATTTATATCCACAGAGACCAATTTCAGAGACCTGTTTGTTTTTCTTATTTAATATTGTTTTATATATTTTATTATTCATATTATTAATAATATTATTTTATATAACCGAAAGCAACTATACTAATCAATACATCATTGCGTTACATAATGACAAACTGAATTATATCACAGAACTATAAAGGCTGTTGTGTTGGGTATATGTGCATTTCAGTATTTTTTTTTTATCTCCCCAATCCCAGTCGACATCCTACGACCAGGTTCTGTCCCCCCTCTCTGTTGAAGCCTCAATAGATGCACGGTGAGTATGTGTATAACAGAAAAATACAGCAAAATGGTCCCTGGTCAAGTTTTAGTGTTCTAGGTTAAGATTAAGTAATAATTGACATTTTTGAGATTTTAAAGAGGCACTATAGGCTCCAAATCAACTTTTGCTTAATGAAGGCGTTTTTGTATATAGATCATGCCCCTACGGTCTCACTACTCAATTATCTGTCATTTAGGAGTTAAATCACTTTTGTTTTTGTCCATGCGGCCCTAGCCACACCTTCCCTGGTTGTGACTCATGCAGCCAG
>OW240917.1:228246909-228632518 GCA_933207985.1 Pelobates cultripes | reverse complement strand
GAGAGAGTGCTGGCAAATGTTATTGTGTGTGTGTGTAGGGGTAAAAAATAAAAAAAATAAAAGTATTATTTCCCCCTCCCTTCTTACCTTTAGCCTGGGAGGGGGGGACCGGCACGCTGGGACTGGCGGGGTGGCACGCGTGTTCCCTGGTGGTCCTCGTGGGTGAGTGAACTCTAGCCTGTGAGGCTAGAGTTCACTCTCGCGAGATCCGGTCGTTGCCATGGCAACGCGCCGGATCTCGCGAGAGGAACCCGGCGGAGCTGCAAGTTAGAGCTCCGCCGGGTCCTCTCTCCAGCCTAGCTAGCTGGCTGTCTCCCTCCCTCCCCGCCGGCGGCCGCATGTGGGCCGGTCAGGGAGATCCTTGATCTCCCCACCGGCCCGTCGTGACAAACAGCGGGGCCGGCGCTAGGAGAGTGCCGGCCCTGCAGGGGCCGGCCGGGGAGATCCTGTGATCTCCCCTGCCGGCCTCGGCCCATGGCCACCGCGGCCCACCGGGCATTTGCCCGGTGTGCCCGATGGCCAGTCCGGGCCTGCATGCAGGGAGGTGTGACTATGGTTGTATAAACAAAGTGATATAATTCCTAAATGGTAGAGAATGCAGGGGCATAATCTATACACCAAAACTGTTTTGTTAAGCTTGAGTTGTTTTGGTTACTGTAGTGTCACTTGAAGGTTCGAGAGAATAAACTCTCTTCTTTGTTTTTCTCACTAGGGATGCAATTTCACAGGCGTTGTATTCCTTACTCTTTAATTGGTTGCTGGAGAAAGGGAATGATTGGCTGTGTGCCCGTGAGACAGATAGTTCTATGAACATTATAGACATCTGTGGATTTGAGGTACGTTGTTATCTAGTCACAGCAGTAGCAGTACACAGGATTGTAGTTTGTGCAATGTGCATGCTCATATCTCGAACTGCCTGTGGGATCCATTTAGAGTACCAAACGTAGTCAACATCATTTGCATAAAAATTCGTACTAGCCATACCGTTCACGGGTGGCAACGTGGCTTTTCTGTTTATCATACAGCAGGTAACAATGGATAGTGACTAGTGCAGTAAGTAAGGTTGCTAATACTGACATTCGGTTAATGATAATTTTTTGACTTAAGAAATTATATAAATACATCCATGTATCTCGATTTTTATTCTGTATCATTTATCATCATTTATGTTTTATGGTTTGTCATTAATAAAAAGTTGTTTTTATATATACCTTTATCCAACGATGTGATGTGCATATTAATCTTTACACACGTTTTATGTACGTACAGTGTAACCGAAACTGTACACTCGAGCACTGTTCTGCGTCAAAACCTTGATGCAGGTTACATGATGTCATTCCACCACTAAAGCAGACACTTGTTCTTGGCATGCAGGAATCACTCAAACCAGAAAACAGAAATCATGCTAACGTAGAATGCCGTTATGGCAATATTAATATGTTTGCAACAAATGACAAAATTTCAGACAATGTTAAGAGGTATAGGGCAGCCAGAATTTGAGAGAGCAATACCTTTTTCAATGATTGCGTCTGACAGTACCATTAAGATATAATTGAACTGAGGTAGCTGTCCTTTGCTACACTAGAAATGTCATGTCTTTGTATTAATGCCACATTGTCAGCATGTCCAAAATGATTATTATTGGCATTTATGTAGCGCCAACTTATTCTGCAGAACTTGAAGTGACGCTGTAGTCAACAAAACAACTTCAGCTTAATGTAGTTGTTGTGGTGTCTATAGCATGTTCCTGTAGGCTTTTTAATGTAAACACTGTCTTTTCAGAGACAGGAGGCCACTAAACGTGCTTCCTGGGTCAATGCTGCACAGTGTGCAGCACTGACGTTTAGCGTCTCCATTGATTCAATGCGTCGCTATGTGGTGATGCTGATTGGTGCATTTTGCCTCGCATGCGCAATGGATTGGCTGAGATTATCAAATTTGATAAACTCTGCCACAGAGAGCAGCGGGGCCAGCTGTAGCAAGACTCGTGCGTGCTGTAAAAAAAATGTGAGTTTAATACCTTTTTAAACTAAGGAGAGGGGGGCTGCCACCTAAATGGTGCTTTCAAAACTATAGTGTCAGGAATGCATGTTTCTATTGCTGACTCTATAGTGTTCCTTTCATATGTTTGAGTGCAACTTTATACAATAATGTTGACAAAATGATAGATATAATTAACAAAAAAGCAGGAGGAAATTGTAGCACGAAAATAATAATAATAATGAATGTTGGAAAAAGATGGTACTAACTGAAGGTTGTTAACGTGCTATTGTGCTGTAAATAGGTATTATTGAATACTGTTGCATACGGATGTCCACCAGCAATGGCTCTGTCATATTTGCCTATATCCTTATTGATGTTCAATGAGCGTATTCTGAGTCCCTTTGTGCTTGTCTGTTCTGATGCCTTGTCTCTGTGTCATAGAACCTTGGAGTCAACAGTTTGGAACAACTGTGCAGGAACTTTGCCAATGAACTAATACAATATCACAGTACACAGAGACAGATCACTCAGGAGCAGGTATCCAGAACACAGGAATGTAAGGAAGCATGTGTGGATAACCATTGTTCTGACATCTAATCATCTCACCCGTCTCTGCCAACTCAGGCCGAGTACGCACGAGAAGGCCTGCGCTGGGCCACGCTCTCCCCTGATGAAGCGTCATCTTGTCTTGGCATTCTCACTGAACGTCCGCATGGCATTCTTCAGATTCTTGAGGAGCAGAGTGAGTTAGCTCAGGTAAAAAAATGGAATATAAAAGTACAAAATAAGGCTGTCAGGTTGCAAGGTTTTAAGATAAGAGACACTTAATTTACTTCAATTAAGATAGCAGTCCATTAGTTTCTATGAACACATAAAAACAAAACACTACGTTTACAGTGGAAAAGTTTTTAGCTACGTCAAAACCAACGGTATTAAAGATCAACATTGAGATATGATATTTAAAGATGTTTTATGTTGGAATAGGGTATTTAATATGACAATTATTAAGATGGTGCAGACCATTATTGATCCTTGTGGAATTATCATGCTCATGCATCACATTCTCATATTAATCATTGGCCTTCTCATTGATGTAGACTTGTTGTCTTCTGTGCTTCTTGTTCCTCAGGCCACGGACCACACTTTCCTGCAGAAGTGCCATTACCACCATGGTGACAGCAATTGTTATATCAAACCCAAGCTACCCTTGCCGGTATTTACCCTGCAACATTATGCAGGGCCTGTGACATACCAGGTGACCTGCGCCAACTCCTTGACCATGTATAGTGTGTAACTTCTCAAGGTGCATGTGGATCGAATGTCAGTCACACTAGCTATTATATTCTAGGTCCATAACTTCCTAAACAAGAACCGGAACAGACTTCCTTCTTTGGCCAGAGAGGTCCTTAGTCAGAGTCGGTTAAAGGTAATCGATAGATCTGAAATATGATTGGATTTTTTTTTTGTGTTAACCATAATTCCTACAGCTCTTCATACTCCTACTCCTTAGTAATGTAGTCTACCTGTAAATTGTGCTTCTTTAAAAAAGAAATGTGAGTAAATATAACTTACAGAGTTATTTACTATACAGGTAGTCCTCACTTTGCAATTTACCTGCATAATGATTTTTTTGGACAAACGACCAGCTCTCTAGCGCAGGGATTCAACGGATTCCCCTCGATTGAGAGCAGGTCTATGTACGAAAATTTCCCCCGAACATAGATTCGAGGGATACCTTGCACTAGTGAGCTGGTCTATGTTCAGGGAATTTTTCATAGACTCTAACGAATGCGAGATATGGTTGTATCGGCATCCTTGTTTACCGACCAATTCGTTTTACGACTGAGTCATAGGAACGGAACTTGATCGGTAAGTGAGGATCATCTGTAGTTAGAGTTGTCAGGAATTGAAAGTCAAAGTAGCTAATCTGGAAGCATAGCTGACTTGGAGAATTTTCCATTTTGTCACGACATTTTAAATTCCCTTACTTTGACTTTTCAACAGTTCTCTCTTTAGTAAATAGCCATGTTAGTGTTTGAATATTTTGCATTCCTAAAGCTAAAAGGTTTATTTATTAAACAAATGTGCAGAGGGAGTTGAGGAAGATCCCTCTGGGAATGGTACACTGTAGTTGGGTGCTGAGCCTCTTAAATTTTTCTGGCAATTGAAAGATGCAATGTGACATACGCCAGACTGGACTCTACATCTTTTTATACAATATTAATTTATATAATGCACTAAAATTATAGAAAAATAT
This sequence comes from Pelobates cultripes, assembly GCA_933207985.1. Lineage (NCBI taxonomy): Eukaryota > Metazoa > Chordata > Amphibia > Anura > Pelobatidae > Pelobates > Pelobates cultripes. Next base: position 228,628,278 of record OW240917.1, on the reverse strand, counting down.
GAAATAATATAAAAAATAGCCCCAGATGAAGACGTAATTCTAAGCGCCGAAACACGCGTTGGGTTCCTTGTTTATTTTAATATCACTTCGGGCATAAATCTGTGTTACTTTATTTTAGTGACAGAGTTTGAGTTATACAAGCTGTATTTAGGCGAGAGACTCCCTAGACACAAATTAGCTAATTTTGGTCCTTATCACACAGCTATGTTACAATGCTGCTGCCCATCCCATGTGTTCCCTATTAAGGGTTAATAAGTATATAGGGGTGTATATAAAAAATACCCCTCTCTGTCTCATTAGAATTATCTTTGCCAGAAGTTCAAGGAAGCAAGGTAAATGGTCAGAGTAGGACCCACCTTATGGGGTCTGCCTTGACGTTGGCAGGCGGGCATTCCCTCCAATGGCCATTGGAGTAACTAAATGGCCTCCATTTGTTTAAATATACATAGGGATTTAGGAGAGCGCAGGTAACTTTTTCTTTAATTTTGGTCCTTGCTGAGCCTGGATCCTTTTTTTAGCTTAAGGGACAGTTTGTGATGTGGTTCCTTTCCTATATAGGACTTGGGTGTATCGTCTTCGATTTTACTTGTGGCTTATGTCACTTTTTTGATCATATGTATCAGGGCAGTTAGATAATATGTATGTCTGAGCTACTTATGAGGGATTCTTGTTTAATGGGCTAGATTTTTACTGATTCTAACATGTATTACTTGGCCATTAGGTATATTCCCATTAATACTATATTCATGTCCGATTTTGGAATGTTTGTGAAGGTTTATATCCTCATATTTAAGACTGAATTTAGTATGTCTAATTTAATTTAAATTTCACCTGCCTGCTAAGAAAGGGTTAACTTTCAGCATTGTAGCCCACTAGAGTGATGCGGCTAGAAGTTCTAACTCACCTTAAAGGACCACTATAGTGCCAGGAAAACATACACGTTTTCCTGGCACTATAGTGCCCTGAGGCCGGTGCCCCCACCCTCAGGGACCCCCTCCTGCCCGGCTCTGGAAGGGGGTTAAAACTTACCTTTTCCAGCGCTGGGCGGGGAGCTCTCCTCCTCCGATCCTCCTCCTCTCCACCCCGTCGGCTGAATGCACACGCGCGGCAAGAGCTGCGCGCGCATTCAGCCGGTCACATAGGAAAGCATTTACAATGCTTTCCTATGGACGCTGCATGCTCTCACTGTGAAAATCACAGTGAGAAGCACGCAAGCGCCTCTAGCGGCTGTCAATGAGACAGCCACTAGAGGATTTGGAGGAAGGCTTAACCCATTGATAAACATAGCAGTTTCTCTGAAACTGCTATGTTTATAAAACAATGGGTTAACCCTAGCTGGACCAGGCACCCAGACCACTTCATTAAGCTGAAGTGGTCTGGGTGCCTAGAGTGGTCCTTTAATAATCACTGCCTTCTGGTTGTTTAATCTAATGGTACAATCTAAATATCTTTGTTCTCAAATTACTTATCCTTATAGTTTTAGAACCACCTTCAGCTTCATTTATTTACCTATGCAAAGGGAGTCTTATAGATCACCTTCCCACCAATAAATTTAAATACAGGGGAAATCTACCATCCTGTGAAATCTATTTTTTTTTTTTTGACAATTTGACCATTTTTATTCCGTTTATAGAGAACATAAGGATGGGGGAGGGGGGAGGGGGGATACAGAAGGCAAAAATGGGGGGACGGAGGGGGTAACATCCAAGTGCCATCCATCAGTTAGAAGAGACATAAAAACATAGTTGACTATAGTAATACACAATACTTTAATATATCCTCATAAACACTCATAACTCGCAAGTTCCGATATATAACTAAATAGTTTCTTTGAATGAGACTTAATTAATGTTAACATATTCTAAAATCATCATATATTAAGACAGTATAATATAGACTTTATAATACGTTATTGCTTCACCCTATATATATAGGGTTTACCAATCTCCACTTGTCCCATATATCCCATGTTGCTATAGCATTTTGAGTTGAGTAGTATGTGTTAGTAAAGCAACCTTCACAAAGCCTCTGCTCATCGATCTCAGAATACACTTTCTGGATTTTAGGAATGTTTGAAATCTTCCAGGCTCGTGCAATAAGGCGTTGAGCCGCCAGTGCCGTATGAAAAATTTGTTTTTAAAGGTATTTGGGAATATCTGGGGGATGTGCAATAGCAAAAACAAGAGGGGGTCATGTGGTAATTTAAATTTTGTAAGATTTTCTAACAATATATGTACCTCCTCCCAAAAGGGTTGAAGGTGTGGGCAGTTCCACCATATATGTATAACTGATCCAATGTTATTTTGACATCTCCAACAGGTGGGTAAAATGGAAGGAAACATTTTATGTATCCACTCTGTGACCATATACCACCTATAAATCATTTTTTTGTTTTGTTCAATAACTGAAGCTGATTTAATACATTGCTTGATATTTATGGATATATTAATCCATTGTTCCTGGGTAAGCTCCATGGCCAAATCATTTGCCCATTGTTTCCCTGGTGTAGAGTCTGAAAGTGGTGTATAATCTGATAATAACTGGTAACATATGGAGATTGGTTTACATAATGCGGATGGTTTTTTGTAAATACTGAATTTTTCCAATATCGTAAGTTGTTCACTAATAATACAGTGAGAAAGAGGCAGTATATTTTGTTTTTGTAAAAAGGAATATAATTGTCTGTAAGAGAATTGAGAGGTCAATGGGATATCATAGAGTGATTGAAGGAAAATCATGTAGCCTAGAATTAGCGTAAAACTAAATTAAATGTGTAAGACCTCTTTCCCACCATGGTTTAGCATGGAAAGTAGGTACAATATATAAGTGCTTCTATAGGAGTGGCGGGGGAAATTGGGTATCTACTTAGCTTATGTCGGTGTATATCCCAGATTTGTGTTAACAAAGCTATTTGGGCAGGGGCTGCTTTTAAAGGGGGTTGTAACTGTTTGAAGAGCCATAATATATGAGTAATGTCATATGGTGACATCATATGCTGTTCGATTCAGGCCCACTAGGGAGGATTATAGTTGGAGAAATGCGATATGCCAGCCGCCAATATGGATGCATGATAGTAAGTGCGAATATCGGGGACTGCCAATCCTCCTACCCTAGCCGGTGCTCTCAAAAATTTCATAGATACTCGGTAAATCAAACTGTCATCTTGAAACCCTAATGGCGTGTTGACGTGTACGTCGTGAGCTGGGTGGAGTAATGGAGCGGAGCAAGGCTTAAGAGCTTAGGGCATTTTTTCTTTCCCTGATTCACCTCTCTTGAACCATCTTCTGAATTCCCCGATTTCTCCGATTGAATCTGCTCGTTCTGTCTAATAGTTTGGAGAGGTTTTTGTGTTATTGAGTTCCTGCGCTGCGCTATTAAAGATTATAGCATGCTGTAAAGATCTGTTAGGCACTTAGATCTGGTTGTTAGAATATCGCAGTTTAGTGTGTGGAAATAAAAATCTCGCAGTATTCCTCAGTATTCAGCTTTATAAACTATGGATACCACTACTCTCCATTATTGTACAGCAGAGAAGGAAAGGGAGATCCCACCTTCAAAACAAACCAAGCTAACAGACTCAGCACGCTATTCACAAGAGGGGCATATCTCTAAGGGGTTTCTAAAACAGGTACAGGTCCAAGATCTAAGGATAACTATAAAAGAGGATTTTGCCAATATAATAACAAGTATACATCAGGAATTATCGGAACTATGTGACCGTAGTGATCACGTAGAAAAAAAATCTGATGATTTGTGTAAGGCACATAATGTGCTGGATGAGAAAATTAGTAGATTGGAGGAAGAAAACAAGAAATTATGGCATAAAGTTGCAGGCCTTGAAGATAGGTCTTGCAGAATCAATGCCAGAGTTAGAGGCGTGCCCGAAGCAATTTCGGCTGATATTTTGGAAGAATACATCACAACATTATGTTCTACTTTGGCTCCTTCTATGGATAAAAATATATGGGGAATACAGAGAGTACATAGATTACCGAGACCCACAAGGCTTGCAGCAGACATACCACGTGACACCATTGTGTGCTTTAATCGATATATTGCGAAGGAAGCTTTATTTACAGCAATCCGTAAGACTCCAGTTCTGCCTTCCCCGTATGAAGCATTAACTGTTTATACGGACTTATCTCCTCTTACTATGGCAAGGAGGCGGGAATTTGCTGCAATCACCAAAGTATTACGAGACAATAAAATACCCTACCATTGGGTGTTTCCCAACAAAAAATTTAGTTTGGAAAAGTGGGAAATTGACAGTAATAGATGACCAAGTCAGTGGCTTGGCCATTTTAAAAGAATGGGGGATTGAGCATATTGAAGAAGTAACAAATGTTAGTCAAAGTTCCTACTCTACAAAGATACAAACAGAATGGAAGATAGTAGGGAAAACTTCATCAAAACCCTAAAAATGTTAGAAAGATTGGAAAAAGGGAGAAGGAAAGGAAAGGGAAAGGAAGAGAAAGAAAAATAATTATTTTTTTTTCATTCTGGGGCATATTGGAGTTGCTACCTTGTTATTTTTCATAGTTATGGACAACTCTAAGGTTATAAGGGATGTTAAAAAAAGAAAAAAAGGGGAAAGGGGGGGGAGGAAGAAAAGAAGACAAAACACAGTCTGTAGATGCATTAGTGCAGTATGTATAGAATTCTGGTAATTTAATTAGCTTAATTAATTTTTTTAGATGCTTGTGCTAGTAAACAGGACCTTAAAAGGGAGTCTTGATAAAACTATAGTTGATTGTGAAATATTAATATTGCATTTACTAGGATTCGAAACTGATATCTCACAGGTCCTTTGTTAGTTTATTAAAGTAACGTACCCGAGAGGGCTGTGTCGGAGTAAGAGCAGCGAGTCACTCTTTAAATCATACAAAGTGGGTTTTTTGTTTCTAATGCGGTATGAAATTGGGATTATGATTTAAACATTGTAATAGGAAGCCTCTCAAGCACGATAAAAGCCTGAGATATTCTCGCCCTATAGCCAATGGGTTCTATTGTTATTTTGTTACACATGCAGATAACGGAAATATTGGAGTTATGGAGAGCGGAAGGTCTATAAATAAAGCTAAATATTCCTTTTGGGGTAAAGATAGGTTGCCAGTATATACAGTTCTAAAGCGTTAAAGTATATTCATTTTGTAACATTTTACTCTCTAACATGGTAAATAATTTGTGTTTATAGTTTAAATGTTTAAGGGTAAGCCCTCCTTATTTATTTATTTTTATTATTTTTTTAGCATCATATCGCTCCATGTTGCCATCATCGTGAGCTCCCACCGTGATAGGGATCCTCACTTCCACTACTCCTATAGTATGCACCTGAGTTGTACTCGGGACATTTTGGCTCCTAAGTAGGGAGCAATATAGGGCTTATAGCCCACGTCAATTCCCCCCTGCCCCTTTTTCTCATTCCTTTGTGTGTTCCCTTCCCATCCTTTTATTTCCTATACATCCAACTTGCCTATTCTATTATACAAAAATTTACATAAAACATACTTTTTAAAACAAGCGGTATTGGCCTTTGTATAGATACAATGGAAACATTTGTAGGAACCATTATTACAAAGGGTCTTATTATAAACTTATATAACTATGAAATTAGTGTCATGTAATGTAAAAGGTTTGAACTCCCCAGGAAAACGTAGGCTACTTCTTAGGGACCTTACCAAACACGCAATTGATGTAGCATGCATACAGGAGACTCATTTCAAGAAAAATTGTATCCCAGCTATTTTTAGCAAACAATTCCCTATATAGATACACTCTTTGTCTAGCTCCAAATCTAAAGGTGTATCGATCTTAATTCATAAAGATACAGCCTATACCCCCCAACGACAGTATGTGGACCCAGGAGGGAGATGTGTTATATTGGTGGGCCAATTTAATACCGTGCAACTGACGTTGGTAGCGGCTTATTTCCCCAATGACTACCCACGGAATTTCTTGAGCTCCCTTCCTGAGTAAAATTGAAAAATACAGACAGGGAGACTTGATACTTTGTGTGGATTTTAACTGTATTCAGTCACCAGGGCTAGACACGACTGCAACCCCAAAAGGTGTGAATAAATGTAGAGCAGAAACCTTATCTAAAGCGTTTACAAAATTATTAGATCAATATGATTTATATGATGCATGGAGAGTTTTACACCCGACAGATAGGGATTACACCTTTCATTCACGTGTACATAACGCATATACTCGCATAGATACCTTCCTCTTGCATAGAGCACTTTTACCACAATTAATGCAATGTAATATAGGGGAGATAACCTGGTCGGACCATGGCCCAGTATATTTAGATCTTTCGGAGGCGTCTCATTCTCGAGGTCAGGGGTCCTGGCGATTGAATGATCCTTGTTGTCAGATGCAGTCTTTACAGAAGATATTAGGTTAAGAATACAAGAATATTTTAAATTAAATGCGACTGAGGAAGTCTCGGATTTTACAATATGGTCAGCGCATAAAGCAGTGATAAGACGTCTGTTTCTGAGACCCGCTTCCTTTCTGAAAAAAACAAAATGGGTTAAGTCTACTTGATTGTCACAGACAAATTGCCATAATTTCTAAACAAAATACAATCTGTCCCTCCCCTGAATTAGCGGAACAGCTCACCGTGCTCTATGCAAGACTGAAGGTACTTAATGCGGAAGATACCAAGCGTATGCTCCATAAATTAAGAGCCAGGGCATATCATAGTGGTGGGAAAGCCAATAAATATTTAGCTTCCAGACTTCGAAATAAGTATTCTAACTTTAAGATACCCTATGTAATGGGAAGTGATGGCTTGAAGAAAATCACTCCAATAGATATTAGTCAAGAATTCGCAAACATTTACTCTAATTTGTATAATTTGAAAGGAGACAGAGTTTCTATAATATGAGCACAAAAGATATAACCCAATTTTTAACCCAAGCTCATTTACCCCAGATCATTAACACCCAATTAGACATACTCCTTAAGCCTATTAAGCTTACAGAGTTGTTAGATACAATTGTTAAATTGACACAGGGGAAGTCACCCGGAGCAGATGGGCTGACGAATGCCTACTATAAAAAATATGCACAAGATCTAGGCCCTTATTTATTAAAAGTTTTTCACAAGGCCACGGCCTTAGGTAAGCTCCCGACGGAGATGCTTCGAGCTACTATAGTAACCATCCCTAAGTCCGATAAATCCTTTGATGTATGTAAAAATTATCGCTCAATATCACTTTTAAACACCGACGCGAAGATATACTCGAAAATTTTGGCAAATAGGCTTAATGGGGTGTTACCATCCCTTATTGGAGATGATCAGACAGGGTTTATAGAGGGGAGACAGGGGTGGATAATACTAGGAAATTAGCACTGATTTTGGATCACTTAAGGGGGGCCAGAAGAGGCGGACTCTTATTAGCACAAAAAGCTGAAAAAGCTTTTGACCGCCTCAGCTGGCCCTTTCTGCAACAAACGCTGCTTGCTTATGGGTTTCCACAGCAATTACTCAAACAGATTTTTGCCTTATATGCAGGTTACTCGGCCCAAGTGTTACAGGCAGGCTTCATGTCTCCTCCATTTAACTTAACCAATGGAATGAGGCAGGGGTGTCCGTTGACCCCATTATTGTATGTTCTCGCATTAGAGCCCCTCCTGCAAACCATTCAAAACCATGCTCTTATACTGGGTATTCAAGTTAAAGGAATAGAATACAAAATCAGCGCCTTCGCGGACGATATCTTACTTTATATTACCGATCCTTATACTTATGCAGATAATAAAAGAATATGGTCTGCATTCCTACTATTTGTTAAACACTACTAAAACGCAGGCTTTGGGAATAGACCTACCCTCTCAAGTTTTAAATATATTATATAAAACATATCCCTTTGAATGGAGACGCGTTAACATTAAATATTTAGGGATAATCTTCTCCAGAAGACAAACGGATCTGAGTGCAGGCAATTATATTAGGGTATGGAAGGAGTGTAAGCAAAACCTGATAAAATGGAGGTCTCTCTTCCTTACTTGGACTGAAAGAATAGTAGCTATTAAAATGTCCATACTTCCGAGCATACAATATGTCTTTCGGAATCTTCCGCTATCGATGCCACAGTCTTATTTTAAATCGATTCAAAAGGATATTACTAAGTTTATTTGCGACAAGGAGAGCCCCCGAGTATCTATGAAACTGTGAAATCTTTTAATTGTTCTATTGATAAGACAGATCCTATTTTTAAGTGGTATTCGACTATCATGAATTTTTTTTTTATCAATTAACTAATAAAGTTTATGTAAGTTATATTGGTGAGGATTTATAACTTCTGCTTTTCTTAGAGGAAGTATTGTTTTTTGGTGGGATGATGGTTTGCCTAGATATTGCTATTATATTCACATTTATCTAAGATATAAAGCCTTTACTAAGTAGTAGAGACTCTATTAGATATACTGTAGAATGTTTACGTTTTTAGATCAAAATTTCTAGAGTAGAAATGGATTGCAGTGTCCTAGGCTGTTTTATTACTCAACAACCACAACTGGAACTCTTATCCCCAAACAAAGTACACAGTCATGTAGGGTCATTTCATTCCACAGAGAAAAGAAGATTCAAAAAACCATGTCTCATATGTATTGTCTTTTGAATGAAACTATGGAATTGGAAGCACCTACTGAATTTCCCTCAAGATAGTAGAAATATTCCGTCATGATTCCCTTTTATTCCAGAGGTTGTGTCCTTAAGCGGTTAATACAGTAAATAACATAGCTTCAAACTTATAGGTTAAAATTTAATTTCAAATCATCTCTAGGTCACTTATGGGCAAATGAATTTAGTATAAAACAACATGTATCCGAGAGCTGATATTTAACAAATCAAATCTCCTTCCATCAAGGTCTTTACCTACTCTTTATTCAAATTCCTAATTGTTACTCTTGGATTCTGTTATTATTCCAATTGTCACTAAAATCTCGCGGCCTCACTAAATCTAGATTAATGCCAGCAACTTCTTGTTTCGGTTCTAATTTCCTAAATATTTAATAAACATTCTAAAATGTAGCCATTGTCCCAGGGTCCAAGTTTAATTCAGTTTGATAAGGCATGTATACCCTGTTGAGTTTCTGACGAATTGTTTTGGCTCAGCTTTACACAAGTCCTGAACTGGTTCAGTATTTCACCCGTTCAGCAGTTTTTCAGTTGTACACCATCCTAATCTAGTTGACATTTTGCTCTACAATTTAGTTAACGAGCTCGATAGAGAACTGATACTCGGTGAATACATCTAGATATTTTTCTGTTGCTCGCTTTGTAATACCATATTTTGCTATCCCAGTTTCTCTCAGATCTCTTCAAAGCATCTAACATCGATACCTCCATCAAAGTTCAGAAGACTTCATGCTCAGAGTCAATGTTATCTAGGAACTTCCAGTTGTCCATGAAGGACCTGACCAATCGCTTGGAGAGGTGACATTCTTACGCAACAGATTATTATCATGATTTATATAGGGCCAACATGTTCCAGAGAGCTTTACAATTCTAAAATGGGGATATTTGACAACAAGTAATCTAGATACAGAATATAACAATAGATAAGAAGACAATAGATAAGAAGGCCCTGCTCAAACGACCTTACAATCTATGAGGAATGGGTAAAGACAAACAAGAGGAATAACAGCATGTCAGAGGGGTTAGGGATTGATGGATAAGATGCCCATGTCGAAATAAACTCGTAAAAGGGGTCTGTGGAAGGGCCGAACTGTGGCAGGAGAGAGCATGAACCTGGCTATGGGGGCGAGGCAACTAATGAGGAGCGTTAACCAGAAAGATGGCAAGCTTTCATAAAAAGCTGAGTTTTCAGTGACTTCTTATAGCACTAGTGGCTAGAGGAAAGAATGATGACACGGGGTAGTAGACACGTGTTTCATTCCGAATGCAAATTTGGACGAATTTTCTGACATTCGGATGCTTCCAAATGGCCGAAGCGCCAAATTTCTGAAGTGCCGAAGTGCTTCGGATTTCTATAAAGTGGCAAAACAGGAGAGGGTTGGGGTTAGGGTAGGGTTAGTGGTTGGGGTATTAGGTTTAGGCATAGGGTTAAGGGTTAAAGCGGCACTGTCATGGCCGAATCCCGTCTTTTTTTAACCCCCCTCCCGCCTCCACTATCTCTAATTGACCCCCTAGTCACCCCCAAATGCCCCTAAGCCCCCCATATTACCTATTTTTTCATTTTTATTTTCTGCCCTGATCTATATTCAGGGCGCCGACATCTTTGTGTGGGTAGATGAAGTCCCTGTGGGACACGTCATCTGCCCACACTAGATAGACTGTGAGATTCCCGCATATGCCCAGTGAAACACTTGAACATATGAACGGGAATTTCATCTATTCATTCATTCATCAGAAAGACGAATGAATGAATAGAAATGTCAGACGAACAAACTAACACTGAGTATCAGTATTCGTTTGTTCATTCAGTTTATTACAAGGAGGGAGCTACCGGCACGCAGCTCCCTCCTTGTAATATGTAAAGATAGAAGCGGCAGGGAGCAGTGCTCCCCACCACTTCATAAGCCCCCAGGTCCCCCCTCACTCTATGGGGATCAATATGACCCCCATAATAGCATAAGGGAGAATAAAATCTCCCCAATGCCCCTACTCGCTACACCGCGAGTAGGGGCATGTCCACTAAACAGTGAGCAGCCTTTGGCTGCTCACCGTTTCAAAAAAGAAAACTACTATCCGGCCCCCACCCCTGCACGGCGGGTGGGGGCCCTAAAAAACAATAAGGGGGGACCTTCTGTTCTCCCCCCCCGGCCCCCACCTCTGATTGGTGGGTGGGGGCCCTAAAAAACAATAAGGGGGGGGGGCACTACTCCTGATTGGTGGGTGGGGGCCCTAAAAACAATAAAGGGGGGAACCTACTGTCCTCCCCCCGGCCCCCACCCCTGAGCGGTGGGTGGGGGCCCTAAAAAACAATAAGGGGGGGGCCTACTGTTCCCCCCGGCCCCCACGCCTGAGCGGTGGGTGGGGGCCCTAAATAAAAATTCCCCCCCAATCAAGGTGACTAGGGGTCCCAAGCCCCTAGTCACCCCCCCCACCCAAATAAAACTATCCCCTGCCTACCCCCCTCACCCTAAAAATAGTGAGGGAGGAATAAAATAACTAACCTGTAAACAAAAATTAAACTTACCATTTGACGTCTTCTTTTTTCTAAAATCTTCATTTTTCAGCCCCAAAAAAGGCCAAATAAAAAGCCATCATACCCGTCGAACTTAAAATAAAATAAAAAACCCAAGCGCAAAAAAAAATCCAGACGAAAAAGAAAAAACCCAACGCTAAAAAAATTAATCCATCTTCACCCATGGAGGGCCCTGCCCGGCCTGAGCTCTGCAGGGCGGGGCAAGGCTTATAAAGCAATTAGGCTAAGAACACTCTGATTGGTTGGTTTAAGCCAATCAGAGTGCTCTTTGTCATTTTACACAGCGTGGGAAAATTCCAAAGAACTTTCCCACGCTGTGTAAAATGACACAGAGCACTCTGATTGGGTGGCTTGAAATCCATCCAAATGGTAAGTTTAATTTTTGTTTACAGGTTAGTTATTTTATTCCCCCCTCACTATTTTTAGGGTGAGGGGGGTAAGTAGGGGATAGTTTTATTTGGTTGGGGGGGGTGACTAGGGGCTTGGGACCCCTAGTCACCTTGATTGGGGGGGGGGAATATTATTGGGGTCGGGGCCAGGGGGGACAGTAGGTCCCCCCTTATTTTTTTTTTAGGGCCCCCACCCACCGCTCAGGAAAATTGCTCTGACCAGCGGAAATGAAGCACACTTTGCTCCTCCGCTGGTCAAAGCTGGTCAAGCGGAGGAAACCTCCATAAGGCAAAGAGTCCCAAGAAAACTAAAGAAGACAGAAAGAAAAGAAGAACAGATCCTGAGAGAGGGGGAGAAGAGGAAGAGATTGAGGAAAGGTAAGTGCCGCTTTAAGGGTAGGGTTAAGGGTTGGGGTAGAGTTAGTGGTTGGAGTAGGGGTAGGGTAACTCTAACCCTACTCCTAACCCGGCTCCTAACCCTACCCCTAACCCTACCTCTAACCCTAACCCTAAACCAACCGTAACCCTACCCCTACCCTTAACCTATCCCTACCCTTAACCCTAATGCTACTCTAACCCTACCTCTAACTCTACCCTTAGCCCTAACCCTGCCTCTAACCCTACCCCTAACCTAACCCTACCCATAACCGTACCCTAAACCCTACCTCTAACCCTACCTCTAATCCCACCCCTAACCCTACCTCTAACCATATCCCTAACTCTACCCTAAACCAACCCTACCCTAACCCTACACTTACCCGAAGTGCTGAATCGAAGTGCTGAAGTCCCGAATTTCAGAATGCCAAACCGAACTGAATATCTTTCCCATGCACATCCATACGGGGTAGTGAATTCCAAAGGAATGGGGCAGCTCTTGAAAAATCCAGCATATGAGCTTTGGTTATGTGGGAATGAGCAGATGTCAGGAGAAGATCAGTTGCAGACAGGAGGGAGCAGAAAGGGTTATATTTGTTGAGTAAGAGGAAATGTAGTAGGAAGTGGAGTTTTATGGTTGTTAACATTGTGATGATTCTTCTGAAAAGGAATTTAATCTAGAGAAAAATGGCTTGTTTGTTTTTTCTCTCCAAATTATTATTTATCACTGGCATTGCAGTTTATTTTGGGCATAGAAATATCTAGTGAATACTCGTCCGCTCCCTGATAAACAGGCAGCTAGTCACACTTTCTGAATGTAGTTAACTCCGTTAACTCATTCACAAGCAAACGGGCGTAATATTATTTACATCATGGGCAGCAGTGTTATAACTCTGGAAGGGAGCAGGGTACAAGGCCAAGAGTACATGTATAACAATAAAAACATTGACGTTGGTTAAATCACTTGCTAAAAATATGTCTCTTGTGTTTACTGAGATTTTAAAGGGCTTCATTTACAATTGAATATGGATTGACGTTTAGTTTTCTAAAGGTGGCAACTGTTAAATACTCCAGCCATAAACAGTGTTTCTGGAATGGTCAACCCTTGCTGTCATGGTCGCCTCCACCCAGGGGAAAATAAATAAATAAATAAAAATGTACCTGATTAGTCCAAGTTCTCTCTGTAGCTTGACCCTCCTTCTGCGATTTTGCTCTCCCTCACTTCATGACGAGGGATACGCTGGAGGCATAACTGAGGGAGAAATTAGGGTGACACGGATGGAAGGGCGGTGCCGCAATTGGTAGTCTGTCACAAACATGTGTGCTGATGATAGACGCAATAGGCGTACCAAAATAACATTGCTCTGCGCTGCTAATGACACTGCTGGAGGTGGATTTGCACCTCTGGAGCAAAGTTAATTATTTCTGTATGTGCAGCACTCTTAATGACGCCAATTCAAATCACTGAAGTGGTTATGGTGCTTGGAGTCACCCTTTAACTATTCATTGTATTTTATTTCTTTGTTCTTTTGTTTTTGTATATTTTTTAAAGGTCCTTTTTCATATAATCCTTTTTGGATTTTGCCAAGGCATTTGATATGGCTCCTCACAATAGGTTAGTCTTCAAACTAAAAGAAATTGGTCTAGATGAATAATTTTGTTCTTGGGTAGAACATTGACTTAAGGATAGAGTACAACGAGTTGTCATTAATGGTACTTTTTCAAGCTGGACAAAAGTGGTAAGTGGTGGTTTGGGACCGCTTCTATTTAACATATTTATAAATGATCTTGCAATAGGCATTGAAAACCATGTTTTAGTTTTTGCAGATGACACAAAATTTGTAAAGTAATAAAATGTGAGCAGGATATTGCTTTCCTGCAGAGGGATTTGGATAGATTAGGGGACTGGGCACTAAAATGGCGGATGAAATTTAATGTAGAGAAATGTAAAGTTATGCACTTTGGGGGTCAAGAATGCACTAGCAACGTACACCCTAAATGGTAGTGAATTAGGGATAACCACACACGAAAAGGATTTGGGAATTGTTAAAGACAACAAATTAGGCAGCAATATGCAATGTCAATCTGCAGTTGCTAAGGTCGGTAAGGCTTTGTCATGTATAAATAGGGGCATAAATTCTCGGGATGAGAATATCATTTTGCTTCTTTAGAAATCTCTGGTAAGACCACACCTTGAATATGCTGTACAATTTTGGGCACCTGTTAGGAGGATATTATGACACTAGAAAAAGTGCAGAGATGAGCTACAAAATTGATAAAAGGAATGGAGCACTTTAGTTATGAAGAAAGGTTAAAAAATTAAAATCTCTATAGTTTGGGAAAAACAGCAACTCCAAGGGGATATGAGAACATTATACAAATATTTTGGGAGCCAGTACAAACCATTACCTGGAAATCTATTCATAAACAGGGCTATACATAGGACACAAGGTCAAGCATTTAGGCTGGAAGAAAGGAGATTTAATCTAGGCAAAGGAATATTTTTTTTTACATTAAGAACTATAAAGATATAAAATTTTCTGCCTGAAGATGTGGTTTTGTCAGAGTCTATATAGATGTTTAAACAGCAATTGGATAAATACTTTCAAAAACATAACATACAGGGATATAATTTCTAATTAGTGGGGTAATAGCTGATTGATCCAAGGAGACATCTGACTGCTATTTTGGGGTCAAGAAGGAATTTTTTCCTAGTTTGTTGCAAAATTGGAAGCGCTTCAGACTGGGTTTTTTTGCCTTCTTTTGGATCAACAGCAAAAACATATATGATAAAGGCTGAACTTGATGGACTCAAGTCTCTTTTCAATTATGTTGTAATTTGCTGATATACTCAAGAATTGCATGGCTGACCTTCCGTATTTTTATACAAAACAATGGTTTGTGATTACTCTGTCTGTCATACCTGGTTTTGTTCCCATAGGAGCCGTACGTTATTTATCCGGTGTATATCTCCCAACACTAAAAAGGTAAAAGGGATGATCGTTTTTTTTAACCCTAATTACTAGTCTCCCTTTGTATATGTTGTATGAGTTACTCAAAGGTCATATTAAATTCTGTCTAGTCGTATACTCTATGTAGGAACCTGTCAGAATCTGCTCATAGTACACCTCATTAAAAAAGGGAACTTTTTCTAAAGCTTTGATTACATAGCCCTGTATTTAACACATATATGTTTGTGAGGTGTGAAAATAAACTTAAACAAAATAGTGAAATTAACAGCTCTTTGCTGTTAACATACACACACAGAATAGGAGAAACAAATAATGTTTTTTAGTTCTCCTCTTCATCAGAGGAATGTTTGCCCGGATTTGTCATGTCTGGACTAGATTATGTTGTAATTTGCTGAATCTTCAAAGCGGGTGTGTCAAACCAATTTGTTCTGGAGGTCCAAACTGTCCAATGAAATAGGTATGGAGGGCCGAATGCATAAAATTTATACACACACGCAAACAAGAAAAAGAGTGGGCACAAAGTACAACCTCACATAATGTCATGAACGTAATTTATTGCTTTCTTGCAACAACAAAAAAGGTGTATTTGTGTGTAGTGTTGGCGTGTGAATCAGTTGTGTGTTTGTATGTAGCGTTGGCGTTTGAATTCAGGGATGTGTTTGTGTGTAGAATGTGAGTTTGAATGCAGGGGTGTGTTTGTGTGTAGTGTGTGCGTTTGACTGCAGTGGTGTGTTTGTAGTAATGGCATTTGAGTTCAGGACTGTGTTTGCATGTCTGAATGCAGTTGTGTATTTGTGTGCAGTTTTGCAGTTTGCTGGGATGTATGCACTGCCACACACTGCCACAGATATGTGCATACACTCAGTATACAGACACAGGTAGCAATACAAACTGACATAGCGACACAGGTACACATACGCAGAGATACACATATATATGTAACAATAAACAGTTTTAGCCATAGTTTTATTTTTTTAGTGATATTATGGAATTCTTATTATTTCTTGACATTATTGCACAGTCGTTATTCGGCATGTGCCAACCATACTTTAATAACACGCAGACACAGAAAATTCTGTTGGAGTATAAAGTCCACAGCTTTATTAATTAATATCAATATATAAATTAACACTTTAGGGTCATTGTCAACAGTACTCCTTCGTTAGGCTCTCTTCCTATATCATACCCCCGACAATGACCCTACCAAAACAAACATTAGCATAACCAATAATACATACACGTAACTCAACGGCCTACCAAGAGGCCCCACCTCCATTTGTCTAACTGCAGGGGTGTACCCAGACACCCCTACACCCCTTGGTTCGTAGCCACCGACGGGCTCGAACCTACCTCCATACTTTTGACTTCCGGCCTACTCCAGCCTAGACCTTGGCCTACCAATTTCTTAACCCACCAAAATTCCAGTTTAACCAAGACCTTTTCCCGCCGCTGTGACCAAACGGGAACTACTACTAACTCATAGGGTGGGTGGGAGGGACAATTTACAGGTAAGAAAGGCTCAAGTTAGAATGAACTTACCCTAAAATGGCCGCTATTTAAACTTCCCTTCTAACCCACGCCCCCCAGCACAATCACAGGACAGCCTCTTGACCTGAACTTCACCCTGCCTACTCCTGGCTCTGTCAAGGCCCACTCCTCCCTGCGTTGCTCCGTGGTTTCATTCTTTCTGTTATCTCTTTATGTTATCCACATGATAGGGCTATATTTCTTTATTACTTTATTTATTTTTTCCTTATGTGATTTAGGAGTTTTATTTACTCCCATCCAAGCAGAAGCTATATTTACTCTGCTTATTCTTATTTTTTATTACATCAATTTTTTTACACTATATTAATTAAAAGTTACGTTTTATCTGGGTTACTCGTATTTCAGAAGGGTTCACCTACTAAATGGTTCATCCTTTTGTTTCTTCTCTCTATTCTTTAGTACACACACACACACTGTGTTACATCTTGTACTTATTATAACTTTCTACTTGATCCTGCCATGTTTCTTTTCTACTAAGACTCTTTGATTGGTTCCCGCAGCTCCCAGGTGTATTTGATGTGGAGTTTGTTACGTTGCAGTTGAGGTATTCCGGAATATTGGAACTTGTGCAACTCATGAAGGAAGGCTATACGGTCCGCATTCCATTGACGGACTTTGTAAAAAGGTACACGGGCGAGATGTTCTTAAAAACAGTGTTCCTTCTAAGATGAACAGCCTGTGAAAACCATGGCAATTTCTTCATGCATTTAGCATGATGTGGTGACTACTATCCCTATGTCACTTTAGGTATGCCCATCTGACAGGAAGAGGTATCTCGTTCTCCGATGAGCGAGAATGTTGTGCTGCGGTCCTCAACAAAGTTCTTGGTGATCATTCGGCTCTTTATCAGATTGGCTTCTCCAAGGTAAACGCTTGTTGATTGGAAGAATGGGGAAACATACCAAGACCAACTTTATAGTTCTCGTCATTATTTTTAATTGATCAAAACATTCAAATTAACAACAGATGAGTTGAGGGGAATGAAATGATAAATGTGTTACGAGCTGTTACTGAAGACATTTTGTGGTTAAATTGGATCTATCACTTCTTTGTTCCTCTATATCCTTTACAGGTCTTTCTAAAAGAAAGTGGGCGAGAGATGCTACAGAGCCGATGGGAAGAGCTGCAGAGCTTTGCTGCACTTACCCTGCAGAAGAATCTCCGGGGGTTCTTGAATCGCAAAAACTTTCAAGTATACAAACAGAAAATTACTGTTATTCAGGCTCATGTAAGGGGCCATCAAGCCAGGTGAGCATCCAGCCACGCGCCAAACTTGTCACTTTATGTAATAATATCTGACACAGAACTGTGGTTTAGAGAAGCTGTTTTAATCCAGAGTAAGGTAGGACAGGAAAAAATATTGGCCCCAGGCATTTTAAAACAGAGCAGTCCAATAAGAGGACTGTGGACAATGAGGTGGCATGTTATGGCATCACCAGTGACACACATGATGCCTTAAAGTGAGCATGTTAGTTTGATATTCTTTTAGGGAAAATGACCAAATTTAATGACATGCTTGCACTGTGTTTATAATTGAACTGTCTCTCCTGTACCCATAAGAGGCATACCAGAGGAAAAACTTGAGAGAGAGCTAGAAAAGTGTCTTGTGTGTGTGTGTGAGGAGGCTGTCTGTGGTGCTTTCTGTATTTGGAGGTGGCTTGTGGAATTGCATGTGTAGAGAAAGCTGTTTGTGGTGTGTGTGCGTGAGGGGGTCTCTTGGTGGTGTACAATGCATGGCTAGGGACTATGGTGTGTATGTGTGTCCACTGGCTGTAAAGTGGGTGTGTCTCAAGGAGAAAGAGAATGTATGTGTATGTGTCTAGAGCGTGTGGTGTATGTATTTGTCTATGGGTGTAGTGTGTGTATAGTGACTGTAGTGTGTTTGAATGTGTATAAGGACTGTGCAAGACCCTTTGATCTCCCCGATTGGCCTCAGGCAATGGCCATCACGGCCCAGCAAGCATTTGCCCGATGGCCAATCCTGTGAATTGTAATAATTGTAAGAATAATGAAATACAGCAAGTAATTGATAAAGAGTGCAACTCCCAAAAGCGTGTCATTTCCAAGTATCGTTAGTCTAAAAACAAGGAATCATTGTTTGTCCAGTAAAAAGTAATCACTAGAATTTGCAATACCTTTATCCCTGAAGGAGACGTTTTAAGAAACTGAAGCATACCCAGGTCCAGTTTGGTGCAGCTCTTCTCATCGCTAGAATGACTTCCATACGTAGAAGGAACTGTCAGCTGCAGGAGAGGCCTGTATGTGTTTGCAGCACACCTTCTATCCGTACATACAATCTTTTCTTATCATCTGCCTGTTTATCTGTCCTGTATTCCAATGTGTATCAGCATTTGAAGAACGAATGTTCTCACTGAGTAGGTTCCACATGGTTGTCATACACATGGCTGAATTAGCATCGTGGAAAGCACACTAAGCAAAATGTGGAGTGCCATCATTAATCTAGTTTTTAACACCTGGACGAAGACCTGAAATCGCACCCCTGTGCTTTGCTAGTGGGCCACCAATGATTGTAACAGAGATATTATATTCATCGGGCATCCAATTTGCCATATTAATAATATGTCTATGTTAAAGGGTTAAGCAAAATGGCCATGTATACATTAAAGGGTTAAGTACACCTCTATGGCTGTCTTCCAGACAGCCACTAGAGCTGCTTCAACCTCCGTAACTCTCCGTAAAGCTCTGCTGATAGCAGCATGTGATTGGAGGAGTGTGACATTTTGAGAAGCGTTGGATTGGACGAGATCACAGGTGATGTCAGCAGGGATCGACAGAGGTGGCGCTGCAGGGGAGTCTCTGAGCTGGAAATAAAGTGAATAATCTTTCCTAAGCTTTCATTTTACTGAGCAAGTGGGGGGAGGAAGGGGTATTAAATTAGTAGGAACAACGCTTACAATACAGGATAATTCACACAGAATTGAGTTGGGCCATTTGCAGATGTCCCTAAGCTTCAGCAGATTTGCTGTGTATGTGTATATATACATAATATAATCTAAAATAATTTACAGACTCTGCACTCCTTCTTAGGAAAAAGTTTTGTTACTCGGTGCTCCGCATCACTCAATACAGCAGACCAGGATACAAGCACTCAAGGGTTTTTCAAATTTCCTTCCTTTATTCAGTATAATCCATCTTACAACATGGTCAACATTTCATCTCCCAACTGGAACTTTCATCAGAGCAACTATATATATATATATATATATATATATATATTATTATTATTATGTTATTTATATAGCGCTATCAAATTCCGCAGCGCTTTACAATGGGTGGACGAACAGACATGTAGTTCTAACCAGACAAGTTGGACACACAGGAACAGAGTGTTTGAGGGCCCTGCTCAATGAGCTTACATGCTAGAGGGAGTGGGGTAAAATGACACAAAAAGGTAAGGATAGTATTAGACTAATGACAGTTGCAGAAGAGGAATCAGTCAGGAGCTATTAGCAGTTTAATGGATACGCTTTTATGAAGTGGGTTTTTAACGATTTTTTTGAAGGAATGGAGACTGGGTGAGCATCTAACGGAGGAGGGAAGCGAGTTCCACAGGGGTGCAGCCCTCGAGAGTGGAAGTACAGACAGAAGATAGACAGAAGTCTTCAATATATATATATATATATATATATATATATATATATATATATATATATTATATTATATTATATTATATTATATTGGAAAGATGGCAGAACTTACAGGTCTTCATAAAAAAGTTTCTTCTTATATTTTATAACATATCAACTTTCAGTTATGATTTTACTAGTGACACTATTAATTTTTTTCGAAGAAAAAAGAGAAAAAGCGTGGAAGCTCAAAGAGCACTCAAAAATGGGGTTAACCCATGGTAAACTACCTAGGTAGTATTAATTTTTTTTTCCATTAAATTCCCTCCACTGCACAAATGCACAAATTCTTATAAACAAATGTCATTTTTATATTTCAGGTTATGCATTGTATTTATACATTTTGTTATGCACACTATGGCTACAAGCAGGAGCGGCAAAATCTAGATCAGAGAACGAAACGGGAGATTGTACAGTCATAGTTTGTCTTGGGTGCAAGTATTACAAGGCACTTAAAGGACCACTATAGGCACCCAGACCACTTCAGCTTAATGAAGTGGTCTGGGTGCCAGGTCCAGCTAGGTTTAACCCTTTTTTCTATAAACATAGCCGTTTCAGAGAAATGGCTATGTTTATAATAGGGTTAATCCAGCCTCTAGTGGCTGTCTCATTGACAGCCGCTAGAGGCGCTTCAGAGCTTCTCACTGTGATTTTTCACAGTGAGAAGACGCCAGCATCCATAGGAAGGCATTGTGAATGCTTTCCTATGGACTGGCTGAATGCGCGTGCGGTTCGTGCCACGCATGCGCATTAAGGCGAGGAGGAGGAGAGTCCCCCGCCCGGTGCTGGAGAAAGAGGTAAATTGAACCCCTTCCACCCCCTAGAGCCCGGCAGGAGGGGCACTCTCAGGGCACTATAGGGCCAGAAAATTCCAAGCACCAAGTGCACTGTAGTGGTTTTGGTGCAAGGAGTGCCCTGGTGTTCCCTCACTGTAAGTAGTTAAACAGTTTTAGATTGTTTGACTTTTTATCTGGTGTCAACAGGGCACCACATCCCGCCTCATCTACTTCAGGCAGAGAGCCAGACACTCTTAGCTCTCCTGAGCTAAGCACTGCAGTGCATTAATGGCTCATTGGCTAAGATCACTCTCAGCCAGTGCGCTCACATCTGAAGTGGTTTTGGTGCTCTCAGCGTTCCTTTAAATTCCTGGAATCTTCGGATCAGAGTACTGGTTTAAAGAACCAACTCTAAGGACATTTATAGAATTTTCAGGAAATATGGCAGAAAAAATATCATTTCAATTTGGAAATGAAACTGTATCTCTCTTATAGGCTTCTCAGCTCACTGTATTTACAGAATATTTCCACGTATGTTTATGTATTTACATGTATGTGTGTCTGGTATTTCTATAGCTTTGTTGGGAGCTCTGAGGTGTCAAAGTTCAGGTATCTCAAGGAGACACTCCGTAGCTCTTCCTGTGTTCCTGAAGCAGTGTGTGCTGTTTTTTTTCCCTTCTCTTTTGGACTTTGTTCTCTCCTGCTCTCCGGGTGTGTCACTTTTCTGTCACAATCAGGACAGGCAACGCTTGCAAGAAACAGTTGAAAGGGGCTCGTTGCATAGTGAACTATAGGTATGGACATTGGAAGTCTCTGATTGGAGGGAGTGAGGGGCTGTGAGGCTGTTATGGTCTGTGGGGGGAGAGGGAGGCTATGTGATGTGAAAGAAGGTAATACTCTTCTGGTAAACTGAGGCATAATAGACAATGTGTTTTACTGTATGTCCATTAATTAGAAATCAGCTTGTACATCATTTATCTGACCTATATGGCTAAATCGCTGAGCACGTAGGACAGTCTTTGTGCTTCTGACTCCGTTAATTCTCGCTTTGGAAATGTTTAGATTATTGTTCACTAGAATTACTTTGTGTCTGTTTTAACAGCTTAATGCTCCGTGTCAGGAGACTCTCCCCAGCATGGTAAGTGTTACATCTTTTCAGTCCTTTTACCTTTCCGTACGGGCCCATCCCTTCATCTGTTCTCATTCCCCTATTTCTGCTTTTGGTAGAACTTAATATTATTCTTCATTCAAATCCTTCTACGTTCACTTTCTGTTGTTCACGAAGGTTCTAATGTTTGTAGTTGTAAGTGGGGTTCTCTATTCGAATCACTATTCCTACCCTGCACCCCTACTTTTCATCCCAATCAGTTCCTACTGTCTTCTTCCCCCTCTTAATGTTTCTTTCTTTTTCCCGTGTTTACTGTTTATTAAGAACTGTTTGTCTACAAGGACTGTTTTAGGGTTCTAGAGCATTAAACTCCCTACTGGCTAACAACTGTTTTTAGGGTGACTGTATGTGTGAAAAGGTGTATAGCTGTTTAGCTGTTTGCGTAGCAGTATTGGGAGCTGTTTAAGCTTTGACCTGTGATGCTGTCAGATAAGCTGTGACGTGATTAATCACATCACACTCACACAGGTATCCGGGTTTTTCGGATTGTCACCTGTAAGGTATATTCTGTGAGTCTGTTTGTCAGTTAGCTATGTATCGATGTGAGAATGCTAGGATGTGCGGTGTAATATGACGGATGTCCAGTATACTGAGGGTTAATAGTAGAGCCCTGCAAACAGCGTGTTGATATGCTGATACCCATTTCTACACCGTGTAATGGCTGACTTTGGAGCTTCCTGCCAAAAGAGAGACCAGCTCCCTACTACACTCAGCAGTAACAAAAAACCCAGATCTCTATCTTCCTTAAAGAGACGTCTCTTGATTGAGGGATCTACCATGGTTGGGCTAAGCTTGCTGAACGAGGATAAACCTCACAGTTGTGCTTGAAATCCCTAAAGTTGCAAAGTCCCAAGGACACTATACACATATACCACAATATGTATAAACTAGAACATTCTAAACGTGTACACATAAACTTATGCTAATCCATTAAGATCCAGAATCCCTACATGTTTTTGTTCTTTGGGACAGAGTACTGGATTTCCACAAAGATCTGTGGTTCCTAATATTTGTGATGGAGATTAAATGATGTAAATGACATCAGATTGGGTGTCCAATCTTCCGTTGTATAGTTAGTTTGGTGACTCCCTTCTTCAAATTAAATAAAATATATATGTAACCTTTCCATACTCTGAGAGCTTGGGAACCTCAATTATTTCAATAGGTGGGACCTCACAGGAGTCTGAGGCTGTGCTTAACATTGAAGATGGGATCATTATTCTTTTTAATTATTAAACATGCAGTGCCTTCACTCCCAATATCATTGGTACCTACATTGCAGTGGAAATGGCAGTGGTATTACCGTAAACAATTTATTGTGCGTAGTTACCGTAGGACTACACATAATATGATGAGCCTGTTGTAACTAACGGACATATAGAATGACAAACATTGGCTTTGAAAGTACAGTACAACAACAATCATGCCATTTGTTTTCTTTGTCAGGACCTGACACAGCTGGACATCCCAGCAGGGCTGGCTGCTGCCCTGAACTCCGCACAGCGTAAGTATACTGTGTGTGTATATATCTGTATCTATACATTCTATACCTTATTTTTCTGCTTAAAAAGAATTAAAGTGTTACTCTTTCGTAAACCCACGTTATTTATGTTATAAGTGGATTATTCTATTATTTGGAAGTATTGCCCCATCCTATTTTTTTTTTCTTAAACATATAAAATAAAGGAAAAATTTACCTACAATCCTGTGCCATTCCTGGTCCGAAGTCCAGTGAAATTATTTTTATAGTTAGAAGAATTGTTGGACCTTGGGCTCTTATGCTTTAAAGGACCACTATAGTGCCAGGAAAACATACTTGCCCCCGCCGGGCTGGATGGAGAGGAAGGGGTTAAACGTACCTCTTTCTACAGCGCCGGGCGGGAGCTCTCCTCCTCTCCTCCCTCTTCGGCTGAATGCGCATGCACGACAGGAGCTGCGCGCGCATTCAGCCAGTCCATGGGAAAGCATTCTCAATGCTTTTCTTATGACGCTGGTGTCTTCTCACTGTGATTTTCACAGTGAGAAGCACGCAAGAGCCTCTAGTGGCTGTCAAGAGACAGCCACTGGTGGCTGGATTAACCCTAACATAAACATAGCAGTTTCTCTGAAACTGCTATGTTTATAAAAAAAAGGGTTAACCCTAGCTGGACCTGGCACCCAGACCACTTCATTAAGTGGGTGCCTATAGTGGTCCTTTAAGTGACACAACCAACCAGTCAACTAATTCTTGAATCCAATGTTTTTCTATCAGAAGTAGTCAACACTACACATTGCATGCATGCAATGTGTACGTTCACGAGAGGTGAGACGAGTAACGCCTACCCACTTCTCAATTCAAAAGATTCGCCCAGGAAAGATTGCTGCAGCCAGCATCATCCACGGGACTTGGAGAACCATAAAATATAATGTAGGGGGTCAGGAAGGCTAGGAGAACTTAATGTAAGGGAAATGTTGAAGGCTGCACAGAGGAAGGTGAAAAATGTAACAGCAAGGGATTTGGATGGTGTGCGCAAGTCCACAGTCCTACAAGCTCCTCATTGCAGGCACCTTCACAGTTTACCCTGTCTACGTATTGGTATGTGTGTAGGATGCTAAATATTTAAGTCCTTTCTTGTGATATAATAACTGTGTGTTCTCCAATTTTCTCGATTCCTCACAGTGCGGTCCAATTCTCAGGGTGCACAGATAACTGAAGTACCTCCACCAAAGATTGTTGTTCAATCAAATGTTTCCCTCCCTCCGGACATCAACAACTATCCATTCTCCATTTTCATCAGATCTTATTTCAGGGTATGTATTTTGCAAAAACTGTTGTGGCATGAAAGTGCTGCTTGTATTCAATTAATGCCCAATATTAAAATCGTAATAGTCAGTCATCATCAAAACTTTATCATTTGTAATTAATCAGCAACTTCAATTTCTGGTTCTTCACAGGATCCCGACTTGCCACCCTTGGGGAAGCCACTTCAAGACCCTTTAACTCGTGTTTCACAAAATGACCGTGCTGCGGCTCTTGAGCTATACAAATTGGTGAGCAGTGTACACTGGATCTCTTGCACTGCAGGGGTTAGCCTTGAATGTGTGTAATAGCAGGAATTAAATGAATTCCACGTGAATTTCAAATATTACTCAAAAACAATCAAACTGAAAAGAGTGAGAATTTTTTTCCATTTTGACTGTTTTTATCCAACATTTGAAATGCACTTTGAATTCCTCACCATTCGCATTCTGTGTGGTTTTTATTTGTCATAGGCCTTACGATTTGTGGGGAACACCTACATGCCAGCTTTGGAGCAGATGATGTTGGGTAATTATATGGCTGAACGCTGTCTGGCACAGCCATCGCTTACAGATGAAATGTTGTGTCAAGTAGCGAGTCTGACCGTGCAGAACACCAACGAGGAACAGTGTCAACGGGCTTGGCTTCTTATGTCATGCCTCCTCAGTTGTCTCATTCCTTCACCCACTTTGGAAAAACCACTATTGAAGTAAGCAATGAAAAATATCTTGTTCTGCAATTGCAGTATCCATTCAAAGAAATCTAATGTGGTAATGTAGTGTTTCTCATTAGAATAAGTGAACTTCTATTCTCTTCCTTGCACAGATATGTCTCTGATGAAGGCTTTGAGGGGTACAAAGCCATATGCCAAAACAAGATGCTACGAGCTAGGTGTAATGTTCAGAACAACAATGAAGTTTATCGAGTCCATGCCCCATGCATGTTGGAGTGGACAGCAAACGAACGTAAAGGGAAGATGGTGGTAGACGTACATGCCAGTAATGGTGAGTTATCCCTTGTGCCTTCAGAAATGTTTAACCTAGAATTATAAATTAGGGAGATGAAACATTAAAAATGGGATTAAAGAAATGTTAATATAAAAAATATAGTCATATTGTGACTACACTACTACCAGCGTGCCCGCAACTTGTTTCTGGGGAAGAAAGGGAAAACAAATCACGATTTGTCTACACCAGCCTCACTGCTCAATCCTCTGCTATTTGGGAGTTCAATCCTTTTGTTTATGAACCCTAGTCACACCTCCCTGCATGTGACTTGCACAGCCTTCCATAAACACTTCCTGTAAGGAGAGCCCTATTTAGACTTTCTTTATTGCAAGTTCTGTTTAATTAAGATTTTCTTATCCCCTGCTATGTTAATAGCTTGCTAGTCCCTGCAAGAGCCCCCTGTATGTGATTAAAGTTCAATTAAGAGATTGAGATTCAATTATTTAAGGTAAATTACATCTGTTTGAAAGTGAAACCAGTTTTTTGTTTCATGCCGGCTCTGTCAATCATAGCCAGGGGAGATGTGGCTTGGGCTGCATAAACAGAAACAAAGTGATTTAACTCCTAAATGACAGTGAATTGAGCAGTGAAATTGCAGGGGAATGAGCTATACACAAAGTAATTTAGGTGACTATAGTGTTCCTTTAACACCTTCAAATAAAAAAGGAGAAATTAATAAAAAATAGTTACTCACTTTGATCATACTGTATTTGTATCTTTAGTTCCCAGGGAGGGGGATCTGGCAAGGAATATGGCAACTTATTAAAAACTGGATCTATCTTGTCTCCTTGTAAGCATATGGCTTTTTTGCATTTCAGTGACTTTATACACTTTCCCCATCTCAAGTTTCCAATCCAGCCCCGAGGAGGTACAGGGCAGGGGATAGGCATGACTGTAGGAACTCTAGATTAAACATCAATCTATATAAAAGATTTATGAAAATGTTTTTTATTTCTTGCTCCACATCTGACAAAGAAATTCAGTTTATCATTTCTAAAGATATTTTACTAGATTGGCCTGTGACTTGCAACTTACAGAAAACAAATCATTTTTGGACTTCTTTTGTAGGTGATACCCAACGCATTCCAAATATGTACAACAGGAGGCATGGTTATTTGCATTTGATTTATTATTGTTTATTTGGGTATAAACCTTAGCAGAAAATTGTCTCCTAACTCCTAATTGTGAATTAGCATATCAAAAGATCAGAGGTCTTTGAGGCAAATACAGCCAAAATGCGTGCAGTCAGAAAGTCTGGGAACAGTAAACATGAATCTCATTTGAGTGCAAAGTATTATACCTGACCAGAGGGATACAATTGGCTGGCTGGCCTCAAAGGGAAGAATCTAATTTGCAAATCTGTTCCTGTGATCTGATATTTTACACAGCCAAAATAATCCTTCCAAAGCTGTAATCAGAAGTACTATTAACTAACACACAATATTTATAAACAATATTTCTGCAGCAAAACAATGAATGATGCTCAATGTGCATGACACATATTTACAG
This sequence comes from Pelobates cultripes, assembly GCA_933207985.1. Taxonomy (NCBI): domain Eukaryota; kingdom Metazoa; phylum Chordata; class Amphibia; order Anura; family Pelobatidae; genus Pelobates; species Pelobates cultripes. Next base: position 228,600,926 of record OW240917.1, on the reverse strand, counting down.
GGATACTATAGGCATCAAAACAAATTTGCAGTACTTATTTGGACACTGGGGCTTTCCACCCTCTTTTATTAGCTCACTTACCGCAATGTATACAGACTAAAAAGCCCAGGTCATACTGCCGGGCACAGATCATATGCCGTTCTCTTGAAAAGCACAAGACAAGGTTGTTTCCTCTCCACCTCCTATTTGTACTTTCCCTGGAACCCTTCCTTCAGCAAATTAGGGGCAATCCACACATAGCAGGAATTCAAGTTGGAACAGTTAACAATAAACTTTCAGCATATGCTTATTATGTATTGCTTACTCTAACTGGTCTAATAAAATCACTTCTCCATCTACTTCATACCATCACAAACTTTGGAAAAATAGCAGCATATAGAATTAACGTTGATAAATCTAGCACCATGCTGTTGCCTGCCGAACTTACTACCATACAGAAAACTTGCGTCCTACCAATAAATTGGAGATGATAAAATACCTAGAAATTAAAGGGACACTATAGTCACCTGAACAACTTTAGCTTAATGAAGCAGTTTTGGTGTATAGAACATGCCACTGCAGCCTCACTGCTCAATCCTCTGCCATTTAGGAGTTAAATCCCTTTGTTTATGAACCCTAGTCACACTTCCCTGCATGTGACTTGCACAGCCTTCCATAAACACTTCCTGTAAAGAGAGCCCTATTTAGGCTTTCTTTATTGCAAGTTCTGTTTAATTAAGATTTTCTTATCCCCTGCTGTTAATAGCATGCAGGCTCTGTCAATCATAGCCAGGGGAGGTGTGGCTAGGGCTACATAATCAGAAACAATGTGATTTAACTCCTAAATGACAGCGAATTGAGCAGTGAAATTGCAGGGGAATGATCTATACACTAAAACTGCTTTTTTTAGCTAGAGTAATTTAAGTGACTATAGTGTTCCTTTAACCTTACTTCAAACTCAACAATGCTTTTCTGAGCTAACTATTTACCCCAGTTCAGCACACTTTGATATAATATAGATACGCGGGGACTCCTGTCAAACTATTTAGAATGGGAAAAACCCCAAATGATACATGCTGGACTGGATGTGGGCAGAGAGGTCCTTACATCCATATATGATGGCAGCTCCTGAAAGTAATTCTATTCTGGCACCAAATTAAAAGGTTGATTACCAAAGTATTTCAAAGACCATTTGAACAGGACCCGTGGTCATATCTGCTGTCCCCACCTATGGAAGGGTTACCAATGAGAGCACAAAACCTACATTACCAGACAATCAGTATCAACCAGTTGGCTAAACCAGGATTTACACACAGTCAGAAAAGTTAGAGCTAGGGTTGTGCATGGGCAAATTATTTGGGTCGGTTCAGAAATTCGGGTAAGATGAAAAATGTGTATGTCTCAGTAAATCGGACCAATAGCATTTGGTTCCTTTCTTCACTTCCGAACTTCGGCATTTCAGAATTTTGGCAATTCGGAACTTCGGTAGTTTGGCACTTCCTAAGCATCCAAATGTCAGAATTGCATGAAACGAATTGCACGTCTAGTATGTGGTTGTGGTTGCAGTCTGGGCACTGGGAGCCCTATAGATGTGTAAGTAGTAGTGGTGGCAGTACAAAACATGGTCCTTATGGAATGAATATGTGAACTGGAGTTAGTATAAGTTGACAGAGTTAGTTACCATGGGACCACCACGGCATCTTGCTTTCCCACTGCTCCCTTCTTTCCTCCTATTTGTTAATTTTATTTCCTTATAAAGATACGTTTTCTCTGTAAATTTACTCCAGTCAAAGATTGGGGGAGTTCATCTAATCAAAAGAATGTAACATAGAGATGTATTTAAATCTAAGTAAAACAGGAGTTTGTGGATCCCAGGCCACCATATATCAGTACCCCAAAATGTTAGATGGATTGTTCAGATTCATTTTTTTTCTTTTCTTTCCATTTGTATTGGAATATAAAATAGATGGAATGGATCTGTTATTTGTCTTCTAAATAAAATACAACTTCTAAATAAAATACAACTTTAGCCTAATGATGCAGTTTGGATATATAGATCATTCACCCAAAATGGCAATTTTCTGCCATTTTGGAGTTAAATTACTTTTGCTTCTGTTTATGCACCTCCTGTGGCTATGATTCACACAGCCTGTATGATATTTTCCAGTCAGATATTAACTTGCTTTAGAATTTTTTATCTTCTGCTCTGTAAATTGAACTTTAATCACAAATAGGAGGCTCTTGTGGTGCCTAGAAGGCTACTAACAGAATAGGAGATAAGACATTCTAAATTAAACATTATGTACAATAAAGGAATCTTTAAACAATAGACCTTTCTTACAGGAAGTGTTTAGGAAGGATATGTAAGTGACACGCAGGATGGTGTGACTAGGGCTGTATAAACTAAGTGTCATTTAAATCACTTTGCTCATACAAAAAAATCAGAGAATTGAGCAGTGAGACTGCAGGGGCATGATCTCTACACCAAAACGGCTTCATTAAGCTAAAGTTATTTTGGTGCCTATAATATCCATTTAAATACACATGCAAGCAGCAACAGTGAACTCCCCCTCGACCAGGGATTAGCTCTGCCAATCTGGTGACTCTCATTTTGTTCTAAAGGTTCTGAATGTATTCTAGAAACCCCTGTGTAGAAGGGGTTTACAGGATATGTAGTTCAGCCACTGACCGCAGTTTCATTCATCATATCAAGTAAGTGGAATTGTTGATTGACATGATAGCTGCCATAGTATAGATCCATCAGCTGGTTAGTGGAGGTGGGAACTTGAATAGTGTGTCCACAAAGAGTGCTGTACGAATATTATTAGCAGAGGAGGAAGAATAGCTCACTTCTCTGCTGTCTAGTTGAAATTGGGCAGACTTATGGTTCCACCAGGTTTTACACAATTGTACACATTTACTTTCTGCCACCGTTTGCTGATTTCCTTTAAAAAATTAAACTTAGTGCATTCAGATTTTACCTTGCCACAACTATTGTGCATTAACTCTTTGCAGTTTTAGCAAGACCATCAACAGAGACTTTCTTTGGTAAGAGTAGGAAAATGTTGTGTTTCGTTTGATATTAATGTAACAGTTGCTGTCATGAAGAAGCAGAATGTCTTAATTGATGTCTGGTAGGGATTCTGTTCGCATAAGATGTTTGTGTACAGGGCTCTCTGTTTGTCATGGCTACAGACCTGTAATATACTCACTCTAATAGTGCTGAAGTAATGATTGCTATAGAAAATCACTCCTTCATTCTGATTAGCTCCAAAACAGAAATTGGATGATAGTCGAAGAGGGAATTACAGACTGGCAGCTGAGGAGCCGCTGGTCTGAAGAAGCATATATAATATGGCATTTATATTTCAGAGTTAATAAAACTATACACATGCAAAATAGTGATGCACTAGTTAGAAATGCACATAAAATATAAGGGAGTCAGTTTTACAATATATAGAATTCCTGTAACAATGTTAACTAAGTAGTTTAAAAAGAATGAAGAGTTATTTTTATCAAATTAATGATCCTCTCAGTTTATGATAGTTAAATATATTGTCTATGGTTAGTTTCTCAGTATGTTTCTTCATTTTGTTTAATAGCCTTTTTTTAATTTTTTTTATCTGTTTTGCAGACGAAAAATACTCTGCTGAAGTGGACTCTTGGACAACCGGAGAACAACTTGCTGGCTGGCTCCTTCAGTCAAGGTGACAGTGTGTCATTGTTGATTATCGATAATGTAGATTTGCTTGTTAATATGTGTACATGTTATTGAATGTGTATAATGGTTTGTAACTGCATATTTATCTGTACATCACTTTTTTTCTATCCTATCTCTGACTCAGAGGTCTGGGGGACATTCCACGCGGTTGGTCAGTTTCCATTCTGGGCACTGAGCACTGGATAGACTTGCCTGGAAGTGATTATTTATTGGATGTGATCGCAGAAGTTGAAGATGGAGTTCCTCCTTCTACTTTCAAAACATCTGATTATGCTTTTGGAAATGATTATAACATTCCAGAGCCTCCTCCCAACTTTGCACCTGGACTCCCCTTTGCACAACCAGGTTTTGATGCACCTGGATTTCCACCTTCGCCATTGTCTGGGCCACCTGCACCCCCTGGACTTCCACCACCTCCTCCTTTACCTCCCCCATTTATGCCATCTTCCCTAGAAACGTGAGTTATGGGATCAATTCAGACTTTTTTAATACCAGGGAAATTCATATTTATGTGGGTATATTCGTGCTCTTTGAAAGTTGAGATGTTTCAGTAGACTTAATTATATTGAAAATTGGGGAGGGGATGGGGGGAATTATAGTGAATGACTTCAACTACAATCTGAAATAACACTAGATAGGGTTTAAGGGACACTAGAAGCAAGAATTTAATATTTAATTTTTTTACAGTCTTTATTTTTTGCAGTGAGAGTGATATGTAAAGGTTTTCCATGATATTTCAACAGTAGTGTACACAACAGAAAGAGTTGCAAATGTGTAACAAGATATGTCGAGAAGATTGCACTTTTTATAAAACAAAATTCACAAGCAAGAAAACAATGCCTAGCAATACGACTAAACATATCATCAGAATAGCAGGGGTTGTAAAAAGAATGTGGAGGATACAGGCAAGTAGTGAATATAACAAGAGACTAGGCAGAAGTGGTACACGCTTATATATAACAGCTTCACGAAGGTCAACCGGTGAGGCTCACACATTGTAGGGCAAGTGATAGGTAAAGTAGGGGCCCTAAGAGGGTAAACTAGCCAACTGAGGAAAATCAATCAGAAAATCATAAAAACACAGAGAGCAAAAAGAGTAATAAAGTAGAATTTACTATGGACCATGTGGTCTCCAACTGTGGTGTAACTTGTAGGAGTAGGGTAAGTCCCCAGAGCAATCCATGGTGTTCAGCTTATACCCACTCTGGAGGCATGAAATGTGGACCTGGGGTAATGACTACAAGGCAGTTGCTGTAGTGCTGCAGATTAGCCAGATGGGAGCGACTGCCGTCTCTCAAGCCCCATGAGGATACACAAGGCCACAGGTGACCCCCAGATGTGGCAATTGCAAGAAAACCAATTTACCTTAGTAAAGTGGTTTTGGTGTATAGATCATGACCTTACAGTCTCACTTCTCTGCCATTTATGAGTTAAATCCCTTTGTTTATGCAGCCATAGTCACACCTCCCCTACATTTGACCTACACAGTCTCCCTACACATTTTGTGTAAAAACATAACACTTCGAAAGTAAACACACTGTGATGTCCCATCTGATTAAAACAATTTTTCATGTAGTCTGTGTGAGTCAAAGTCAGGACAGGTATGGGTAGGGCTGCATTCAAAGAGTGATCTAACACTTAAATGGCAGAGAATTGAACAGTCAAATGACAGGGACATGATCTATCTAGGGGTATCCCTTATGAGTCCCCAGGCCCACCGAGTCCAAAATAAACTGAAACAATGGAGAGATTGATGGCTCTGAAATTAGAGATATATCACATATGTTTCTTTCAGGGAATTTAAAACATAAAAATTGTTTCTTACTAGTGACTCTCACAGAAAGGCAATGAAACTGCTCTCAGAATAGAGCTGCCTTTTGTGGAACCCCACAGATGCAACCAATAAAAATGTATGTGTGGCCTTTTCTTAAAAGTCTCATTCATGCTATTTCTTCTTATGTGAAAGAAATACAATATGTCAAAACCCCAAAAAGCTAATTCCACATATTATGAATGCATTAAAATGTACTTTATTAACATATTAATAGCCTACCGATGGAGCCTTGTTTTCAGTGTCAGTGCATATGAGTCTGTGCTTTGATTACAAAACTAATTTGAATAAATGTTATGTGTCTCTGGAAAATATGTAACAGGTTTTGTGAGCTAATATGCTATGTGTCGGGACTTTACTGTTTCATATTTTTCATTTTGTCTCAGGAACAATGTCCCAATTCCACCAGCACCACCTATGCAAGCCCCCATATTGCCAGCCGGTACGTACCCAACCATAAAACTTTGCATGTCACAGAACGTGAATGTTTGTGTGTGTGTATGTAATATGGTGCTCAGGGGAGATTTCATATTTATCCTTTTTCTACATTTTGTTTTCTGACTTTTCTCTTTGAAGGTACCTTGAATGTACTGTTTTTTTTTTTTTACTTCAGCACTGATATATTTAGATATACTTTTTGGAATAACTTTAACTGTAAGATTTTCATTGTAATTGATGGTGTTCATCATTCTTTTTCTTTCACTTGCTTCCAAGGTCAGAATAACTCACAGAGACTTGATAATTTTGTGGATCAGGCCTTCAGCCAAGTTCTCTCATCCCCATCAGTATGTATCTTCTATTTCTTCTCATTATTGCGGTTTTCATCTTTTTTTTTTTTTTTAATTCTCTGACTGTGCGGGCTCTGTCTTCTTAGGATATGGACATACCAGACAGCCTCAATTGGCGTATGAAGGGAGGTGGTGGCATTGGACCTACTCGCCAAGGTCCTTACAACCCCGCTGGTGAGTGCTAGTGATCACTGCTTCCACTGTTTATTTCAAGTGTGCTGAAATACCCAACATTACACAAACATATATTCCTGACTCTATAGTGTTACAAACACTGTAGAGCCCCCTTTCTCCTCTAAATATAGCAAAACCTTACCTTTATTGTAGTATGCTGCTGCTGGCTCTGCCCCTGATCTGCCTGTTTAGCTGACATCACCAGAAGTGGTATTCTGAGCAGGGCCGGAGCGGTCCACCAGGATACCGGGAAATTTCCTTGTGGGTCGTGGCACCTGCGGGCTGGGCAGACAGCTCTGATCATCAAGCACATGTCGTTTAAATGATTTTCCAATCAGACTGTACCAGTGTCAGTCCGAGGGGAGTAAATAGAGAGGAGCTGGGGTTTAGTGCAGCCACAATCCAGTTGCTGGCGCCTGGAGGGAGACCTGTCAGTCTCCCTGCACAATTTACAGCAATTCAGGTGGCATGCCCCGCCCCAAAACATCTAAACATAGCCTCCCGAACACAAGCCCCGCCTCCACACGGAAGCTGTTGACCTAGCTGGAATCACTGGCTGATCCAGAGTCATATCTCAGGAGGGGCACTCTTAGATTATTTAAAGAAACAATCCAGGCACAATAACCACTTCAGCTCTCTTTAGTGGTTATGGTGCCAGGAGTTCCGTGGTGCCCTCCCAGAGTAAATAGTCAAACTGTTTAAGGACAATTTACCTGGGGTCTGCCAGGATAGTGGCTGTAGTAGGGGATAGGGCCCCTAGTAATGTATGTATGTGTGTGTGTGTGTGTGTGTGTGTGTGTGTGTGTGTGTATGGGAGGCACTGAGTTAGTGAGGGATGCAGGGTTGCTATGGGAGGCAGTGTGTGAGGGGTGCAGAGTGTGTGTGTATGGGAGGCAGTGCATGTGGGACAGTGTGTGTATGGGGATGCAGTGGGAGCACTGTGTGTAGGAGGGACAGTGTGTGTTTGTGTGAGGGGGCAGTGTGTATATGCGGGGTGCAGTGGAAGCACTGTGTGTGTATGGGGCCAGTGCGTGTATGAGGGTGTAGTGGGGGCAGTGTGTGCATGGGATTGCAGTGTTTGTATGGGGAGAAGTGTGTGGGGAGATGTGTGTGGGTGCAGTGTTTGTGTGGGAAGCACTGTGTGTAGGGGGAGAAGTGTGTATGGGGGAGAAGTGTTTGCGGGGTGCAGTGTGTATGGAGGAGAAGTGTGTTTGTTTATGGGGGTACAGTGGAGGAAGTGTGTGTATATGGGGGACTGTGGGGGCAGTGTGTGTGGTGGGGCAGTGTGTATATGGGGGGCTGTGGGGACAGTGTGTGTGTAGTTGAAGGAGGAGGCAGAGTAAAACAAAAGTTTTTTTTGTGTTTTTTAATTAAAAAAACATTATTTATATCCCCCCTCCCTTCTTACCTTTGCCTGGGAGGGGGTATATTATTTCCAATCCCTGGTGGTCCGGTGGAATCCTTGGCGGTTCTAGTGGGGAGTGAACTCTAACCTGCAGCTCCTGAGGCTAGAGTTCACTTTCGCGAGAACTGAGTGAACTCCGTGCTTGCAAGAGGAGACCCGGGTCTCCTCTCTCCATGCCAGTCCGTGAAGGCACTAAGCAGGGCCGGCGCTTGGATAGCACCGGCCCTGCAGGAGAGATTATTGGCTCTCGGGGGCGGGGGATAGCTCCCAATTGCCCCATTGCCCTCCCCTGATCTGCCACTGGTTGGAATAAAGAGAGGCCAGACAATGACACCTTCACCTACCAGTGCCAGGTAAGCTTTGTGTGTGTGCCTGCTAGTGAGTGAGCTTCTGTGTGTGTGTGTGTGTGTGCTAGTGAGGGAGCTTCTGTGTGTATGTGCCTGCTAGTGAGGGAGTTTATATGTGTGTGTGTGTGTGTGTGTGTGCGCGCAGTGGTGTATCCTGGTTTTGTGCTGCCCTAGGCAGGACAAAACTCAGCCCCCCCGTGCCAGCCCCCCCCCAAGCCTTCTAAATACACACACACACACATTCACTGACAGATACGCATACACTCGCTAACAGAAACACACACACACACTAACAGACACACACACACTCACTGACACACACAATCACAGGCAAACACACTCACACTAACAAACACACATTAACAGACACACACTCACTGACACACACACTCACATGCAAACACACTCACACTAACAGACACACACACAGTCAGACACACACACACAGTCAGACACACACACACAGTCAGACACACACACTAACAGACACACACACACACACTAACAGACACACACTCACAGGCAAACACACACTCACTAGCAGACACACACACTGACACACAGTCAAATACACACTAACAGACAAACACAGTCAGACACACACACTAACAGACACACACTCACTCACTAGCAGACAAACACTAGCAGACACACACACACACACACTCACAGGCAAACACACTCACACTAACAGACACACACATAGTCAGACACATACACTAACAGACACATACACGCACTCACTAGCAGACACACACACTCACTAGCAGACACACACACTCACTAGCAGACACACACACTCACTGACACACAGTCAGACACACACTAACAGACACACACTCACTCATTAGCAGACACACACTAGCAGCATTATGGGAGTAAGAGCATTATGGGAGGTGTAGTCCAAAACATCTGGAGTACCGAAGGTTGCCTACCCCTGCCTTAGACTGTGATGTAACACTGTATTTTTTCTGAATATACTGTGTTTACTGCAGAAAGTGATTCTACTCACCAGAACAAATAAAATAAGCTGTAGTTGTTCTGGTGGCTATAGTGTCCCTTTCACATGTGTAGCTTCATATTCCTATGTGTGTTTTCTGCTCATAGTAGAGCTCTTTATACAATTTTATTTTATAAAACCATAAATTGTAAGGTGCACTGTGTTTGAGCAGGACGATCATCAGACAAATAAAACAACAGTAAGTTTGAGCACTCCAAGGTTTTTTTTAATTACTTTACTACGTTTTGACAAAAGCTTTTCAATCAGCCAATGTTGTGCCGAAATCTCAAAACAAATTGTTAATGTTTTCACCCTCACCCAGACTTTTGTTGCCAAGCAAGTGTTTTTTGTGTGTTTGTGTATTTTGCCCTGATTATGTGATTTTATTGTAATATTGTATAGTAAGTATATATATGTATATGTGAGTTCATTTCACTACAGATGGCTGTAATATTAAATGTATTGTGTGCAGGCTTTTCGGGTGCGGGTATGGCCCCTGCATATGGTATGCCAATGATGAATGGAATGATGCCAGGGATGGGTGCCATGCCAATGATGCAACCTATGCCAGGTGAGAATTGGGGAAAAATGCATATAATGTATGGAACAAGACATGGTAGAATGTAGAACATTTCTTTCCTGCAATCTTTAAGTCTGGATTCCAATATTGTTGACTGGGTAAGGCAGTGGCTGAGTGACAGGCAACAGAGGGTTGTAGTCAATGGAGTATATTCAAAGCAAGGTTTAGTTACCAGTGGGGTACCTCAGGGATCTGTACTTGGACCCATTCTCTTTAATATTTTTATTAGTGATACTGCAGAAGGTCTTGATGGTAAGGTATGTCTTTTTGCTGATGATACTAAGATATGTAACAGGGTTGATGTTCCAGGAGGGATAAGCCAAATGGCAAATGATTTAGGTAAACTAGAAAAATGGTCAGAGTTGTGGCAACTGACATTTAATGTGGATAAGTGCAAGATAATGCATCTTGGACGTAAAAACCCAAGTACAGAATATTTGATAGAATCCTAACCTCAACATCTGAGGAAAGGGATTTAGGGGTGATTATTTCTGATGACTTAAAGGTAGGCAGACAATGTAAAAGAGCAGCAGGAAATGCTAGCAGAATGCTTGGTTGTATAGGGAGAGGTATTAGCAGTAGAAAGAGGGAAGTGCTCATGCCATTGTACAGAACACTGGTGAGACCTCACTTGGAGTATTGTACACAGTACTGGAGACCGTATCTTCAGAAGGATATTGATACCTTAGAGAGGGTTCAGAGAAGGGCTACTAAACTGGTTCATGGATTGCGGGATAAAACTTACCAGGAAAGGTTAAAGGATCTTAACATGTATAGCTTGGAGGAAAGACGAGACAGGGGGGATATGATAGAAACATTTAAATATATAAAGGGAATCAACACAGTAAAGGGGGAGACTATATTTAAAAGAAGAAAAACCACCACAACAAGAGGACATAGTCTTAAATTAGAGGGGCAAAGGTTTAAAAATAATATCAGGAAGTATTACTTTACTGAGAGGGTAGTGGATGCATGGAATAGCCTTCCACCTGAAGTGGTAGAGGTTAACACAGTAAAGGAGTTTAAGCATGCGTGGGATAGGCATAAGGCTATGCTAACTATAAGACAAGGCCAGGGACTAATGAAAGTATTTAAAAAAATTGGGCAGACTAGACGGGCTGAAGGGTTCTTATCTGCCGTCACATTCTATGTTTCCATCTATGTTTCTATGATTATGTCACTCATTTGCACTCTTTATATTAATTGGCTTGAAAAAGGGTAGTCATACTGACTGGGGAAAAACCCTTTCTGTCTTCTCCACATTGAGTTAAAGAGATGCCAGTGAAAACATTCCTCCCTCCTCCTCCAACATTGCGCTCCATCTCACCTTCCTTCGTTGAACATAATTTTTTTTTGTGTTTTTTTTATTTTTTTTTAAACTCTCCACTCCCTCTCCTCGCCAGCACGGTGTGTGCGCGCATGCTCTCTGAGCCTGCGAAATGGTCCGATCACAGGCTTCTCTATGAAATGCCAGTGATTGGACCACTTAAAGCCCCAGTGACGTCAGAGGGGGCGTGGAAGATCAGCGCTGGGAGCTTCACACAGCGCTGGATTCCAGGGGAGTAGAACCTTTTTTTGAAGGTTATACTGCAAATTGAGGGGGGGAAGGGGCTTCTCCATAGTGGGAATATTACACTGTAAACGCTCCCCCTCTCCCTTTAAGAAGAAAGAAACATATTAAAAAGAACTGGTAAATCTGAAGTTGTTATCACTTAATCTTTGATTTTGGTTTTCTCCTTAAATTAAACATTCTGATCCCTTTCCCCCAACTCAACCTGCCGCTGAGCACACCCCAAATAAGTGGCCTGTCATACCTACAGCTACAATCCCTACTAAGAACCACCAACCAAACGAAACCCCTCCACCCACCCACAATACAAAACATGACCAATATAGAAAAAATGTGCGCAGGGCTACTACCAAAGAAAAAGGTCATAACAACCTGCTATGAGGCAATTTTGAAAGACGATAAACGACCAAAGCCTAAATACACCACAGACTGGGAGGTAGACATAGGACGTAAAATACCTGACGCCGCCTGGTCGGGTGCCTTTAAGATACACAAAAAATACACAAAATGCAACTCCCACGTAGAATTAATAAGGAAAATAGCCACCAGATGGTACCTAACACCAGCGAAGCTAGCACACATGTTCCCAAACACCTCTGACAAATGCTGGAGATGCAACACTGACAAGGGAACAATGCTACACATCTGGTGGGATTGCCCGTTAATCAAACCCTTCTGGGCGGAGATCGCCAAGCTAATGGGGGAAGTACTACACAAACCAATACGGGAATCAGTGGAATTCTTCCTACTGTTCATATTCCCCGACCTCATCTCAAGACAACAAGGGACTCTGGCATTCCACATACTGATAGCAGCGAACTTGCTTATAGCTAGGAAGTGGAAATCCACCATTGCCCCCCCCATAGGCGAAGTGATACAACAGGTATCTCTCAATGGCCAGTACGAAAAAATGGCCCATGAGAGCTCTGATAGACGCAATAAAATTCTAGACACATGGGAAAAATGGAATGAATGGGTGGAAGGGAAAAACCTTAGGGATGCGGCACAGGAGGCAACAACCTGGCGGCAAAGGGGTACTGTACCCACACCACTTGAAAAGCAGAACCCATAGGGACCACCACCTCCGTCCACTCTCCCCCCCCCCCACCAACCTAGAAGACCCACGATATCACTCGTGCCTAAAACTAACCCTCCTCTCGCTACTCCTTTGCTAGTTTCCTTTCTCTCTCTCTCTCTCCTCTCTATAGGAGTCCTCACACCCAGCCCTAAGCTGGAACTTCCTTAAAACTCCTGGGGTCCACACAGTCGGACACAACACAGAATACCAAAGGCACATAAAGATGATGCTACCGCAGTCTTTAGAGACCTTATAGGTACGGAAAGACAAACGAGATAAGGGGCCAGCTACAGACAAACTACAAATTTAATGAGGCACGGAGTAAACTAGCTGGCGGCCCACAGAAAGCAATGACCATGCATATACAATTGTATAACTATATAATAATGTAACGTTAAGATAAAGAATGCACGCAACCAATGTAACAAAACATAGTGCTGATACACTGTTCGATTGTACTAACTAATGTGTCTTGTGCCTGTTTGGATTTCCGGAATAAAAAAGAAATAAAGAATTAAAAAAAAAAAAATTAAACATTCTGGAGGATTCCGCTTCTATATGGATATGGAAAGTGCTTAGGCAAGCAGTCACTGAGCTTTTCTAAGCTCGATGCAGTCACAGACGTCACAAAGTTAATACATTATGCTCTCATATATGTGATCACCTCTCTTTTATTTTCACGGCAGGTATGATGCCAGCACAAGCAATGATGCCCCAAGTTATGCCAATGTCCCAGCCAATGATGCCCGCAGTAGATGCTGCACAGCTCGCAGCCCAGCAGCAAGCCTTCATTAATCAACAAGCTCTGCTCTTGGTAAGAAAATGTATGGCTTATTCTAGCAGACTGACTAGTTGGCTGATTATGTTGTGTGTAAGTGTCTGTGCTGTGCCAACATTGTTTGTGTCCGCTGTGTTTTGTCTGCATCTTTTCATCTGTCATCACTGCCTTCTTATCTATAGGGAGTCGCATAATTTGATTTTGTTTCATTCCCTGTTCTTATTTGGTGCAGTTTCCAACTTGTCCAGACTTTCTGTGTGTACGATCTCAGAAGGTACATGAATAACACTGTCTTCCAGTGTTAAGAATATGCCAGGAAGTTAATCATAATAATCTGGGTCTCATATGAAACACTACCAATTATTGACTGGTTTCTTGTAGCCGCATTCAAATTCTACACGCTGTTGGGTTCCACTAGTGATGTTCTTTCGATGAACTAGCCAAGATGGTCTGTACTTGGTGGTCATTTCCCTAGTGTTTCTATTTCATAAATGTTGAATGCTGAGCTCTTTACGTCCCTAATCAGATTACTAATTTCATAAATGACTTGTTCCAGGCTCAACAGATGACTCTTCAGGCAACAATGTTATCTCAACAGCAGCAGCCACAACGTTCTCAGGATCCTCCCCCCCCACGCACCAGAGAACGTTCTCCCCCACGCACCAGAGAACGTTCTCCCCCACGCACCAGAGAACGTTCTCCCCCACGCACCAGAGAACGTTCTCCCCCCCCTAAACCAACTCCTAGAACTGCCCCTAAACCTTCTAAATCTGTACCTAAAAATGTGTCAAAACCAGAACCCACTGCTTATCCATCCCCTGCTCCAGCTCCTGGATCTGCTCCCCCTCCGCCCCCTGCTCCTCCTGCTCCTCCTGCTGCACCTACAGTTTCAGCTCCTGCCACTATTATCCTGGAGTCCAAGCCTAATGTTCCGAGGCCAATGACATCCACAGAGGTAAAAATACCAACATATTTACCAAAATAAAAGCTGATTAGAAGACCGAGTAGTTGTAAGAATAGTAAGCAGCTGGGAAAAATGTATTCATTAATGGCAGGGCAATATAGATCAACATATGAAGGGTGTGAACCGAACATTTGTTATGGAACTATAGCAGGGGCTTCTAGTGGCTTATGACCAGTTTAGTAGCATCTGTAATAATAGAGTTTGTCTCTTATTAAAGGATCTCTGGATGTCAGAAGATGAGCTGGAATACTCTCAACAGAAACGAACCTTCCAGCAGAAGAGGCAATTTTTCCAAAAGATGGGTGAGTGTTCAATGAGTTTACCTGAAACTAACTACCAACAGGCATACAAAATAGCTACTATGGGGTTGCTAAAATAAAATGAAAAGATACTAACCTTGTTTTCCTTTGTAGCTAGTCAAGAGATAAAAATAAAATCGCTGAAGCCTCCTTCCAAAATCCTACTTCCCAGCACAAGCACAGACAGTGGCAGTGAAAGTGAAAGTGATGTGGAGCCCCCAGAGCCACCCGAACCAGAGCCTCAACCTCAACCAGGTCAAAAAGGGACATATATTTTATTTCACATCACATATAGTTTTTTTCCCCCAATATACAAAGTTAATGGGTCAAATGTATCTTCTGTATTGTATTGATTCAACTTTGACTTTTGCAGAAATACCTATACCAAAGCCACCACCAGTTATACGTATTCCTCAACCTCAGGAATTAGATGATGTAGAACCCACACCTATGGTGGTCGTGAAAAAGCCCCAGAAACCACAACCTAGCCACCAAATACGGGAAATAATAAAGATGTATCAAACTCGCCCACAACCTGAGCTTAAGCCTTTCCAACCAGTCAGGTGAGTGAGCCAAAGAGCATTTGAAGTGAGGATCTAGATTAGATAATTAGAAGGTTATGATGAGAGAAGATCTAACAGGATGGAATGTTCAAACTGGAATGCTATAGACTAGGTCATTATTTGTTGCTAAAGGGACATTGCATGTAGTCTTCTGGAAACACAAATTACTCTGGACCCTATTGTTCAAATTGGAGATGTTGTGACCTTCCTGTGAAAGCAGGTCTGTGTTGCTTTTTTATCAATGACACACACAAGTGAAACATTTGGCTTATTAGCAGGAATTTAGAATCATATTTTCACAGACACTATGATTTGGCTCTCCTGAAACTGTCATCAAAACACTAAGCCCTCAATGAATACTATCCTTGCAACCTAATTTTCGTACCCTACCCTTACCTTTTGTGTCACATTACCCCAGTCCCTCTAGCATGTGTAATTAAGCTCATTGAGCAGAGTATCTCTTTAAATGGACTTTACTATCTAGTGTTCGTTGAGCATCTGTAGCCTTAACCCCTTCAGGACGGGTGACGGACGAGGTCCGTCACAGAGGGGAGACCCTTAACGACGGGTGACGGACCTCGTCCGTCACGCGGTAAAATTAACCCCGGATCGCCGCGATCGCGGGGTTAATGGTGCTCCCGGTATGCCTCTGCATTAGAGGCATACCGGGAGCACCCGGTCAGGCTGCCCAGCACATGTGCTCGCTCTGACCACAAGTCAGAGCGAGCACATGTGCTCTGTATACTCACCTACCGGCTCCCTGCACTTCCGGGTTCTGTGTGAAGTGCAGGGAGCCGGATCAGTGATGATCCTGCCCCCTGCTGAAAAAAAAAAAAAGTTAATTTAAAGTGTCCCCCCCCCCTTACCCATTTTAATAAAAAATTAACCCATTCCCTGCCAATTGATCACTGACTACAGTGATCAATTGGCAGGGATTACATTTTACTATGATCTGATTTTTACGCTTATTACCACTACATCTGGTACAAGCTAGCGGAAAAAAGATCCCACGCTAAGGTTCAAACTATACCTTTTGAAACACCCTGGGGTGTCTACTTTAAGAAATGGTAGGCCTTTGTGGGGTAGTTTGAATTTAAAACCTGCGAAGATGCTTGGAAATTGCACATAGGCCCAGCGTCAAAATTCAAAGTTTGGTAAAAACGGATATGGCTTGGTCTCCTATATGGCACTGTAGCTTCACAAAATAGTGACAAAGACATTCATTGGGGGTGTATTTTTACTCAAAAGACTTAGCTGAGCATAATGTGGGAGGTTTGAACTTAGTGGCACATATGAAATATACAAAACGCCCAGCAAAAATGCAATCCGTATGTAAAAAATGCACAAAATATTTTTTTTACCACATACTTTGGCATATATTGGTTAAAAAATGGGGGTATGTTAAGGCACAATATGCACCTTATGAGATACCCTGGACTGTCTACTTTTACAAATGGTAGGCCTTTGTGGGGGTTTTTTGAACAGTCAAACTGTTATAATACCCCAAATGGAAGCTAAGGCTCATTAAATCCATCTCTCAAAATTCTACTGTGAATACTGTAAAGGACAGGTCTCCTATATGGCACTGTAGCTTCACGAAATAGTGCCAAAGACATTCATATGGGGTGTCATTTTACTCAGAAGACTTAGCTGAGCATAATTTGGGGGGTTTGAACTTAGTGGCACATATGAAATATACAAAACGCCCAGCAAAAATGCAATCCGTATGTAAAAAATGCACAAAATTATTTTTTACCACATACTTTGGCATATATTGGTGAAAAAATGGGGGCATGTTAAGGCACAATATGCACCTTATAAGATACCCTGGAGTGTCTACTTTTACAAATGGTAGGCCTTTGTGGGGTTTTTTTGAACAGTCAAACTGTTATAATACCCCAAATGGAAGCTAAGGCTCATTAAATTCATCTCTCAAAATTCTACTGTGAATACTGAAAAGGACAGGTATCCTGTATGGCACTGTAACTTCACAAAATAGTGCAAAAGACATACAATGGGGGTGTCATTTTACTCAGCAGAAGTAACTGAACACAAAATAAAACTTTGTACAGGAATAGCACACACCAACTTTACAAAATATACACGAGAATTTCTCTGTTATAAGTTTGTGTGCCAAAAACCAAAAAGAACACAATTTTACTCCAATATTTAGCAGAGGTTGGCGGTGAAATGGCTACGTAGAAAGTGTCAAAACAACCTTAGGTAAATAGCCCGTGATGTCTACTTTATATAAATATATACTTTTGTGTGGCAATTTTGTTTTCTTTTATGGCTATTAAGCTTACAAGACAAACATACCAAATTCTAAAATCGCTCCACATTAAAAAGTTTATTTTACTCCTTGTGCTTTGTGACCTGTAACTACCAAAAAAAACTTAAAATCCCAGACACATTATATATTCTGTAAATCAGAACAAATAAATAAATTTATTTTTAATTACTTTCCTTAACCTGCACTAATTATGCACACATTATTATTGCAAAAACTGTAAAAAAAAAACAATATTTTTCATTTTTTTTGCATTTTTCTGTATTTTTTTTATAATAAGTAAGCATTTATATATATATATATGTTATATCAAATTAAAGCCCTTTCTGTCCTTTAAAAAACAGTATATAATATGTGTCGGTGCAATAAATGAGAGAGATGCAAATTGCAGTTGAACGCAAACAGCAAGAAAATGCAAAAATTGCTTGTGTCATTAAGCGTAAGTCAAGCTTCTGAAGCTGTGTCCTTAAGGGGTTAATTGAGAGAGAATATTAATTTTAAAAAAGTTTATTTAATTTGTAGATAACATGATCTACTGAACCAGGAAAAATAACAAATGTAGAGAATGTGAAAGTATCTCAATAAAGAGTAGATAAAAAAAAGTATGGAATTCAAGAGCAGCTACTTAGAATTAAACATGTTTGTATTGGTTCTCTGGAGACCTTATGGTATTTCTTTCTGCAGGAGACAACCACAAAATTTCTTGAAGAAGAAAGACCCAAAAGAGGAGGCCCTGGAGAGACTACAGACATCTGGAGGTCCTCCACCACCTGTAAGACAGGGAATAGTAATGAGTCTTTAGGGTCTTTAGTATGACGTTACCGTGAATGATTAATTATGAAATATGGATGTCTGCTCTTTTCTATGCCTTTAAGAAGTGGCCCCAGTTGTTCCTGGCAAAACTTTTTTTTCTTTGCCTACAGAATCGGCATAAATAATAATGGCTTTTAAAGCAATAGGTCATAGTCAAAGTTTTTTATAATATTTTTACATGTGACTAGTTATATAGAGACATTGTAAGTGCCCAGTGCACTTCTGAATGCTGGAGTACTCTAATCATATTCTGTGTGACACTGACCACTGTTACAGAAGACAATTCTGAGGTTGCAGAGTAGTGTACCCAAATACTAACTAACCAGGGGTACCAAACATCAGAACTGCCTTAACACTATATATTGTTTGCCTTTCAGGATCCCCCTAAACCACCGCCTCCACCGGTGAAAAGTGAGAAGTCTAGTTCTATGAAAGAAAAACACAAGTCACTTTTAGACTTGTTTCCACCAAACTTTGTTCCTCCTGCCCCAGAACAAAAAACCCGAAAAGAGCCAGGTAAGAGGAGTGAATACCAAATAAGGTAGCATATTCATCACATACATTGTAGCAATATATGTCCATAATTTAAGACCACACCATGCTTGCTATGTCCTCATTTTCTATTTGTTGTTTGTTTGTTTTCCTTGCGCTCTACTTTTAGGACGCACTCTTAATGGTGATCATGCAACAAGAACCTCTCTAATGAAGCAGAATGCCAGTGTATTCTTCTCGTATAGCGACATCAACTGGAGACTCTATGTGCGCAAGGAGGTAGGTTTTTGAGTTCTAAATCCCATACCCACCTCATTTTTATATTTGACTTTTTAGCCCGTAATTTGTAGATTTGTTTGTAACATACCTTTCTACCTTTCTAAAAAGCTTTCAGCACTTACATTTGGCTATCATTCTACCCCTATAGCTTTTCTATCCAAAAGAGAAGTTTAACCACCCTCAATACCTCAATCTCCTCTGTGAGCAGGTAAGTAGTTACTTCTTTCTTGGCCTTTCTTCTTATTTAACACAACATTCTTAAAATAGATGCAATTATATTGCAAATATTTAGCAAAGTAACTTACTTATGTAACAAGCAAAGTATTTGCTTGTTACTTAATTATTACACACCTTGAGTCAACATTTGATATATTTGGCAGTGAAGAACCCTTTTGTGTTTTATCATTTTTTTCCCAGCATGTTTTGAAAGGTATAAAGGTGTAAGGATAATAGATAACAATATTACCAGGGATGGTGGATTGTAGGTGGATAGTGGGAAACTGGGACTACGAAGAGGAGTATGGGCTGGTGATCGTGATAATAGAAAGGGTTTGGTGAATAAAGGGCATAGAAGTAGGGACTAGCTGGAGAGGTTTATTCAGCAAGACCAGGAAATGGTGAGCATAAAAAGAGGAAAATCATAATAAGATATGGTTTGAAAAGGTGACCAGTGTATGATTTTTACAGAAGGAGAGGAGAAAGGAAAGGTGGTCATAAGTGGAGTACATACAAAGATAATCAAGGGATGGTGGACATGGAGTGGAAGATCAGGGGTTGGGGGAGGAGAAGGTATGCAGGATATGGAGAGCACAGAAAGGGGGACCAAGGTATACAATAATGATAGAAAGGAAGCAAGGACTCTTGAGCAGAAAAGAAAAGGCATGGACTGATTGAGAGAGAGAAGACAATGGCTGACAGAGAAGGTTAAATAGTGGCCAAAATGCTAGCCAAGAGGAGCTGTGACAACGCATGGGCAGTGGGTGCTGGAAAGTGAATAGGGGCAGTGGATGATGGGACAAGAATAGGGAGCGGTGGATGATGGGACAAGAATAGGGAGCAGTGGATGATTGGACAAGAATAGTGAGGAGTGGATGATTGGACAATAATAGGGAGCAGTGGATGATGGGACAAGAATAGGGAGCATTGGGTGATGGGACTAGAATATGGAGCAGTGGATGATGGGGCAAGAATAGGGAGTGGTGGGACTAGAATAGGGAGCAGTGGATGATGGGACTAGAATAGGGAGCAGTGGGTTATGGGACAATAATAGGGAGCAGTAGGTGATGGGACAATAATAGGGAGCATTGGATGATGGTACTAGTAAGGGAGCAGTGGGTTATAGGACAATAATCGGGAGCAGTGGCTAGTGGTAAGAGAATCAACTGACATAACAAGAAAGTGATAGATGGATAGAACTTGACTGGCCATTTGCCAATTATGTAGTGTAATTATGAGTGCTTTATGGAAATAAAATAAAGACCCCCTCATGCACCTAAGCACATCTTGCTAACCTTTCCCTATCCCAAAAATAAAATGTGACCTAAAAGATTTTAACACTCTAATGAAATGGACTAACTAATGCCCCGATTTATAATTATTTTATAATCACAGGGTTCATTCATTACATAATGAAACTCTTATAACGAGAGAGTTACTCCATGTCCCCTCAGATTAATATTTAGTCCTACGGAATCTAGTACAATTTATCTACCACCGGCCAGACATTTGGTGGGAAAGGAGGACTGTGGCATGATGGTCTGCTGTCCTGTCTCTATTTTGGTTGTTGGGAGATTCTGGGACCTGAAAGCTTCTGTTAGTTTGTCTATACGTGGTCAGCTGAACAATTACCCAGCTTTTGGATTGTCCTAATTCCCCAGCCATTCCCAAACTAGTAAGCACAGCTTTGATGGTAAATTTACCCAAGGTTTGAGTACTCTTGGCTGATATTTGGGGATATAGAAAAGTATTTGTGTTGCAGTGATTTTAATTTATACTTTTTTGTGTGCTCCAACCTTAATTGATGCTGTTTCCCAGAAGATCTGAAAATCTATCTCAAAATCTTGTTTTGAAAGTTCCTTGGTCTTCATGATTCTAATTATTTACAAGCTTTATTTTGGACTAACATTTTCTACAATTTAGAGTTTATTGAATAACCTGTTCGTGTTGGTATAACATGGATATAAAACTGTTTGATCATTGGGCACGGTCTGGGCACTAGTTAAGCACTGAAAAAATATTTAGATTTGTATAAATTGTAAGTGAATTGTATCCCTCTATCTCTCTAGATTATTCGAGATACATTTTCAGATTCTGGATTTAGGCTAACACGAGAAGAACGAAGGAAGATGAGAGATCTTCTGAGTGAGTATCCCGCTCTCAACATTGTTAAAAAAAAAATGTTAATAATATTAAAGGATTACTCCAACAACCATGACCACTACAGTGATTTGAAGTGGTCATGGTGGTAGGAACCTGTATGTGCAGCATTTCCGCTTGAAACGCTGCATAGCTAAAGTAATGTGCACTTTTTGCCGGGGGCTTGTTACAACCTCGGCACATGTGACCTTGGCAGCCCGGAACTCTTTTTCCAGA
Organism: Pelobates cultripes; assembly: GCA_933207985.1. NCBI lineage: Eukaryota > Metazoa > Chordata > Amphibia > Anura > Pelobatidae > Pelobates > Pelobates cultripes. The sequence goes on along the minus strand of OW240917.1, from coordinate 228,579,383 downwards.
CTGCCTAATGCTAATTCTATGCACCTCTATCATCAGCGCCCATTGCACACTAGCATCAGACATAGTAAGCCTCTCTATGGTCCTCCCCGCCTTCCAACATTGTTATTAGCATAGTTTTTATTCTTTTAATCTGTAACCTTCCTCCCTGTGTCCACCCTTAGTCCTTCCCTCCCCTCGTCAGCTCTGAGCGAGCACATGGGCACTGAGCCAGTGATATGGTCCAATCAAAGGCATTTAGTTGTGGAGGGTGGCATTAACTAGTGCCCTATTGGCACCATACCAAAAAACAAAAACCTAACATAAATATAATAAATAGAACCAAAAAATATGAAAAGAAGGTATGATCATGTAACATGTAAGAAACATTATTCCAACCCTTGCCCATTTTATGATTATATTTGGAGATTATTAAAAAAAAAGTTTTTAAACTACCTCTTAACAAAAAATAAATAAATAAATAAATACAGAAAAAGAATCTGCATGCTTATCCTTAGAAAAGAATGCTCGAAGAAAAGCTAATGGCTTATGTCAGCTGTTCAGCTGTTCAGAAAGCTGTCTGTGCACAGCCTATGCTAACACAATGGAAACGTTTTTTCACATGGAGAGGTCAAGAAAACCTATGCCTATGGTATATTAACAGTAAGTAGAGTTAGTGATTCATTACAATTGCTTTGAATTAGTGTAGTAGCTGATGGGCACTTGGTAAAACAAGCCTCTTGGTTTGGTAGTTGAATGATGTGATATTGATGATAATGTGTAAAGGTAGTATATTACAGCTTCTAATCCTGGATATTAGCAGGTGTAAAATACAGACAAGGCTAGTTACGGTTTCTGATAGACATCTATATTTTACAATAAGTTTAGTATTTTAGGTTTATGTCATGGTTCCCATTATATTACTAGTTCTTATAACTAGAGCAGGCCACTATTGCTAAAGGGAAAAACTATGGGGAGTTTAATGGGGGAACCCAATAAATCATTACTTTTCAGATATCATTGATCAATCATTGTATTGTAATGGATTCCATTGATGGCTTTATATCTCCTTCCAGATGAGTTCCGCGTGGGGAATGACGCAAGTTCCATTATCGATGAAAACATAAAAAAACGCATTGTGATAGCTGCACGGGACAATTGGGAGAATTACTTTTCTCGCCTCATCCCTGTCAGTGTGAGTACTAGTGCCTTACCGATGTATATGTTGAGTTGAGATCTTATGTTCTACATGACCTTGAGATAACGCTTGTGTTCGGCTCGCATCCTTCTTGTGCAATGACTCCACTCGCAGTGACTTGCTCTCTCGGTATTTGTGGAGTGGTTGATTACCAGATCACAATTTAAGTTTCAATGGCTAACGTGATGTATTTGTTACAGCTAGAGGAAGATAGTGAATTGTTAATGCTGGCCGTGTCTCATCGAGGGATCCGTCTTGTGAAGGAAACGAACGCCACAGGAATACAACAAAGGCATCTGAAGACTTTGTGCAGCTACAGGTGAGATGGAACAGTGATTGACATTTACCATTCTACTTTATTAAAAGCTCTACACATGTTAGCACTCGTTAAAAGAGAGTGCACAGAAAGCTAAAAAAAAAAAAAAAGAAGGATATGACCAGGATAGCGATGTCTCAGTTGCATCGCTCTTCCAGTTTTGCACTATGGTTCTCATGGACGGTGCTTGGTGAGCAGGACTTCCTTTTTGGGGAAATTTATCAAAGTGATGCCACTACTTTTATGTCTAGATTTCTGCAAAGTTTTGACTTAAATGATTAAATCTGTTATTTTTTTTTAAATGTAGTGTGCTCTAATTCCATTACATATACAGGGAGTGCAGAATTATTAGGCAAGTTGTATTTTTGAGGATTAATTTTATTATTGAACAACAACCATGTTCTCAATGAACCCAAAAAACTCATTAATATCAAAGCTGAATATTTTTGGAAGTAGTTTTTAGTTTGTTTTTAGTTTTAGCTATGTTAGGGGGATATCTGTGTGTGCAGGTGACTATTACTGTGCATAATTATTAGGCAACTTAACAAAAACAAATATATACCCATTTCAATTATTTATTATTACCAGTGAAACCAATATAACATCTCAACATTCACAAATATACATTTCTGACATTCAAAACAAAACAAAAACAAATCAGTGACCAATATAGCCACCTTTCTTTGCAAGGACACTCAAAAGCCTGCCATCCATGGATTCTGTCAGTGTTTTGATCTGTTCACCATCAACATTGCGTGCAGCAGCAACCACAGCCTCCCAGACACTGTTCAGAGAGGTGTACTGTTTTCCCTCCTTGTAAATCTCACATTTGATGATGGACCACAGGTTCTCAATGGGGTTCAGATCAGGTGAACAAGGAGGCCATGTCATTAGATTTTCTTCTTTTATACCCTTTCTTGCCAGCCACGCTGTGGAGTACTTGGACGCGTGTGATGGAGCATTGTCCTGCATGAAAATCATGTTTTTCTTGAAGGATGCAGACTTCTTCCTGTACCACTGCTTGAAGAAGGTGTCTTCCAGGAACTGGCAGTAGGACTGGGAGTTGAGCTTGACTCCATCCTCAACCCGAAAAGGCCCCACAAGCTCATCTTTGATGATACCAGCCCAAACCAGTACTCCACCTCCACCTTGCTGGCGTCTGAGTCGGACTGGAGCTCTCTGCCCTTTACCAATCCAGCCACGGGCCCATCCATCTGGCCCATCAAGACTCACTCTCATTTCATCAGTCCATAAAACCTTAGAAAAATCAGTCTTGAGATATTTCTTGGCCCAGTCTTGACGTTTCAGCTTGTGTGTCTTGTTCAGTGGTGGTCATCTTTCAGCCTTTCTTACCTTGGCCATGTCTCTGAGTATTGCACACCTTGTGCTTTTGGGCACTCCAGTGATGTTGCAGCTCTGAAATATGGCCAAACTGGTGGCAAGTGGCATCGTGGCAGCTGCACGCTTGACTTTTCTCAGTTCATGGGCAGTTATTTTGCGCCTTGGTTTTTCCACACGCTTCTTGCGACCCTGTTGACTATTTTGAATGAAACGCTTGATTGTTCGATGATCACGCTTCAGAAGCTTTGCAATTTTAAGAGTGCTGCATCCCTCTGCAAGATATCTCACTATTTTTGACTTTTCTGAGCCTGTCAAGTCCTTCTTTTGACCCATTTTGCCAAAGGAAAGGAAGTTGCCTAATAATTATGCACACCTGATATAGGGTGTTGATGTCATTAGACCACACCCCTTCTCATTACAGAGATGCACATCACCTAATATGCTTAATTGGTAGTAGGCTTTCGAGCCTATACAGCTTGGAGTAAGACAACATGCATAAAGAGGATGATGTGGTCAAAATACTCATTTGCCTAATAATTCTGCACTCCCTGTAGTGCAACTTTCTCATCAGAGCACCACTTATAGCAATCATTTGAGTTTTGCTGCTGTTTTAATAAAATTAAAAAAAAGATTAGTTTTATGAAAAACTCATAGAGTATGTGTGAGCAGTCAGACTGGTCCCTGGCTTGTCATCCAGACTGTAACGGAGCTTGGTACTCTGCCTGAGTATCTCCATCAATCTCCCTCCATTTCCAACAAGACTCTTCCAGTGATTATAGTAGCTTACCCTAACATCAGCCAGGGTTTGATGAATGATGAAACAGAGAGTTTACAGCCCTTATCCTCATACACAATTTGAAACTTCGTGAAGGTAAAACCAGCAGAGATTTATTAATTCAAAAACACATATTTATACAAGGTTAAATATATATTGAATCTTTAGGGGTGATTATTAGAACAAGTTCTCTCCTTGGCGACACCAAGTCTGGACTGATGTTAATTAGTTCAGCTTAGGTTCATGATATTATCGTCATCATCAGACATAGGCACAAGGGAATTCAAACCCCCAAAGTCCTTTTTTCCCAAGGTGAAACCCCCTAACATTAAACATCCTCAATAGCGTGTAACCTCAGACATGCATAATCCAAAAACAGCATGGGTCGGAGGCATCCAGTCGAGCAACAACACTTTATAGTTTGACCGGGTCGCTGCCACACTCTGACCTGGCTAAGATTGTCATACATCCAGATGGTTGGTCCTGGTCTCATAAAAGAGGTTTCTGGAGCCTTGTGGAGAGTAGTGTACTAAAATCGTGGTTATCCTCTAATGCCTCCTCACCTCCCCAGAGGCGGCGCTGTGATTGATAGTTAAGGGACCACGCTACACACATTCAAAGATTCACTGTATCATGACAGTTCCAATGCCGTGAATAGTTCCATAGTGATTCGTGATATCTCCTGGTCAGGTGCTTGCCGTGAGAATGGGTCCAGGTGATCCCCTTAGTTCACCCAGCTCCAGCTTGGGGGTAGAATAAGCCCTCAGGGCTCCCCCTTTCCCAACAGTGTTTTTATAGGTTTTTATAAGGTCCATCATCTGTGTGGAGGAAGCTGGCCTCCAAGTCCCTCCACAAGCCCCAGGAATGGAGGCATCCGTTACACAAATCTTGTCTTATTACATTGCGCCCACTTCTCAGCATACAAAGCGCTCCTCCAATGACTGACTTCTGGCCGTATAGTCTGCACTGCATTAGAGTTTCAATAAAATTCTATTGCTATGAAAATATTTTAAAAACTATACGTTTAGTACTAAACTTCACAAAATCTAGTAGTCTCCAGGATGTGTGATTTCACAAAGATGTCACAGCTGCTGGTATCTTTATCTAGACTGAAAGATGGCTGTGCTAATGTGGAAGAGCTTTAGGTAAGTTTATTACCCATCCCTTATCTCCAAGTGCCACCATGCAAGCCGATAGGTCATCTAGGGAGTCTTCACAAAAATGCAAAAGCCCACAATTGTCAGGATGGCTTTAACAAAATTAGGTTATTTTTTACCAGCAGACTAAATTTCTCTTATAGGTCATATTAGGGACCAATGATCACTTAAAAATGGCCACTGTTTTTTTGTAATGAAATATAATTATCAATATTTGTATCCTCTCCTTGCAGTTTTGCAGATGTTCTGTCCCTGGAAATGTCAAATTCCTACAGTATTAAGATCTGCCTACGAAATGAGGATCTACAGTTATTCTCGGACAAAGCACAGTCGTTAAAAGCATTGGTGGATATTTTCCTGCAGGAGCTGGTCAAGGTACCATAGAGGAGGATAATCTGCACAATTGTACGTCTCTCAGTATATAAGAGATTAATCTCATCCTTTCTTCCTAGGACTCAAACCACGTAATTGCCCTGCGCAGTCACATAACTGACGATAAAAGCCTTCTCACCTTCAAGAAGGGAGATATCATCAAAGTGCTGCCAATGGATGGGCTCCAGCCAGGTACGTTTAGCAATGTGACGTAAATCAGTAAATTAAAACCCCCTTCATGGATCAGTTACACCTTATTTACTATCAGAGCAGGATTAACCATAAGGCAACCTTTGGCTGCCGTCTATGGCCCAAGAGTTAGGCCATGGGACCATGAATATGTTTTGCCCCATTAACCCTCCCTATAAAAAAATGAAGGGAAGGGGGGCAAACTGGAAACCTGCCTAGGGCCTTTCTCTGCATAAAATAAATCACCCACATCCTTGCACCGTGGTATGTATATGGAGCTATACTACTTTACAGTGGCAGAACCAATGCAGTGAGGCTCCTGGTGTAATAATTCTTTTTGCCCTCCTTTAGCACAAGCATTGTCAAAAGGTAGATCCCCATGTAGCGTAGAACTCTCACAATGCTTCGCCAGCTGGGGATCTAGCATGTGCTCATTGTATTTGTGAGCATTGTTTGAGTTTGAATGTAAGCATGTTTTTTGTGTGTTTGAATGAATGTACGTATGTATATGTTTGTAGTGTTGGCATTTGAATGATGTTGTGTGTTTGTTTGTACCACTGCTATTTGAAAGCAGTGGTGTACTTGTGTTTAGTGTTTGATTCCTGGGATGTATGCACATACACTGCCCCTCACGTACACACTGAAATACACACACAGATGCACCACACATATACACATACTGACATATATACAGATCCACGCATCTGCACACACTGATACATACATACAGATCACAATTTACATATTTGTTGCCACCACACTGCTTCCATACCTTTTTGATGCAGGAGTATGGCTTTCCTGTGGTCCAGGGGCATCAGGTTGAGTTTGATAGGTGTGTGATCCAGGCTCTCTCTCCTGTGTGGTCCTCCACTCTGCATAACTTCACATCTACAGGGGCCCAATCACGCTGTTAAAAGGTAGCGGTGCCTGAGCTTCTGAGATGGCCATCAGGTGGCTTAAGTGCGTGGTTGGCCACCCTGAGCTTGTCGGACCCAGTGCAGCCACACCGGCGGTAGTTCCACCTAGCCCCTTGCCAAGAAGAGTTTTAAAACATTTGTGTTTCCATCCACCGTTACTTTTTATGGTGGAATGTATAGTATTAGAAGTTCAATCTATAATAGGCAAAATAAGTGATTAACCACTAAAATAAATATCACACCTGCTGCAAAAGTACATCTAGAGGGGCGCAAACTGTTCCTTTAAGAAAACTATACAGTAAATAAAAGCAAGAACTGGGCACACCAAGAATATAACACTCAAAAATTGGGACACATACCTTAATTAAATATATCGAAAGACTTTATTCTCTTAAAAAAAAAAATACCTTAAGAAAAAATAAAAACATCGAAACACAGAGCAATATCGTCTATAAATATGAGTGCATTGTTACTGAAGAGTTGTGCAGACTCCTATATGCAACCGGAGCCTTAGTATTATGTTGTATACCCTATTAAAAGCACATCGGATTCGCTGCTCTAGAGATGCAGACCTTATTAATACTACAAATCCCTTGAGCTTTTTATTGTGTAGAAAATACAAAACCAAGACTCCAGGTGCGCCTAGGAGTCTATAAATGTGAGTTACGCTCTTTGTGTTTCTACAATTCTATGCATTTTTTTTTTTTTAAATAGAATTTTTTGGGAAGAGAATGAAGTCACAATTTTTGAGTGTTATATCCTTGGGTGCAGGGTCCATGCTTTTATTTTCTGTTCAGTCTATAATAGAGGCAGCTTTGATTGTTAACATGATTAATACACTATCTCATTTTTCTAGCATATAACTTATAAGACAGTGTCTGCCCAAAACAAATGATCAAATCAAAACTCTTACCAGCTAAGATGTTGACATTGGTCAAGATTGACTTGAACTGCCACATTTCCAGCCCTTCCTATTTTCCCAAGCTGACAAACCGCTACAGCCTGTCCTCAAATAGTCAGAGGCAGTGCCGTACACATGACCCATGGGGCCGCGGTGCGAAAATTGATCCGTGGGCCCCCCCGCACGTGGGCCGGGCCGCAACACATGGCGGTGGGCACCTGGTCGCAGGGGTTACAGGGCTGCGACCCCTGCGACCGCGGTATGTATGCCAGTGCATGCAGATGCACACACACTTAAAGGACCACTCTAGGCACCCAGACCACTTCAGCTTAATGAAGTGGTCTGGGTGCCAGGTCCTTCTAGGGTTAACCCATTTTTTCATAATTACAGCAGTTTCAGAGAAACTGCTATAATTATGAATGGGTTAAGCCTTCCCCCTAATCCTCTAGTGGCCGTCTCATTGACAGCCACTAGAGGCGCTTGCGTGCTTCTCACTGTGATTTTCACAGTGAGAGCACGCCAGCGTCCATAGGAAAGCATTATGAATGCTTTGCTGCAAGCGCATAGCGTTTTACATGGGGGAGAAGAGGAGGATCGAGGAGGAGAGCTCTTCCAGCTCTGGAAAAAGGTAAGTTTTACCCCTTTTCCCTTTCCAGAGCCAGGCGGGGTCCCTGAGGGTGGGGGCACCCTTATAGTGCCAGGAAAACGAGTATGTTTTCCTGGCACTATAGTGGTCCTTAAAGGACCACTACAGACACCCAGATCACATCAGCTCAATGAAGTTGTCTGGGTGTCAGGTCCCTTCTAGTTTTAACCCTGTAGCTGAAAACATAGCAGTTTCAGAGAAACTGCTATGTTTCACTGAGGGTTAATCCAGCCTCTAGTGGCTGTCTCACTGACAGCCGCTAGAGGAGCATTGACTAACGGAAAGCATTGAGTAATGTTTTCCTATGGGCGGTTTGAATGCGTGCGCGGTCGCATTCGGAGCTGAGAGGTTGAGGGATCCTCAGCGCCAAGGGAGTCCGGCGCTGGAGAAAGGTAAGTGCTGAAGACACACACACACACACACACACTTACAGACGCATACACACTAGCTAACAGACACACACATTTACTGACAGAGACACAGTCAGCAACAGACATACATACTCACTTACAAAACATACACTCTCATTGACAAACACACACTCACTAACAGACATCAAACAGACTCACTAAGACACACACAGTAACACACTCACTGACACTCACTAGCAGACACACACACTAACACTCACACTAACACTAACACTCACTAGCAGACACACACACTAACACTCACACTAACACTAACACTCACTAGCAGACACACACACTAACACTCACTCTAAAACTTACACTCACTCATGTTTTTTTTTAAATGTAATCCCCCCTGCCTCCTAACCTTTTGGAGTGCTGGGGGGATTCCCTGGGGTCCAGTGGTGCTGCTGGGCTCCTGGGTGGGTGGCCGGTCGGGCAGGCGGGCGCACGAGGGAGCACTCAGTGCTTCCTCTTCAGCTCCCTTGCGCGCCGCGTAGGGATGCCGGCGCCGGAAGATGATATCATCTTCCGGCTCCGGTATCAGTGCGGTGCGCGAGGGAGCTGAAGAGGAAGCACTGAGTGCTCCCTCGCGTGCCCGACCACCCCAGGGCCCCCCGAGGCTGGCCCTGTGGGTACATACCGGGTCGCAGGGTCGGCCGGGCCCGCTGGTGGGCCGGGCCCGGTCGCAGCCGCGACCCCTGCGACCTTGGTATGTACGCCACTGTTCAGAGGCTCAGTGCTACTCTATGTTATTACTGTTATTACTGGAGACCTAACGTGACATCATCTAAGTGCTGTTTCTAAGTGTGTGGTTGGAGATATTCTGGAGAGTTTTACAGAAGCTTCAACTGTCTAAGATTTTTGCTAAGACTTTTCTTTTCTACTGTTACAGGTAAGATTCATCTGTAGGAAAAGGTTACTGATTGTACAAGGTTTGAATTCCTGTTGGTTATTTGGTAAGGCATTTGATTTGATTAGCTAAATACTTGCTTCATCTAAGTGCTGCTTCTAAGTGTGTGGTTGGAGATATTCTGGAGGTAATCTGAGGTATTTAGGAGAGCAAAAAATTTAAGATTTGTTTGATTTAAATTATTCACCTCACTGAAATGGCAGACCTAGTTCAGTGTAATAGTTGTTATGCATTTGTTTCACGTTCCACTTTTTGGAACTTTGGATGCTGTTTAATCTGTAGACAGTTCTCTATATTGCGGCAGGAGATTGTATTTTTGAAGTCTGAGATTTGTAAATGATCTGGTAAACAAACTCAGACAACAAAGCCACTGCCGCAGAGACGTACTAGGAATGGCACTGAGGGTCTTGGTGTTGTGGAGACAGGCTCAGGCACTGAGGGTAGTGGTGTTGTGGAGACAGGCTTGGAGACTATGGTGAGGCCTAATAGAAAGCAGTTGGTGTTGGGGGATTCCATCATAACAAGTGTGGAGATGGACAATGGTGGTCTTGTGAGATGTCTTCCTGGAGCTACTGCTCACAGAGACAGGAGACGTATTTTTAATATTGTTAAGCAAGTAAAGCAGGAAGGGGAATTGGATGTACTTGTCCATCTAGGGACAAATGACTTGGCTTGCAATGAGGTTTCAGAGATTAAGGACGTTTTTAGTGTTTTTGTCAATGATATACGGTGTGTTAAAAAATAAGCTTAGAGTCATGTCTACAAATGCTCGCAGTTTAGGGAATAAGATCCATGAACTTGTGGCAATAATGGCAACTGATAGTGTAGATTTAGTGGTTGTTACTGAGACATGGTACAATGAGAAAAATGACTGGGACATAGCAATACCAGGGTACTCTTTATATAGAAAAGACAGGGAAGGCAAGGAAGGGGAAGGGGTGGCCCTGTATGTGAAAGATAGCAAAAAATCTAGCCTAATAAAAGTTAGTGAAGCGAACATAGAATCCGTTTGGGTTACGTTAGAATTTGGTAATCACACAATAACTCGTGTAGGCGTGATTTATAGGCCCCCAGGACAAATAGAAGAGTTAGATAATCTACTAGTTGAGGAAATAGTTAAAATTACAATTAAGGGGGAAGTTATCATCATGGGTGACTTTAATCTTCCTGATGTGAATTGGAAAACCAAAATAGCTGCTTGTGCCAGAAGCACACATATTCTAAACTCCCTACTGGGATTGTCTCTAAAACAAGTCGTTGAAGAGCCAACTTGTAAAGAGGCCATACTAGATTTAGTGTTAACAAATGGAGATTTGGTATCAGATATTACTGTAGGTGAAAGTTTAGGATCCAGTGATCATCAGTCAGTGTGGTTTAATATAAGAACAGTGACTGAGTCACACCACACAAAAACAAAAGTTTTAGACTTTTCTAAAATTAGAATATGTGTGAAAGGAGTCATTATCAGACTGGATCAATTTAAATGGAGTACAAGAGAAATGGGATTATTTAAACGTTGCACTGCATGGCTTGTAAGTAAAAGCAAAAAATTCAAGAAACCACTGTGGTACTCCACAGATGTGGCCAAAATAGTAAAAAAAAGTTAGCATTTAGTAATTATAAAAAAAAAACCAGAGTGAGAAAGACAGAATGATCTATAAGATTAGGTAGAAAGAGGCTAAGCAAATTATAAGAGCTTCTAAATCACACACAGAAGAGAAAATAGCACAGTCAGTTAAAAAATGGGACAAAACATTTTTTAGATACATAAATGAGAAAAGAAAAAGAAAAACAAGGATTAGTTAGATTAAAAAGAAAATAAGGAACATATATAGAAGAGGATAAAGATCTAGATGACTGCCTCAATGAATATTTTTGTTCAGTAGTTACAGATGAAAATGAAGGAAAGGGACCTCAGTTAGGAAAAAGGACAAATTAGTAATTTATTACATGTGATTTTACAGAAGAAGAGGTTCTATTTCAACTGTCAAAAGTAAAGGCAAATAAGTCAATGGGACCTGATGGAATACACCCAAAGTTATTAAAAGAGCTTAGTGGTGTACTTGCAAAAAAGATTTATTTAACCAATCATTGTTAACAGGAGTAGTCCCAGAAGATTGGAAGTTAGCGAATGTTGTGCCCATTCACAAGAAAGGTAGTAGGGAGTCGGGCAACTATAGGCCAGTAAGCCTTACTTCAGTAGTTGGGAAAGTAATGGAAACCATGTTAAAGGATAGGATCGTTGAACATCTAAAAACACATGGATTTCAAGATCAGAGACAACATGGGTTTACTTCAGGGAGATCATGCCAAACTAATCTTATTGATTTTTTTGATTGGGTAACTAAAATAATAGATCAGGGTGGTGCAGTAGATATTGCTTACCTAGATTTCAGTAAGGCTTTTGACACTGTTGAACATAGAAGGTTTATCAATAAACTGCAATCTTTAAGTTTGGATTCCAATATTGTTGAATGGGTACGGCAGTGGCTGAGTGACAGGCAACAGAGGGTTGTAGTCAATGGAATATATTCGAAGCTTGGACTTGTCACCAGTGAGGTACCTCAGGGATCTGTACTTGGACCCATTCTCTTTAATATTTTTATTAGTGATATTGCAGAAGGTTTTGATGGTAAGGTATGTCTTTTTGCTGATGATACTAAGATGTGTAACAGGGCTGATGTTCCAGGAGGGATAGGTGAAATGGCAAATGATTTAGGTAAACTAGAAAAATGGTCAGAGTTGTGGCAACTGACATTTAATGTGGATAAGTGCAAGATAATGCATCTTGGACGTAAGTACAGAATATTTGATAGAGTCCTAACCGCAACATCTGAGGAAAGGGATTTAGCGGTGATTATTTCTGATGACTTAAAGGTAGGCAGACAATGTAATAGAGCAGCAGGAAATGCTAGCAGAATGCTTGGTTGTATAGGGAGAGGTATTAGCAGTAGAAAGAGGGAAGTGCTCATGCCATTGTACAGAACACTGGTGAGACCTCACTTGGAGTATTGTACACAGTACTGGAGACCGTATCTTCAGAAGGATATTGATACCTTAGAGAGGGTTCAGAGAAGGGCTACTAAACTGGTTCATGGATTGCAGGATAAAACTTACCAGGAAAGGTTAAAGGATCTTAACATGTATAGCTTGGAGGAAAGACGAGACAGGGGGGATATGATAGAAACATTTAAATATATAAAGGGAATCAACACAGTAAAGGAGGAGACTATATTTAAAAGAAGAAAAACTACCACAACAAGAGGACATAGTCTTAAATTAGAGGGACAAAGGTTTAAAAATAATATCAGGAAATATTACTTTACTGAGAGGGTAGTGGATGCATGGAATAGCCTTCCAGCTGAAGTGGTAGAGGTTAACACAGTAAAGGAGTTTAAGCATGCGTGGGATAGGCATAAGGCTATCCTAACTATAAAATAAGACTAGGGACTAATGAAAGTATTTAGAAAATTGGGCAGACTAGATGGGCCGAATGGTTCTTATCTGCCGTCACATTCTATGTTTCTAGTTGCTTAACCCCTTAAGGACCAAACTTCTGTAATAAAAGGGAATCATGACATGTCACACATGTCATGTGTCCTTAAGGGGTTAATAGACATCCCTATTAAAACTGGCATAAATATTGTTTGTTATCTAACATTGCTGGTGCTTTAAATTGTTTTATATATTATCTCAAACCAACACCAATCCTACAATTTTAAAATTAAAAGGATGTCCTTACATTTACCAAGTCTTTAGACTGTTACAGTTCGTTCACATAAAACATGGGCCGGGGAGCACACTAATCATTTATAACTGTATTTATGCATTTATTTTTAATTAAATTGCATACAGTGGGACAGTAATGAAAATCATCCAAAAAATAAATACTAATAAAAAAGTAAATATATTAGGGGAAAAAAATAAAATATATATATATACATACATATTCAATAAAACTGGTCCATACATGAGTGATAGGTTACAGAGAACTCTGCGCTTGTCACAGCACCCGGACTGCACTCTGCAACATTGGTACATCACGGCTTAGCTGCAGAAGACAAGGTGCATCTCCACTTGGCCGGTATGTTCTTTTAGCTATGTCACTCTGGCATCCCAGATGTTGTCAACCCATATGCAAGGAGCATACATTCCAAGTGTCCCTATTTTGGGCCCAAATCCCTCTGTCCCTCTTTTCTGTCCTAATGTTCCTCTTTTCAAGGAGCTCCATATTGTTGGTGTGTCTGAGTGTATAACAGAGCTCCACAGCAATAATACTCTCAGTAATGTGTCTGTAAACTACAATAAATGTGTCTAGATATCAGCCTGGTAAATAAGATACATTGTTCTCATTTTGAATTATATTTTAGTTGTTGTAGTAAGTCACTTAAAATTCCTCAGAAAAGCGCTGTCCCTGTCCACACCCCCACTCACACCAATTAATGTGTCCGTCTTTGTCCATTTGAAATGTTGTTCGGTATGCAAGATATGTCCTTCCATTAAAGCATTTTATTAAAGCAATTATAGGTATATAATATTTAGAATATGAATGCTGGGGTATAAGAAGATGTATATTTTAAAGAATATAAATGTATGTCTGTCTGTAAAGTTGACAGGAATTTAAATTCTTCTCATACTTTAAGGCAGCACTGGTTTTTCTTTAAAGCATGTGTGCTATACCTTATATACTGAGATTTGAGTATATTTCGGGTTTTTTACGTCCTCTGCACAGCAATATATTTATAGTTGATTTAATATGACTACTGCTAATATATTATAAGACATTCTGTGTTGTCACATGTTTACGTGAAATCCGAAGTCTGTTAAATTGCCTTTAGAGCTATCATTGATTATCTGCAATGATCTTGTTTAGGATGGCAATTTGGCTCCATTGGAGGTCGTTCTGGTCTCTTTCCCTCTCGTTTGGTGCAAGCAGCAGCCACTCCAGATTATTATTCAGTGCTGAATAGGAAGGTCGAGAGCAAGAAGGAACCCAGCCTCCTGAGAAGAACCATAAGCAGGGAGGTAATGATATGAGAAAAGAGATATGTGAGGCATAAAAACTAAAAATAAATGTTCAAAGATGGTAATACTATGACAAAAGCCGTCATGTCATGAGAAATTGTCTTGGCTTCATCGTATATTGAATTTCAGTCTATACAGTAGATTATATTTGTAATGTAAGAAAATCAGCTAAACTTTAAGAATCCCCCATTCTGATTGGTTGCTGGTATCATGTGTACTCAACAAAACAGATTTAATTTTAAAACAGAAACTCTCTCTTCAAATTATAATTTATTACCAGGTAGACTTGTGCACAGGCAAAAAAAAATTGTTAATCTGAATCAAAAATGGAAAAAAATAAATAATTGAAAAATCAGTTGAACTGAATTAACATCCATTAAGAAGTGCGATTTGTCTGAATTTCATCCAATAAATGCAGGTTCTTTTGATTTGGATAACTCAAACGCATTCTCGAGCTTATTTTTTCCAATAGGTTAAGTCTAATGACTTTAAAAAAGTTTAGGTTAATGACTTTATTAATTTTGATCTTTCAGCAGTATAGTAGATAATTCCCTAAATTGGTCCCCTTTTGTGGGATTGTCATATTTAAGGATACATTTAAGGATAAGTTAGGAAGCTGTTTAGTAGATAGCTCCCTTATTTGGTATCCTTAAATATGGCAATTCTACATGAGAATAGCAAATTAGGACATTATCAACTGAAAGATCAAAATTAAGAAAAGTTATTTCCTTAAACTTTGTATCAGCTGTTTAGTAGATATCTCCCCAATTTGCTGTCCTTACCTGGGTTTGCAATATTTAAAGATCTATATTCAGAACCGAATGACAATCATTCGGTCGCAATTGCAACTCATGTCAGTCATTCATATTCGCAATCTTATATATTGACATTACTGAATCAACGAATGACCGAACCACACTGAAGAATTGCATCCATCATGCAATTTGGTACTTGTCTTATTCAGTCATTTGGCAATTCAGTTGTACGTTATATGGAACACTAATGCACAAGTCTATTTCCAAGGTGACTTTCCTTTACACTAAAAAACTGTCTGATCAGACTTGTAGATACATTGAGAATAGGAATGTGGGAACTGTATGTACAAATGTTATATGTAGAAAGAAAACGTCATGTGACAGTCACCCGTTGTCAATTAACCAAGTATGCTGTTGGTGATGAGACAATATAGACTAATTTTTGCATGCTTCTCTAGAGTTCCCAAACAAGTGACAAGTCTGTGCCCACCACCACTCCTTCCCCACCACCACCCACCGATGTCACAAACTATACAATGGTAGAGTTTGCACTGAAACATTTCCGAGAACCACAGACCATGTAAGTGATCATCAGAACTGTCTACATCTATAAATGGAAGTAAATACACGAAGAAGAAAAAATTTAATTTAAAAAAAATAATAATATATATACTTTTTTTTTTCCTACTTTCATTTTCAGGATGGGCTGGAAAGGAATGACAGCTGAAGGAAAGAAACCAATTGAGATGGTACAGCACACAAAGGTGAGAACAAGCTAAATTGTCAGTGACAGACTGAGATAAAATGTTAAAAGCCTACTTATACAGCCCTGAATTTATTTATTTTGTTAGGTTCCAATTCAGGAGTCTCTAATTTATTTCACGGATAAGGAATTGAATGAGCATGCAACTAATAACTTCATGAGTAAGTAACATGAATATGTCCACACCATCAGTGAGATATTACCTTACTTCTGTAGTAGAAATTACTAAAAGGTACATCTCTAGCTATGATAGAACTACAGTCCTGTGTTACTTTGCAAACATGAAGACCAACGGTGATATGTAGAATATCTATCTTTTCTTTACAGCTCTTATGAGATTTATGGGTGATCAACAGTACAGAGAACAGGATGATGTGGCTTGTCTATACGAGATCCTACAGGTAAGAGGGGTTCAAATAAAAAGAGGAGAGAGAATAGGTGAAACAGAAGATTAACAAACATTTCTTTCTCCAGCTTTGCAGAGAAAAACAAATGCTAAAAGATGAAGTTTATTGCCAAGTGTTGAAACAAGTAACGGAGAACCCCAAGCAGTAAGTGTGCCTATATAATAATCCAAAGACTTGCTTGTCCATATAAACAGACCCCATAATGCTGTCCCCAAGTGCATGCATACTTTATTAGTGACATGGTTAGGTTGCTCCACTGCGTTGTCAGACTTTGATCTATAACCCCCACAGGGAGAGTTGCAACCGCGGATGGATTGTCTTGAGTCTTCTCACTGGTTTCTATGCCCCATCCATCACTTTACTGCCATATGTCACGAAGTACCTGCAAGACATCAATGGCCCATACCAAGGTATGCAATTAATACTACAAACCACTGCGTATGTGTAGAGGTGGGAAGATATCCCTAAATTACAATAGAAGAGTATAAGAGATTGGCGAACTGTGGGATCCAGTAGAAGTGACTGGTTGAGTGTGGTATTGCTTTTTTATTTTACTGAATCAGTTTACCCTATCAATCCACAGAATAATTAATTTAGTCCTTAGTCATCACAGTCATTGATTCAAATCCAGTTCAAGTAACTCATGGTTATTTTACCTAGACTTAGTATTTTTGATGTTGCCCTCAATTTAATCTTTCCAAATGATTCAATACTGTTAGAAGAAAATTCCAAGTAATTTATCTACAGAAGTCAAAATTAACTATGGGGATTTTTGTAGATAGATCATATGAAATATTTTTCTCACAGTATTGAATTATTTGGAAAGTTTATCAGATTGAAGCCCTTTATCAGTTAAAGCTAGCTATTAAATGATTATCCTTTAATTTGAGCAAAACTCTGTCAACTGTAGGAATAGATACTTGCAACCAGCCCTGAGCCAATGTTCTTCTAGCAGCAAGTGTGAATTTATTGAATGACTTCTGTTCTGTGGAAGAAAAGTTCTCCATTGTTTTCAATGACAAATAGGACTATTGACTATAGGTCAATTGTGAGAATGTCCAACTTTTTTTGATGTAGGGAAAAGTAGCACCTCTAGTGGTTTTCAGCAAGTCCGTTTTCTTGCTAGTCATAAATTGACTAAGAAACTGATACTCATTGTGTCGAGGACTAAATGATGGGGATTTGTAAAACATCAAGCTCTACATGGAGAAATGTAATTTTAACATGATTATCTGTATGGGTTTCTCTCATTTTATACTTTTCTATGATTCCTAGTAGTTTTACCACTATAGTGGACGTAGACGTTTGGGCTCTTTTAGTTAAAAACATGTTATCTTTATGGATGATTATCACTCAGAACTACTGCATCTCTGTCCACAGAAATGTCTCGGGATTGCCAGGAGCACCTCCGTCACACAGTACGCTATCATGGACGACGACATCTCCCACCACGTGTAGAGCTGGAGGCACTACTGGTAATATTTATGAAACCGGAGTCATGTTTGGAATTGATCAAATTCAGGATGTTTGTGAGGTTGTTAATATTTGTATGTTGATTTTGTTCTTTCATAGAGTGGACGGATATCTCGACGTATTGCTGTGGCTTTACCAGGTGGAGCTGAATATACCACTAAAATCAAGACGTTCACAGTAAGAATCCATATATATTCCATGTATCTTTACTTCTTTCCAACATTATTAGTTGAAATTGTTTCACCAGCAGCCATCATTAGTATAGGATTGATGTATTAAATGTTAGGTGGCTTCTGGAAACATATTTGGTTTCACTTGGGTTGGTTACCATCAACTTGCAGGGAGAGCAAAAGATGAGAATCAGTATTATGAGGTGGAAAGAAAAAAGAAGCTTGGTTTTTGAGAGATTGAGTGTCAGAAAGCTGGAGGACATCCAATCAGAGATGGAAGAAAGGCAAGCGGTGATGCATTCAAGGAGTGCGGTGGAGAGATCAGGGGAGGGTTGTCATCGGCATACAGATGGTAGCAGAATCCAAAAGAATTAATACGTTTGCAAAGAGAGGTAGTATAAAAAGAAAACAAAAGGGAACCCCAACTAAGACAGGATGAGGTGAGGTGGCGTCATTAGAAAAGAAGACTCTGAATGTACAATGAGAGAGAGGGCTAGAACCACAAGAGGACAGTGTCACAGAGACAGAGGGATTGAAGAGTTTGATGGAGGACATGATCAACAGTGCCAAAGGTACTGGAGGAGGCAGAAGTCAGATTGAAAAAGATCAAGGAGATAGTTGCAATTGAGAAGCACTGAGGAAAAAGAAAGAAGGGATATGAGACAATAGTTGGAAAGGGACGATGGGTCAAGTGATAGTGATGACATTTTAATGATGGGTACGACAGTAACATGTATAAGGGGAGCAGCGACAATACCAGAAGAAAGATAGCAGTTAAAGATATGTGTTAAGGAAGGCACAAAAAAAGGGGAGAAAGATCTAATAAGGTGAGATGGGGCAGGATCAAGTAGTGGAGCAAGAGTAAAGGAGAAACGCAATCACCTCCTGTTCAGTAGCCAGGGAGAAGGCCTGAAGGCATGGTCTAAGTTGAGAGAGGAGCAAAGGGGGGAGAATTCTTTCCTTAATGGTTAATCTTGTCAGTAAAATATCACGTCAAGCCATCAGTTGAAAGTTTGGGGGGTGGCCACAGCAGTGCAAAGAAGAGAGTTTAAAGTATCAAACAGACCCCTGGGATTTTGGGAGCATGAACTAGATAGGAAATATGTATGATTGTTTAGCAAGGGTGACATGGTGTGAAACTTCCTCCTGTGGCGTTCAGCTACATGGAAGCATCTCTGCAGGTAGAGGGTCAACTTGGAGCCATGGTTGGAGGAAAGTCCTCCTTGATATGTGTGTATGTTTGGAGCAGGGCTGCAGAGTTGAGGGTAGCATTATAGGAGAAGAAAGCCAGAGAGGGACAAAAGAAGGTAGGGATAAATGAGTTGAGAATGGACATCAGCTGACAGTCACTGGAGTTCAAGAGAATTCATGTTCCTCCTAAATTGAGTGTTGAGTGTTAAGCTAAGAAGATAAGACGTGGTGGTCTGAAAGAGGAATTGGAGTGTTACAGAGATTAGAAACCATGCATCATCTAAAAAAATAACAACATCAAGGGTATTGCCCATTCCATGTGTGGGAAAATTAGCCCACTGGGATAGCACAGTCAAATGTAAAAACAGGACTTTAAAGTACAGCTCCAATAAGGAGATGATCCTCAGTGTCAAGTGCTTGCAAATCCAAATAACCCATCTTTGTGATAATTGCTGCCAGGGGCTTTAAAGATAGCTCTATGTGTTATAATTAAGCTCAATAATTCTATATATTGATGTCAATCATAGTACTCTTTCATGTATAGTCACTTGGACCTTGTTAACTGTAACATCGTGTTATTATAGAAGATATGTTTTTTTCTCTCTCTTCTTTATTTATTTCCTGTTTTGAATTAAAAATATTGCTAATGAATTGAGTGTGGTGTTCTTATTGAAACGACTTGTAGTTAAATTATTAATTTAACTTTCCTATATTCTAGGTTGCGGCTGATTTGGTGCCGGAGATATGCGAGCAGCTGTTGGTTACTGACAAAACGGAGATAGAGGAATTTGCCATATTTGCCAATAAAAGCCAAGGTGCTTAGTTAAGCAAGAGAGCAACATTAGAGAACCGGACATTAGTTGGATAGGAACGGTTGATCATTACTTTCTTTCTCCCACTACAGGTGAGGTGGTTCGACCCCTACAAGCTGGCGATTACATACATGATTTTCTGCTTCCTGATAATTCTGTGTCTATGGAATTTAAGCGTGTCACTTGGAAAGCTCCCCTGAAAGGTCGCAGTGAACTTTGTATCCAAGTTCTTTATAGCCAGGTATTTATAACCGTTCAGCACTATGTTAGTACTTTAACACCAGTCAGAAACCTATGGACACAAAATTACCTTTCTTCTAATTGACAGGACATTTCTCCCACAACAGGGAGCTAAATGAGTGCCTTTTAACCCCTTAAGGACCAAACCTCTGGAATAAAAGGGAATCATGACATGTCATGTGTCCTTAAGGGGTTAAAGTATTGAAATAATATGTTTTACAAATGTGAAAGTCCATCATTATTAAAAAAACAAAACAATAATAATTAATGTAAATATAAATCGGTTGAAAGGGCTGTTTGTTTTGAATTGATTTTAATTTTATTATAACCTGGAGTTATTTGATTTATTATAAATTGGGAGTGAGGCATTTTAGACCAGAAAGACAAAAAGGTGTATATTTGTATCAGCGACCAGAAATAACATGAAATATATGAAGGCAACAAAATGTGACCCACTTCTAGAATGATGGCCTCGATTTAATATTGTTGGATAAACATTTAAAATAATATTTTTCAACATATTCAAATATCAAAAAAATAGAGTGTGTACATATATATATAAAACGAAATATCAGAACAGATCAAAATATTAAATCATTTTAAAATTTTATCCAAAAATATTTAATTGTTAGAAAGTTCAGCCAACAATATTAAATCGAGGCCTATGTTGCAGCGGGATAGGTATAGCTGTAGTTCATGTAGTTACGTATGGGTGTAGTTCACGAAGTTCCCAGAACAATTACAGGTTAAACTGTGCACAGAAACCTCCCTTTCTATTTTTGCAATACAACTACCTTAATCTTCTTAAATTAAGGCACGTGTTGTGCAACACTGTCTCAGGGAAGCAGACTGAGGTAACTACTGCAGAATCTTCAACATCATCATCTCTTTATTATCATGTTACATGACCGTGAAGAAAATAAAATATTATCTCAAGTCGGTTCCACTTTAAAGAACTGTGTGGCCTCATTAATTTGCCTCCAACAATGATATTTGGCAATCTTTTTCTCTGAGTGGGTTGAGCTATAGGCTGTATCCAACATTTTCACATTAACTCAATCCATGCCCTTCATACTCTACCCACCTTCTGTATATATCACACAACCTGCCCATTTAATGACCAGTCTTTCACGCCATCTTTAGAACTATAACCGAATAAGTATAATCATTAGTAAAATAACCTAAAAGCATCTGGGGAAAAAACAATGCGAAAGCTGCAGCATTTTATTATCTACCTAAAAGGTAGATCCCCAGATGTTTTAAAATTATAACTTCCACGATGCTTTGTCATTGTAAAAGCAATCTAAAGGCATGCAAAGCATCATGGACGTTGTTGTTCTACAACATCTGGGAATCTACCTTTTGGGCTCAATAAACATCAAATCCATACCGTACACTAATCAGCATGTTTCTTTCCCTTTAGATGCGCCAGGATTACATGACCGGAAATTGCCTGTTAATGAGCTCACCAGATAAATTAGGGATGCAGACAGGGACTGTGGCTGGCATTCTACATCGAATAAAGGGCCAAAACACCCCTCCGAACAAGTGAGTGAAAAAATAGTGTTCTGTTGAAGCTTACTTACCAACTGTCCCTAAGTCATGATCACAGATAACTTACTCCATACCATTTATATCCTGTCCCATGTTTACAAATGGTGTAATTAAAGGATCACTATAGGGTCAGGAACACAAACATGTATTCCTGACCCTATACTGCTAAACCCACGATTTAGGTGGCTTGCCCCCCTTAGCCCCCCATATAAAAGTATAAAAATCACCTTATTTCCAGCGCTGCGTGGGTCCTATTGCCTTTGTGACATCGGAATGGCCGCATTTTAGCCTATCCAATGCTTCCCCATATGGAAAGCATGGGATTGGCTAAAATTGGCACGGGGGCCGTTTTGGCCAATCAGTACTTCCTCATAGAGATGCATTGAATCAATAGATCTCTGTGAGGAAAATTCAGCGTCTCCGTGCAGAGCGTGGAAGCCCCTCCAATGGCCATCTAAGAAGTGGCCACTTTGAGGTGTCCCTAGGGGCAATGTAAACTCTGAAAAGGCAGTGTTTACATGAAAATGCTTGAAGGGAGCTATTGTACTCACCAGAACAACTACATCAAGCCGTAGTTGTTCTGGTGACTATAGTGTCCCTTTAAAATAAAATCAGTGGGAGCAGAGATGTTGATCATTTTGTTCCTCAGCTTTCACTAGTACTCATTGCCTTACTGACTATACTGATCAGTTGTTCCCAAACCAGTCCTCACTTGCCCCTTACCAGTCCAGAATTTAGGGATTATCTAGTTGTGTGAAAAAAATGCATTAGCCACAACTGGGAAATCCCGGGACTGGTGAAGGGCGGGGAGTCGTGAGGACTGTTTTGTGAACCACTACTAATGATGATCTCATTTTTCTGTTCAGAACTCTGCATAATTTTATAAAATTCCATGAATATGTTCTGTTAAAGTAACCCTCCAAGCATCATAATCATTACAGTGCACTATAGTAGTTATAGTACCAGGAGTGCCCTGGTTTTAAGAATGGTTTGAATTCTTACCTGCCTCCTCTTCTTCCGCCTGAGAAATCCTGCTCAGCAGCTTCAGGCTTTCTGACTAACGTAGTGGAGGCAGGTAGCAGAGCACGGTTAAGAAGTCAAACCATTTAAAATGTTTTTGAATAATTTCAGTAAGGGCATGACGGTCACCTCTGGCAACATAACCACAACAGTGGTGCTTATCGTGGTTATGGTGCTTGGAGTGTTCCTTTGATTAATTGCTTCTGATTAACCTTGACCTAGTTGTCTTTAGAATTTTACAATAACATTTGAACAAAATGCTTGTGAATCTGTCATTTTGTCATGTGAATTCCATTCGACGTTTTCCTTTTCTGCACTTTAGGCAAGAACTCATGGCCTACATACCGACAAATGTGCAAAATCGTCTTAATTTACAAGCCGTACAGCAATTTCTCATGCAAGAGCTGAGAGCAACAGAGAACCTAAATGTCCATCAGGCAAAGCTTCGATTTTTAGGTAAAGAAGAAAACAGACCTGATCCATAAATATGTCTCCATGACTATTCAATAGTAAATATTGTTTAGTTGCTAATGATTCATTTCAATACTCTTGAGTAACATTTCTTGGCCCCATCACAGTATATTCTTTTCTTCTCCAAACACCACGCAATAACCTAACCCCAAACATTCTATAACCTTTTCTTCATGTTAAGGGTGATGGATTGTTGCACTGTGTTTGACTTACATGAATAGTGTTTGAGCTGAATACAAATAGACAGACATACAGTATGGCAATAAGTATTGACACCATGAAAGCCATCACATAACATTGCCTTTCTCTTTATCTACTGCAGAGACTGTGTCAGCACTACCACTCTTTGATTATAACGTCTATCAAGTAAAAAGAATCAGTGAAGAGGGTGTAACAACCCCTTGCTTTATTGCAGTTAATCACATGCATTTTCTGATCCTGGAAAACAACAACCAGGTATGTGTCTACACCTGTCGAAACAAAACCAATTGCTATATGTAAGCTAAGATTAAAAGGACATTATGGGCACCAAAACTATTTTAGCTTAATGAAGACGTTTTGGAGCATAGATCATGCTCCTGCAGTCTCACTACTCGGTACTCTCCCAATTAGGAATTAAATCACTTTGTTCATGCAGCCACAGTCACACATCCCTGAGTGTGACTTGTACAGCCTTCCTAAACACTTCCTGTAAAGAGAACTCTAATGTTTGAATTTCCTTTAATGTGCATTCTGTTTAATTTAGAATGTCTTATTTCCAGCTCTGTTAATGCCTCCCATGTGATTACAGTTAAATTTATAGAGCAGGATATAAAAACTTCTAGGGCAAGTTAACACCTGATTGAAAATGAAACAAGTTTTTCATGCAGGCTGTGTCAGTCACAGCCATGGGAGGTGTGGCTAGGGCTGCATAAAATAAACAAAAGCTATTTAAATCCTAAATGGCAGAGAATTGAGCAGTGAGACTGCAGTTGCATGATCTATACACAAAAAGGCTTCATTAAGCTAGCAGGGCTTGGCATCAAATTACCATGATCAAGAACATTCTCAAGAACAACTATGATCCATTGAATTAAATCCTGCTGTTGTACCACTATTGCTTTGCAATAAAATGAGATCAAATTACTAGGGTGATGCTGATTGATGATTCTACCTCTTACAGCAGGTTGTCGTGGCTAGATCCTTTCTCTCTAGTCCTCGAAGTAATTTGGCCTTGTAGTTCTTAGCCTCTGAGCTTGAACCAGTTAAATTCAATCCTCATGCTATTCCTTAACCCGTCCCTAACTCTCTAAACCAGAAGTGCCCCAAAGGTAGACCCCCAGATGTTGTAGAACTACAACTTCAGTAATGCCTGGCATGCCTTTAGAATGACAAAGCATTGTGGAATCTGTAGTTTTAAAACATCTTGGGGTGGGGCCGGACTGCCATGCTGGCTGGCCGCATGTCAGCACAGCTCCTGTAGTCTATGGAGTTTATTCAAGACACAAAGCAGGAGTTTTGTGAATGGCATTACCAGTGACTATTAGGGCTGCTGATGTCCCCTGAAATTTGTGTTTTGGTGCTCCTAAAAAGAAATGTGGACTCTGAGGCCTACTTGGACTCTCAGTGCAGTGGACGGCTGCCGCTTTTCACTCATTCCTGAATGCTGCGCATCGGCACCTTGAATACCTTCCTGATCCCGTTTCCCACCCCATATGAACCTGTGGGGGTTATCCCGGTCCCCACTGGAAGGCCTCAAAACTGACATTGGAGGGGCCGGCTGGGAGCACACACCGGAGTCTGAAACCTAAGATAGCCGCCGCAACGGCTCCTGCAGAAGCAGCTTTATTACTTAGCCTAAGGAAGGGCTTCATGGTTGACTCCTGTTTTCCACTCTAACACCACCAACGTGCCTTGAAGTAAGACAAGAGGCTCTTCTCGACACTTATGCCTAGGTCTTGCATCCACTTACCTAGACTTCGAACATTGTGGAGGGGAACTCCACATCTCAGCCCTGCACCCAGGAGAGTCGACCTCCAGTGAGAGGTATAAAATAGAGGCCTCTCTGGGAATACCGATTATGGCTTAATGGACGACCAGATCAGGGGGCATCAGATGACAGCTCAAATTGAACGCTGGGGCTGGTGGAGCGGTCTGAGCTGGACATGTTTCTGTGCTGGGACTTTGTCAGAGGACCTAGAAGTCTGAGTGGGATAAGAGACTCTCTTGAGTGGCTTTTTATTATGCTCAATGTATTATGATCTTACTCTTCCCATACACCGTAAGTCCTTTGCTAATATTGTCTATACTCTGAGCTTCTTGGGGCTCCAGTGGTTTTTGTTTTCTGTTTTTATCACTACTGTGCCTGCCTTAGCATGGTGGAACACTGCTCAATTTATTTTCTATTACTTCACTTCTGATCTTACGTTACCAGTAAATCCTTCAGTCTAATAGTCTGGTACCTGCCAAACAATATGGTGCAAGCCTAAATTCTATAGCCTATACCTTGGCTGACATATTTGCCATTAATGCTTAAATTGTTTATACTAATGTTTTTTTTTTTATAGGAAAAGTGCTGTCAATTGTACACTATGCTGGATATTACTATAATTGCTTTTAATTTTGTAAACTGTGATATCCATGATGTATCGATGCACGACAAAATTAAAGAATTATAAAAAAAAAAATCCCAAAAATCTGGGGATCTACCTTTTGGGCACCCCTGCTCTAAATGATTCTCAAACAAGTCAGTAACCTTGGCCTCTCCTGCTATTCCCAAATTGCTGCCAAACCACAATCAATTTATCGGAAGTGAGTTAGGTTACGGTAAAAATTTGCCAAGTACAATTAATCACTTATCAAATATGTATTAATTCCATCTTAACAATCTTGTATTTAATGCTTCTATATCAAAATAAAAAGTTGGGTAGACAAGTGCAAATATTGACTAGTGCAAGAACAAAATAGCAGATCTAATGTGTCTTTGTTTAAAGGAGATCAGTAATAGAATCCTTTTTTTTTTTGTAATGTTCAATGTCAACAATGTATACTCCGTTTTGGAACCGATACTGATCATCAGTTCAGCTGTAGGTTTACTATTTGACTCATTCCTGGGTGCATGTACTGTTTGTTGAAACAGGCAATAGAGAGAGTCAGTTGCCAGAAGATGACCTCAGCCCTCATAACAAGACTTAATAATCTACGTATGTTGCGCAGGTAGTGCGAGAACTTATAGGATGTAGCTTGGAAGCAGGCAGGAATTGTGCATGCATGGTGCAAATGGATGAGAGTGTTAATTCTGGACTGATGTAGATACAAATTATGTGGGTTGGGTAACTACTACCATCTATGCCATGTGACCGTTTTATTTCATGCAAATAATCTGTCATTTTCCTTCAATTGGCAGAACCCATACATGGTAGTCAATCTGCAGGACATCAAGAGCATGCGCACAATGCGTCCATTCGATAACAACAGTTTACCTGGGGTAGAGGTACACTATGGTTCTGCCTCCGATCCCCACACCCTGTGGATGGAGCTTCAGGAGGTGAGTGAAATATTGATAACAGTGGCTTGTCAGCCAAATATGCATAAATAATAGATTTATTTTCACAAAAAATGAGTTGACTTGATCACCTAATTCTGACTCCTTACATTACAAATAGCACATTATATTTCCATGTTTTCCAACAGTTACATCAGGTGAATTAAAATGAAGTTTGCAAGAGTTCTTATAAAGATTAGTTATTGTAACCAGGAACATTTATTTCTACAATTTCTGACAGGGAACAGACTAAAACGAAAATGACTTATAAGGTTAACACAGTAGAGATAGATTGAAATGTATCCAGACAGAGAACTGCAATGTTTACATTTCATCTCTAAGTCTGCCCTCAGTGGCTGTCTAACAGACAGCCACTAGGGGCTCTTCCGGAATCCAAACTGACTTTTGGTCCGTTATCTGACGCTGGATGTCTTCACGCTCTGCATGAGGACCTCCAGCGTCAGATTTTTCCCTATTCATTCAATGATAAGTAAATAAAGGGTTTTTCAATATTTACCCGAGGGGGGATGCAGAGAGATCGGTAGTGCCAGGAATACAGCTTTTTATTCCTGGCACTACAGTACCTCTTTAATCCAGTGGTTCCTATTTTTTTTTATTTTTTTTTAAATCAAGGCACACCTCAATAAGAATCAGTTTCAGAGCATACATGCTTTTTATTCTGTTTAACTTTCAATAGCAGCTTAGAATTGTCATATCTATTTAACCCATACTTCCAGCAAAACTGACTTTTAGTTTTAATAAATTGCAAGGTGGCACACTTTGAGGTGGCTCAAGATACACTGGTGTGATTCAGCAAATTGGTTAACAACCACTGACTTAAAGGGAAACTGAAATTTCTCATTATTTTAAATATAATCATTAGTTATCTTTCTGAAGCATGAAAAAAAAAAATGAATGTAGAAATCCCCACCTATTTTTTCTTTCAACTGGGCTCCTCCATCTTTGTTCCCTGTCAATCATTGTTACAAACACTGTCCTTTAGACCTGACCATCAGCATAGAGAACTGAATTATGATGTAATTTGCAAAATCTTTAATATAAATCTAAAAAAAAAAAAAAAGAGTAAATGATCTCATGAAAAACGGTTAACAACCTATAAGTTGTAGTTAATTTTTAGTACTTTATTCAGTGGTGTAACTCCTTTAACACAATTGTGATGACAAAAATAATTGTAAAATTAAGACAAAACAGCCGTGTAGAAAAATATAAGCATCAGGATAATGGTACATTTATCATATGTTGCTGGTAAGACTTGTTTACGGACTAGTGAGCTTTGATGCAAAGAGCAGAACGAAATGAATCTGAAAATAATGAACCAAAAAGATGAGTTTATTTCCCAATGACCAAAAATTCTAAATTCCGTTTACAGGGAACTTATAGTCCAGAAAATAATTATTTCGGAACTATAGGTTCCCTTTTAAAGATGTGACGTCCACCCCCCTTCAATATAAGTTAGTTAAATAAAAAAAATTAAAAAAAAGAGAGAACCCACCAAATTTTCAGCATTGAGACTCCCACGCAGT
The DNA here is from genome assembly GCA_933207985.1 of Pelobates cultripes. Lineage (NCBI taxonomy): Eukaryota > Metazoa > Chordata > Amphibia > Anura > Pelobatidae > Pelobates > Pelobates cultripes. Next base: position 228,551,324 of record OW240917.1, on the reverse strand, counting down.
GCCCTCTAGCTCCTCCTCTCTCGGTATCTATGCTGACCGCGCTCACGATATCGTCCAATCCAATGCTTCACTTTGAGATTGGAAAATGCCGCTATCAGCAGAATTTGATTCCAGGATTGAGTTTCACTTGGTTTTGGAAGAGGATGCACCTCTAGTGGCTGTCAAGAAAACAGACACTAGGAGCGTATTTAACCATTCAATGTAAGCATTGCAGTACCTACAAACTAAACTAATATTACCATTAGCACGAACATATTTTGCAGCACTGATAAAAGGAAAATATTAATCAGCCCGAATAACTGTTGTGGTTTTTTTCCCCCCAGGCTAAGGAGCTGTACCATACCATGGCTTTAATCATAGAAAGTTTGGAAACCACTGCTCAATAGAATTCTCGGATCCGTCTACCCGAATGTATAAACATAAGTTATTGTCATTCTAATTTCTTTGATTTGAATGTTTCTGTACAGAGAATTGTTTAGTACAGTAAGATACAAATACACAGATAATGTAAAATTGCAACTGGGAATGTCCTGTGTTTTCTAAATGTACCCAATAAGGGAAAGCAAGGGCTAGGATCAGTTTTTTTTTTGTTTCTTACACTCCTGCCACAAATCTAGGTAACCACAATAACTATTTGATTTAATTCAAAGTTAAAGAGCAAATAAACATGAAAGGGAATAGACCGGGGTTCCAGTAGACAAAACCAAGACAAAAAAATTCTCAGTAGAAGAAATCCGTTGAGGATTCACCTTGTATTTTTGTTTTTTTTCTTTCAGTTTTCCTATCCTTATGCACCTTTTATCTTAATGATTAGACTACAATCTTAGCCATTTCCCTTTACTTATATTTATTATCTTTGCTTCATTGTGCCGGACTGTAATATAGGGGTTTGCCCTTCTGTGGGATTCTTTAGACCGATTGTGGGTAAAATCAGCGTAGCAACATAAATGGAGCTTTGCTTAAGTTCTGCCCATTGCCAAAATTTGCCAAAGATCATGCTTCCCATGAGAAAGTAGTCCCCACATTTTCTTACGAATAACTAAACCAATAAGGTGAATTTTGAAAAAAATTTAAGAAATAGAAGGAAAAGAAATGATTAATTCAAGAGGAAAATCTGCAAAGTGACAAATGTGCTTTAAATCACTGATCACTACATTACGCTGAATATAAAATGTACACTCTACAACTTCTGTGCTTTTCTCTTGATTCAAACTTTAGTTTTGCTAAAGATTTTTTTTTTGTGATTTCTGCAGTGTAACTCCACCCCCTAGCCAGGTTTCTTCTTTTTTTACAAAGCAACTTCCTTAGACAAACTCAGAGTAAGTACTCGGCCCAGGACATATAAGTGTGGCTATCAGGTAGAGTCATGACCGCAAGCACGGCTTTGAAAAACTCTACAGATAATAAGAGGGCAGTGGTTGTGTCTACTCAGACTGATCTCTCATTGGCTGAACAACACTGTTTATCTTCCACTCAGGATAACATTTTGTAAAAATGGGAAGCATGAGTAAAGTATGTGATTATACTGTGCAAAACTAAAGTGAGAAAAATACAGCATGATTACGAGCCCCGAATCAATGTGATGTCTCCCAGAGTGTTCATTTAAATTCCAGTCAATGTACTCCATTCTAACCTGAAGACAGTGGCAAATGGTTCTGTTCTGTAGGCCAGTATGCAGAGTATCTGGTTTAATAAACATGTTTCATATAAGCCTTATATTTGAGAATTGCTCTATATATTTATAAAATTATCAGAAAAGTTCAAATGTGGTTCTTCTGCAATGCCTGAGTAATTATACAAATCTTTGTGTTTATATTTGTTTTGTTTTTTACTTAGTGTGATATCGCAGTCGTAATATGGCAATGTATAATTTGTGGTCTTAAACGAAAACCGATCTTATAAATTTCAATAAATATCTGAAATATTTAAGATTTTTATGTATGAAATTTGTGAAACTTAAAATGTAGCACAAATGGAAAATGTATTTTGTTAATATATTCAGCATGAATTGGTAGTTCATATTTTTATATTGTTATTTAAAATACCCAAGAGCTTTGTATCTGAAGGTGGCTCTATAAAATTTTAACCACCCCAGTGGCTGTGGCTTTTTTGACACTTTTTCCACGTATTTAAAAGTTTGTGCACACATACATAATTATATGTATATACAGGGTATGAAGAAATAAAATCAATGAATATATAAACAAACAAACAAGTAAAGACTATGCTAGCCTCTTTCAAGGCCTTCAATGGGCAGATTAACAAACAAATTACAATTCTTTACATATTCCATATCCAAAAACAGCCATATTTTTCATCACAAAATGCATAAATAATAAACTGGCCTGCCCACTAGACCTATTATAAGTGGCATAAGATGATGACCAGTAGTATATTTCTGATCCATCTTAACCCCTTAAGGACCAAACGTCTGGAATAAAAGGGAATCATGACATGTCCCAAATGTCATGTGTCCTTAAGGGGTTAAAGGGACATTATAGTCACCAAAACAACTTTAGCTTAATGAAGTCGTTTAAGTGTATAGAGCATGCCTCTGCAGTCTTACTGCTCAATTTTCTGCCATTTAGGAGATATGTCACTTTGTTTATGCTGCCCTTGGCTCACCTCCCTGCATGTGACGTACACAACCTTTTTTAAACACTTCTTGTAAAGAGTCATCTAATGTTTACACTTCCTTTATTGCAAATTCTGTTTAACATTTCTTATCTCCTGCTCTTTTAATGCAAGAGCCTCCTGTATGTGATTAATTTCAATTAACAGAGCAGGAGATAAAAAATGTTTAAGTAAGTTAGCATCTGATTTAAAATGAAACCATTTTGTTTTCACGCAGGCTGTGTCAGTCACAGCCAGAGGAGGTGTGACTAGGGCTGCATTAACATATACAAAAGTGATTTAGCTGGCAGAGAATTGAGCAGTGAGACTGCAGGGACATGATCTATACACCAAAAGTACTTCATTCCTATAATGTTGATTTGGTGACTATAGTGCCCCTTTAAGCTAAATTTATTTTGGACCATATTTCATTCATTCTAATCCACAACTACCATTAGTTTGATGGAAATTACTTTAACCATATATGTGGTACAGCTATGGGCACAAGGTTCACCCCCAGTTATGCAAACAATTGTATTGCAGAATGGTAGTCTACCTCTATTTTGAGTATGTTAGGAAATTATCTTATGCTTTTGAAAAGGGTACATACAGTGGCAAGAAAAAGTATGTGAAACTTTGATGAAGATGAGATGACATTTTATGACCAACTCAAGCAGAAATCCAACCAATTCCAAAGTCACAAGTAGTGATGTCGCGAACCGTTCGCGAACTTCCCGCCTTCAACATGGATGCTGTCCAGGAGGTGGGAGGGTCTAGGAGGGAGGGTCTGCTGGAGATTGGCCGGGATGTGTCAGCTGACCGGAGTTCGCCACGAACGGTTCGCGACATCACTAGTCACAAGTATAGGAAAATACAATGTGCTAACACAAAAAAAAGTATATATAGTTTTTCATGTCTTTATTGAACACATCCCCTTATATATTGACAGTGTTTTGGAAAAAGTAAGTGAACACCTCTATTTAGTTGCTAGTTAATCTTTATTTGGGAGCAATAACCTCAACCAAAAATTACTGGCAGATTAGACCCACGCAATGTTCTGCAGGAATTTTGGACCAAAGAACTGCTTTGACTCATTCTTAGACTTACACTTAAATGGCCATTGGAGTAACACTAAAAAGCTTCCAGTTATTTATAAATGCATAGGAATTTGGGGTAGAGCACAGGTAACTCTTTTTGGTTCATATTCTTAGGATGGTCTGGTGTGAACAGCTCTTTTGAGGTCATTTCACAGCATCTGTATGGGGCCAAGGTCTGGGCTCTAAATGGCCACTGCAAAAAATACACTTTTTTTTTTTAAACAATTCTTTAGTGTATTTACTATGTTTTTGAGCATTGTCCTGCTGCATCACCCAACTTCTGCAAAGCAGCCCATTATCCTGTAGAATATCTTGACAAACTTGGGCATTAATTTGTTCCTTGATAATAAGTGGTCCAGGCCCTGAAGGAGCAAAGCAGCCCAACTGAACTTTGTAACCCTTTCCAGCTTTATTCACTGCAACAATTCTTGATTGTAGGTCAACTGAGAGCTTGTTTGTCAAGGCATGGCTCACATCAAAACTTGTAATCAAAGCAGTTTTATCCCACACCTCTAATCTTGTTTAATTAATTGGGCACTAGGTTTGCCAATTTACAACTCTAACTAGCTTTTGTTGAAGTCATTAGCCTAGGGTACAACATACTTTTTCCAACCTTTACTGTGAACATATGAATGATATAATCAATATATACAAGAACAATACAATGATTAGTGTTGTAACTATGAGTTAAAACAAATTGTGTTTGTGGATTACTGTAATATCAAACCAGATTTTAAGATAAATGTATACATAAATGCAGTCACTTCTAAAGTATTTCACATACTTTTCTTGCCACTGTAGATAACGTCCTCATGATCTGGTAGGTAAAAGGTAATTTTTTAACAAAATGAATTATGTTGGTCGACAATGATGACTATGGCTTGTCTTTCACATCTAGGGGAGAACAAAATTATACACATTTCTTAAAGCTTACTTTTTGTAGAAATTGTAAAACAAAGAGTAAAACCTAATTTAAACCAATTGTTGGTAACAGCTTTATTCAGGTTAGCAAGTACCATTATCTCACATAGGAAGGGCATATACCTAAATGTATAGGTAAATATTAAGATATCTAGGTTATATTAAAATTCGTCGGTCTCTGAAACTCAGTTTGATTTTGCATTTATAACAAAATATAATGCACAGATACAGTTTTATAAAGAAAAGCACTGGTAAAACACTGGTCAGATTAAATGCATTATACTCCAAATAAATATAAAAGGTTGAATTTTGGAGTAATCCATCCACTGCTAAAAACCTAGAGTTCTTTAAATGTGGGTATTGGTCGATACGTGCAGATTAGCCAAGACAATTATCAGAGTTTTAAAACCCTGTTAGAGGGGAATATTTTTAAATTAACAATATAATACATTGTACTAGTAAAACCAAATATCTTTTAAAATGCAAATGTGGAGCCCAATAAGTAAGAACTGATAGAATGTGAAAGGCTATTTGAACACCAATCAGGAATAAGGACAAAGAGTCAAAAACTGTGTCATGCAATACAAATCACAATTAAGTAGGTAGGCACTTATCACTTCACCTGGAATGTACCCGTGGGTCTGAACATCAAGGACCTTGTTCCTTGTCCAGATTAACCATAAATGTTAATGGAAAGAGTTGCAACACCAACCTTCAATTTAGAAGTGACAATTTATTTCAACATTAAAATAGTGGACCTGGCAGTGCTTCAACAAGCTAGAGTTGTATCCCTAATATTATATACAGCTGTAATCAAAATGATTTAACCCCCATTGAAAAATCAGGTTTATTGCCAAAATGTACAGACTTTCAGCTATTTGCAATAAACAAATCAAACAAAAGCAATTGAAATAGCTCAACACAACAAATGCTTCAAGTGGGTTCCCCAAATTCAACTGAAAAAGCAACTTATAATGACTTCTATTGTCTACAATTATTCAACCCCCTGAATAGAATCCCTCACAACAGCACAAATATGACAAACAGGTGTTCTCTAAAGCACACCAGATCCAACTAATCAACTGCTTCATTAATTGCACCAGGTGTGCGGGAACTGGAACATCCAGAATACCTGAACTGCTTTGTTGAGTGTCAAGTTTGACTGCATGTTAGAAATATGGCAAAAGAATGGTCCACAAAGTTAAGAGAAGAGATCATCGCCCTTCACAAACAAGGAACAGGATACAAAAAAATAGCAAAGTCAGAGACGCCATTGGAAGCATAGTTCTCAAGTTCAAAGTTGAAGGAACAGTGGTTACACAACATGAACGGGGCAGAAAAAGGAAACTATCAATGGCTGCAACAGGATTTCTGAGAAGGCATGTTGTGAAAAACCCTAGAAGGGCTGAAAAAGACCTGCAGCAAGCCTTGGTGGCAACAGGCACTGAGGTTTCAATGAGCACAGTAAGGCACGTACTAAACGCAGAAGGTTTCCATGTCAGAACTCCAAGACTTACACCACTACTGACTCAAAATCATATCAATAAGCCACAGATGTTTTGGAATTCTGTACTGTGGAGCAATGAAACAAAACTGAAACTTTTTGGCCTGATGGACCAGGAGGAAGAAGAATGAAGCATATGCTGAAAAGAACACTCTGCCTACAGTTAGGCATGGTGGTGGCTCGGTGACTCTATGGGGCTGCTTTGTATCCTCTTGGCACTGGAAATCTGTAGCGTGTTGAAGGCAAAACGGATTCATTAAAGTATCAGTAAATCCTAGGAGAAAATGTCATGTCGTCTGTGAGGAATTGGACCTTCCAACAAGACAATGATCCCAAGCATTATACATAAAAAGAAAAAAATCTCAGGCACTCACTGTGATTGTATCCAGGCAGGTTTATTTGCAACGTTTCGACCTGTCAAGGTATTTATCAAGCATACCAAGCATACCTCAAATTCCACCCAGGTTTGGTTGCATTAGTAGTCCTGGACTATTCTACAGTTGCCATCACAGTCACCTAACTTGGCTAGGAGACAATTTTGCTGAAAACTGGTAATGGTGGCCAACTATTGGTGACTACAGTGTACACATAAATGTTTCTGTCTGTTATTGCTGCAGAAACAATGCTGCATTTAGTATTTATAGAGTGCTAAGCACAGAGGCATATATTAACAAATAAACTTAAAAAAAATAAAAATAAATCAGAAATACACTTTTTGGTTTTTCAAGATTTTATATTTTAACACATTAATGTTTCCCAAAAACAAAACAAAGCACAGTAGAAATTAAACACAATACCTAAATTTGGTATCGTATAAATCACCAGCCCTTCTCTGCTAGAGAAGAAGATGAATCAAAGCACTAAAAGAAAGGGGCATTTAGGGAACAAAATGCTAAAGACAGGATTGGAAGGAAGGGACAAACACCAATAGCAGCAGAAATTCAAGCTCTTACCTCGACCCAAAAATCAGACATACGGTTGATGTAGCCAATATGGCAACTTTGCCAGCATCAACCATAAGGAGGCACTATTATAAGCAGTAACTGGCGGGGATTCCTCCACCTACTAGCAGCAGTTAAAGATATCCTTCTTAACTTTTACGAATGTGATGCCTGTAGTGCAGTTATGATTATCTTTGGAGAACAGTTTTGATAAGTATGCATGTTAATTACACTACTTGCAATACTTTATATGGTGTGTTAGTGCACATCCTAGGGCAGTGATGACTAATCTTGGCACACCAGACCTTTGTAAACATCACAAATAACTTGAATGCTACGATAATTCATCATTGCCATAGAATGAATATATATATATATATATATATATATATATATATATATATCGACAGATGTTTTTGTTTTTCTCAGGCGTACTTCAAGTACAAAAGGTCAAGATGTATTGCCAACATTATTGTTAACATTTGAAGACTGTTTTTTCCTCTCTGGACTGTCAAGAAGAAAACACACCATGATTGCAACTTGCAGAAAACACACATATTCCTCAGATTACAGTGACTTCATGTTCACTATTTCAAGCGTTCGTGCCTTAAACAATGAATAGGGAAGTATTTCTCAGTTATTCCGGACTGCTGTTACAGGAAAAATAATTGCCAGCATTTAGATGCAGTGTGCAAAGGATACAATGGCTTCCTGGACTGTACGTCCAAGCCCAATAGACTGTCAATGGGCAGAGGTAGCCATGGGCTTGTACTCTTATTTAGGTGCATAGATAACTTCTGTCTATTTTTTTTATTTGACTCCTCAACCAGCCTCTGGTTTTCTTATCCCAACACACTGGGTATCACGTTGAGGCACTCTGCAATAATTCTTCCCAGTCCTTTTCACACTGACAAGTTGTCCGGTTTTTAAAAAAAGTCTTGATCAGCCGCTGGGCGTCTTCTTTTACTGAATGGCGGGAGAGGAAATAAAAGGTTTAGAGCAGATTCCCCTACTAAGGCTTACGAACTAGACTGAAAGAAGAAAAACTAACCATTTTTCCTCAAAGGTGTCTTGTTTTCCCCTGCGAGGAAGTGAGAGAGCTGTCTTGCAAATGCTTTAAACAAATCCTGTGAAGAGCGAAAGAAAGAATCACGTTTTGGTAATTACTGCGTCACAAAGTGTAATCCCATGTCACAGACTACAGGATCAGGTTATATAATGTACCACGGAATGTAACTCTATACATTCTGTGGTACGTACATTGTACAGGACATATGTGCAAGTATGCTGTAACATAGCATTGTTATATAAGGGTTGCATCATCCCACATATTACATGACATATGATAAATTGAAAGAATGTTGCTTCCAACTAAAATCCAGCGAATGCTGTTCTTTCTCTGTTCTTATAAATTCTAAATTCCAGGAAGCCAGTCTGGGTCTGGTTGCCTTTAATTTTGTAACACCGTTCCAATATAAACATATCCCTCACACCTTTTGCTATACTTCTGGCCTTCTATTTATTTAAATAAAGAGGTAATCTAAGCGTAATCACTACAGCATGCTGCAGTGAGTGCGGGGCCAGAAGTTCCTTGGAGCTAAATTGTTTGTGAATGGTTTTACACATACCTGGGTGAATAGATAAGGCAGTGTCAGCAATTCTGATATATGATTGAGATGAACATGGCAGTAGTTGAGGCAGGGAGATGGTAAAATTACAGATATTAGTTAGTTGGACTCACCTTGGATGCAAACTTTCCATCACGGAAGAAGGGCGTCAGGTATTTCACCACTATGTCAGCTGTCTCTTTCAAGCTCACTACTTTGTTTCCAATTGGTGGCTGCAGGATTTTGGCCGTCCCTTCTTTATCTTCCGCGCTCAGTGTGGGGTCAAAAGTCACTTTCTTTTTTCCTTGCATGCCAACTCCTTTGTCGGGGTGAAACAAAATGGAAGATGACTTTATATCGGTTCTTGCTTTCTTGCTGGCTGGCTCTCCTGGATCCTGAAGAAAGAATTGTAAGGAAGGTTGGTGATCTTTAACAGTAAGATTGATTTAAAAAACAAAAAACAAAAAAAACTATTTACTAAAATTTCCAACATAACTCACGTGGACATCAGGTTCTTGTTCTGGTGAACTGGGCCTCTTGGAAGTATCTATCCTGCTAAAGAGATACGCAATCAAAAATAATACACGGAATCAAGTATCTCTAAGACAAGCTAACAATTTCAATTGTGGCATTTTCTTTTTTTTTTTATTAAGTTTTAATTCGTCACATGTCTAGCTTTCTTCACATTTTACTGACCTGCTATGCGTTGATTGCAGGGTTAAACTACTATCTTTTTGTTCCTGTAAATTGGAAGTTTGTGGTGGTGTCTCCTGAAAGGTTTGCAAAGATGAGTTGCTGTGATGTTTCTGCTGTTGTAATGGTTGCGTCACAGGCATGTCCTTAATGAGGTCACTTGTGTCTGATGCATGTGGAAATTTAATGTCCGTCAACAGATCCTTTGTTTCTGGTCGCCCTATACATGTGCTGTCACTAGACCCCAGGTGTTTGCTGTGTAGATCTAGCAGACTTGTTCCTTGACTATTTGGCTCGTGCCCGTTCACTAGGTCTTGGCTCATCAACGTATCTCTGTTAGAAGGACTCTCACTGCCACTTGCTGTGCTGGTTTGGATAGCTTGTAGAGGTTTGATTTTGGTTTGAGATGAGAAAAATTTGGAAATTTTCTGTGAGTCCTTCACTGCCGCAGTTTCAAGTTCTTTTTTCTTTTTGTTAAGCTTAATCTTTTTGCTGGGACTATCCACCTTTTTATTAGGACTACTCAACTTTAAACTTTCTTTATTTTCTGAGTTGGCTGCAGCACTCTTTGTGACCAGCTCCCGGTTATTCCCCGGATCAGACAGTATTTTTTTATCTTCTGGTTTTATAGATTCTAACATGCTGGATGCAGACTGAAATGGAGACGGTGCTCCAATTCGTTTACACTTAACCTGGATTGAAAATATAATATTAGTCATGATTAAAGTTCTAGGGTGCTAAAATATAAACACAACATTTCTGTGAGGAGTTTTATAAAAATTAAGAATTTCCAATACTTTTCACATAACCACAATAATGACATAATTGTTTTAGTGAAAAAATATTATTATTATTTATTCTATATGTTTATTCCTACGCTGGCTGAAAACATTTTAAATAGAGACTTTGGTAAGTGTAGTCTTTTTAAAGAACTTTGAAGCGACTGCAGTATTACATAAACTTAAAGGGTTACTCCAACTCCCATGACCACTTCTGCTTTTAGAAGTGCTCATAGTGGTAAAAGTCTGTATGTGCATTGTTTCTACTTATTACGCTGGACATTACAGTGACTTCATGCTCACTATTTCAAGCGTTCGTGCCTTAAACAATGAATAGGGAAGTAGTTCTCAGTTATTCCGGACTGCTGTTACAGGAAAAATTATTGCCAGCATTTAGATGCAGTGAGCAAAGGATACAATGGCTTCCTGGACTGTACGTCCGAGCCCAATAGACGGTCAATGGGCAGAGGTAGCCATGGGCTTGTACTCTTATTTCACTTTTGTGCCAAGAGCTAGTTACATCCCTGACACATGTGACTTTGGCAGCCTAATGTTAATTCTGTGAAAAAATTACCTCTGTCCTCAGAACGCATAGTGCACTCAGGACAGATTTAATGAGATTCTCACTTGCAGACAGCACCTGCATTGGGAAGCATTTATATCTTCTCCCTATATCTTTTTTTAGAAAAGTTTTTAGCTCCCTGCCTCGGCCGGGGGCAACTTCCACGTAAACTACAGCCTAATTTTATTAGTTAGTTAGTTTACAGTTTATGTGGAAAAATTGTGGTGACCTAAAGAACAATACCCAACATGGCATTATGAATTAAGAAACAATAAAAAACAAAAGCTGACAAGAGTTGCAGTAACCCTTTAAGATCATTGCACAGTGCTACGGAATGTGATGGCACTATATAAATAATAATAATCAAATGTTATGTATATACTGTGGTTACATTAGCGATATACAAATTAGCCACTAGGGGGAGTGGCATTCCATGATGATAATGGGTTATGTAATGTAGACAAGCGCACTCTTTTAAAAATCAAGGAAAACAGGTAATCCCCACTCTTTAGTGACCTGCCTGAAGATGAAAAGGTCACAACAGGCACCAGCTTTAAATTCACAAAAATAAATGTAAAGTGTAAATGACGAGGTTTTATAAAAAGAAATGTCTTCTACGCTGCACAATCATTATGGAGTGCTTGTCCCCCTAGTGACCAATTAGTATATGGCAATAGTGAGCGCATAAGGAAGCATAACATTATATTCTATTGATTATGTAATACTGCAGCTAGCCCAAGGATCTTTAAAAGGACTAGATAGAAAACAGGTTTCTGTCTGATTAGTCACTGTATAAGGTCCTCCCTCTGGCTGCATGCTGTTTAAGTCATTTGTCATTATGTAACCCTTTTGGTCATTTTGATGTCCTCAAGATATCGGTCACAATATACAAAAAAATGATTTTTTTTCCATTCTGAACAGGATTGCATTTTATTGTCTTAAACACAGGTACCGTTTGATTTTTGTGTATAACTTTGTTCTGTTGGCAGGCTGGCATTATAACAATAGTCTTCATATCTTGACATGGTTGCACAAATGGTCAGAATTAGTTCAGCCTTCATAACTGTGGCATAATATAGACCATATTTTCTATACACACCGAATGCATTTGCGATGCAGATACAAATCCACATTCTGAGGAATCCGTTTTTTCTTCTGTTTTCTGACCACAGTCATTGGATTCAAACACCGTGTGCAGCTCTCTATCTTTTGATGCCTTGTTGATTTCAGCAACCTGTGGACCAATGGAGCAAGGGTTACATTTACAGCTTATTACCAGACTCCTATAATTTGTATTTAATTGTTCAACATGACTGTTTCCACAAAGATATAGTTAGTGCTTATTTCTAAACATATAATGCACTCATAACTGCTCAGATATATTTTCGGTTAAAATGAGATGAGGTTAATCGGTTGATGATCTCATACTTCCTATGTCAACATATATCTTACCATACCTAATACTTAAATGACTCAGTCTTGCACATGTCACAAGTTCTCTCCTACATTAACCTTATCCTCCATCTGTGTCACATTACTTATCTCCTTGAGTCGGCAGGCAAGCCATACACTATTAGCTCCCACCTGTAATCACTTCCTCACCTGTTTCTATTTGTGGTCAAATGCCAGAATTGAAGGTCTTCCTCGTGTGCATCTAACCTTCACTTTGCTCTTGTGCAGCCCATTAAAGATGGCAGCATGCTATGTCATGATAGATCTGTGCCTATATCTACCCTGCTATTTCCTTGGCATTAGTAAGAAAAACTCCACTGGTGTTTTAGACATTTTTCTATTATCTTTATAATGACCCAGCTCTGACCCTTGAATTTGTTTGGCTCAGTTACCCTTATCTGGTAGCTAGTTTTCTTGTCCCTAATTCTTTGCTGCATGTGTCACCGTATGGGACGACTGACTCATCATACGTCTGATCTTTTTGCTGTGTATTCTAGAAGACTCAGCTTGGGTATGGACAGCTACACAAGCCTGAAAGACATTTCCTAATATACATTATCTTCTGGATCTATATATTCACCTCTGTGCCATGTAAGACTGTCATAATAGTCCTATGCATCCTGTCAAACAATCCAACAACCAATCATTCACCATATTACAGTAGAAGAAATGTGTTGATTTAACATCACACACTGCTCTAATTCAAGGCTTTTGGGACTGTTTCTTTGTTTGGGTCAATGCAAGTAAATAGATACAGTGTGAATCCGGGAAGGAACAGCAGCCTTCAAGGAACACTATATAGTGTTAGAAAAATAAATCTGTATTTCCAACACTATAGTGTCCTAGTATCTGATACATTCTGTAAGACCGTCATTAGAGATGTGTTTAACCCTAAAACATTGCAGTTTTGTAGATAGGTATGGCGGGCGGGTGGGCGTCACGCTGGTGGGTCGAGCCACACGCCTAGCGGCGCACTGTGTCGGCTCTGCCCACGTCTTATGATGGATGCATGTGACCCCTCCCGGAATCTGTAGAGTGGAAGGAGTGGCCATACAGTGGGAGAAGTATGGGGTTGGATTATCCATGGAGTGGTTGGCGGAAGTGAAGAGCAGAATGGACACACCCCCATCAAGTCTAATGGAATCACCAATGAAAATAGGAAAAAAGACTGACTTTTTGGCCAACTTATAGGACTGGAGGAGAAGGTGATATAGCCAATAATATTCGATCTACCACATGTGCATCCAGACAATTGAAGTTATTAAGGGGCAGTTAGCCTGAAGCATCTTAATTGGCTGAACTTAATCACATTTTACCCTAAGGGAGGGTCTTTATGCTATTTAAAGATGGCAGATTCCTGAGACTGACTAAAAGCTGACTGGAGAGGCTCAGAGGAGAGTGAAACGCGTATTGGCTGACTTTGGATATCCAAATACAGTGTGGACAGTATTTATTTTACTATTTTTAACTTTTTTTGGTTAATAAATTGATTTAGTATTTTAAAGAAATCTTTATTTTTTGGGGAAGTGCCATCCCCCTCTATAATGGCACTATACCTTTATACCTTAGAGCCGGGACCTTTGGCTCTAGATAAGGTAAGCTCAATATTTAACCTCCTATTGATTATCGATTTGATTGACATACTAAACCATATCAGTCTCTTTCTCTCTTTATTGCTGCCCTAAGAGCATACCTGCCTGATATACGCAATATGGAGTAGTGTGATGCTGCCCTAAGAGCATATCTGCCTGATATACAGAATATATATAGGCTCCGTTACATGTGAGTGGTCTGACTTTAAACTATTGCACTATTGAAATATTTTTACCATCTGTACTATATTTGTATTCTTTAGTTTTTTTATGTATTGAATTTCGTACTGTCTATACCTGGTCAAAACGGAGGTAAGTCATTCCCTATAGTTTTGCACTTTAGCGCTCCACTATAGGTACAAGTGTATCTTGTACCATTAAAAGGTGTTTATAATTTTGTATTTCATTTATTTATTTATTCACCATTTGTATCGTATAATTGTACACCCCTTACGTCCTATTTGGTACTGAAATCTCTATCACAATAATCTGAATACTTCTCTCTCACAATCATCATTTACTACAATGATAACAAAATAAACTCATCAATTCTTGCTTAATGATAAAACACCCCTTCTGACATTTTCCTCTTAAACTTCTCTTTCTGGTAACCGATGCCCAATCGTACCCTTTTCAGTATTGCTGCCTTGTACAGGTTGGACATCTTGCTGCTTCTGAAAACTTCATACTCAAGGTCCACAGCTGAGGCACCTGCGTCAAAACTGACAATGGACAAAGGGGAGCACAAGCTACATTAAAATACATGTTAATAACAGCTGAGAATGATAACATCATGTCATTGCATAGCATTTTATAAATACAATAAAGCAAATGATTGCATATATAATGTATACAGCGTAGTGTTTTTGGTTGTATGCACCTACCGGTTATCTCGGTCTGCTGTTTCCAAATTCTTGCTCAGAGCGTCCTCTAACATCTTGAGACAATGTTCCCGTGCCTGTAAGTCCAACATATATTAACATTGTTACCACCTAACCAGAGTTTTAAAAATAATTCTTCATAGAACATTGTGCCATTATCAAGACCTCTATGACGCTATGGCAAAGGTCCCCACCAAAAATGGAGAAGGGCTTCTTGAACTTCTCATCACAGGGACACTACAACCCCTAAAGCATTTTTAGCTTGCTCATTGTCATCACTTTATAAAATTATCAATTTCAGCTGCCACACTGAATTGAAGAAAAAGCCCATGCAGTCAATATGGCCCCATGTGACTATAGGACGGCTTCACAACTCCCTTAAATATCCCCCACCCACCATGCTGCAGCCAGTGGCTGCTCACTGACACTTCCATTAGAGACTGGATAGCTATTGGGAGACCAGTGCTGTGGACATCAGGTAGGGGCTACATGTTAAGAATCGGGGTTTGGACTGGTTAGGGTCTACCACATGCCCCTCCCCTCCCTCCCCCTTACACCAGCCAACAAGTGAATATTCAATAATAATACATGGGGACATGCCATTGTCCCTCACCCACCCATGGGCAGCAGGTGAGGGCTATAATATAGATATGGGGGGCATGCCTTTAATTCTCCCTTAAGCATCCACCTACAGGTAGTATTTGGGATCTATTAAATGTCCAAGAGGGATGGACATGCCAGCAGGCAAATAGTTCAGACAAAGATTTAAAATCTGGGCCAATATTTCTAGCCATCCAGCAGCATTCAAAACAGGCTGAAATTCACAATCAATGCTGGCTACTTATGAGCCAGAATTGTAAAGACCAGTCATTGTTAAATACTGTGAACAATGTCTGAATTACTCTGCAATGGAAAATCATTGGAGATCACCCAGGATTCTGGTGGTGTCACACGAACGGACAGTACATAAAATATCTACGCCAGCCGAAGCACCACAATTTTTACTGAAACTGGGCTTGACGGGCCAGAAGACTGGCCCTGCACAACGAACCAACCCGCAGGCACGAGACCCACAGAGAGCTGTCCCCTCCACTTCTGCGATGCTCCCAACCTTCTCACCAGGGACTTGAACACAGAGGATGCGGACAGTCGTGAAGCTGCAGTTCGAACCCTTTATGTTTAGTTTAACTGTGTTTACTATTTTTCCTATTCAGTTTTATTACCTATAATTTAGACTATTGTTTGGACAGATACAATACATGAGCTCGACCTAGTTCAGCTAGTTAAATGGAGCCTAACCACTCGTAGATAGATGCTCCCAGATGACAGGGTACTCACCCATACACTAAGGGGAGTGTTCTAACACCAATAATCCCCCCACCCCCTCCTGCTGCCCCCTTGGTCAGGGGAACACTTAGAAGACAGCTGAACCGCTCACCCAACCCTTGGTCACAATTCTGTGTACATAAACTATGCCGCTGAGTGCTGGGGAACTCTCCAGTTCATGTCAAATGGCTTGCAATTAGTTTGATAACAAAACAAAAAGGGACTGTACCCAAAGCCTCTTTATACCATAACTACTACAATAAGGTGTAGTGGTTATGGTGCTTAAAGAATCTCTCTAAAAAGTTGGCCATAATCTCACATTAATAGACAATGCTTCTATGTGTTGCTCACCCTGACCTACCTTTACTGTCAGTTTGGGGATCTTGTCATTAGATGCATCTTTCAAACGGCAGTCTTCATCTGTAAAGATGGAAAAATGATGCTATAAATTAAACGAATACCACAAAGCAACTGTAATGTCTACAGAACACTGCAGTGGTTATGGCGCTTGGAGTGTTCTATCAATCTACTTGTTTGAGTCCTCTTTTACATATTGTAAGATATCAGAGAGTAATGTTTTAAAATCATTGCAATAATAAGCCTGCCCCACCTGGATCAGGTGCATTAGGTCCCAACCTCCTCCCAAGCTGCAGCTACCAAAACTGCAAGGAAGGCTGTGAATAGGCTCATGGCATCCACAATTTGGCTGCTATCAGATTGTTAGGCAGTTCCATCGAGCTATGAAGCAAGTGGAAATGTGAGAGGGGACTAAATGCCTTAATCCATACATTTATCTTATAACAAAATCTCTATAGATCAGAACGAGAAGTCGTCCATCTCCTGGACTGAAATGGGTCTGCCTTCTGTTTTTGCCAGCAGTGTACAGGCAGAAGCAGCAAGAGCTTTGATGTTGATCTGCGTAGTTATTAGTTATTTGCACAGTTTGTTTTACTTTTCTTAAAACACTATCCATATACTGCATATAAAATAAAAGTGGTTATTTTTCCATAGAGAAAAGGGCAGGTGGAAAGAAAAATGGGATATTTCAAAGAGTGTCCTTTTTACTGAACAGCTTTATACAGCTCAAAAGGTTCCCTATCATTTCAAATATATTTAAATAAAAGTTCTAACGGAGTCATATGTTCTCTGTGTTTATTTGCCTCTATGATCTCGACGGTTTAGAACCTGTATGGTTTGTATTAGTAAAAGGAGAGGTAAATGTTTTCCATTGACATGATTCATGCCGAGTAGGTTTAACTATGATCCTTAAAAGGTTACTGTAAGCCTTTTTCCAACCTAGCTTTTCTAAACTTCTATAACCCCATCAAGTAATTACACCTCCATGTGTGGCCTAAAACCTGTTAAAAGAAGATCTAAACTTACCTGGAATCCAGCACTGGGAAAGCTCCCCATGTTGCTTTTCATGGCTCCTCTGTTGTCAGCACTGCTCTCTCATGGTTTAATCGAATGCTTCTCATAGAGAAGCATTTGATTAAAGGGTTTGCCCAGCTCAGAGCACATGCAAATGCTGTGAGCCAGTGAGGGATTTAAAAAAACAAAAACAAAAAAACAACAACAACAACAAGGTAAAGATAAATATATAAAACAAAGAGAGACCACAATAGTGTGGATAAAATAAAAAACCATAAAAACTAAAAACTAAGATACACTCACAAACATATGAGTAAAATAGACGGAGTGTATAAATCTCATTCAGGTACTTCTTTTATTCTTTTTTTCCCCACTTTAAAGCTTTAGGGTAAAGTAGAAAAGCAAGACATAGTGTATAACTGTATATATAAATAGGATAACTTTATTTGATTGCACTCACAAGATTAAGGTAGTAAAAAAGCCCATCAAATAGTAAGATGTCTTCAGTATCCAGAAGAAAGTAAATATACAATCAGGATAAGAAACAAACGAAAATAAAATCAGCAATAAAACAGTAAAAGCAAAGGAATCCTGCCACCCTACGCGTTTCGTCCAAAAGACTTCGTCAGGGGCGTATGGCAATTAACATGATTGTATATTTACTTTCTTCTGGATACTGAAGACATCTTACGATTTAATGGGCTTTTTTACTACCTTATTCTTGTGAGTGCGATCAAATAAAGTTATCCTATTTATATATACAGTTATACACTATGTCTTGCTTTTCTACTTTACCCTAAAGCTTTAAAGTGAGGAAAAAAGAAGAAAAGAAGTACCTGAATGAGATTTACACACTCCGTCTATTTTATTCATATGTTTGTGAGTGTATTTTAGTTTTTATGGTGATTTATTTTATCCACACTATTGTGGTCTCTCTTTGTTTTATATATTTTAGTCTATACTTAAGAAGACATAGAGGAGTCTTCGCACTACCTTTAAAAGGGGTAATTTTTATTTAATTTTCCCCTTTTAGCCACAAGGGTAAATATTGCACATTTCTGTTTTTAAAACAAGGCAAAGAACAGGTAATGGAGGGATGCAGCTTGTGGAGGGAGACAGGGAGTGGAGAGCTAGGCTGTCTTTGCAGGCCTACAAGGGAGAGACAATATCTGCCACCAGCGCGCTGATTGTAGAAATGGGGAGAATGGCAGAGAGTGATGGGTATATGGGGAGAATGGCAGAGAGTGATGGGTATATGGGGAGAATGGCAGAGAGTGATGGGCATATGGGGAGAATGGCAGAGAGTGATGGGGATTATGGTGAGGATGGCAGAGAGTGATGGAGATATGGGGAGGATGGCAGAGAGTGATGGGATATGGGGAGGATGGCAGAGAGTAATGGGGATTATGTGGAGGATGGCAGAGAGAAATGGGGATTATGGGGAGGATGGCAGAGAGTGATGGGGATATGGAGAGAATGGCAGAGAGTGATGGGGATTATGGTGAGGATGGCAGAGAGTGATGGAGATATGGGGAGGATGGCAGAGAGTGATGGGATATGGGGAGGATGGCAGAGAGTGATGGGGATATGTGGAGGATGGCAGAGGGTGATGGGGATATGGGGAGAATGGCAGAGAGTGATGGGGATATGGGGAGAATGGCAGAGGGTGATGGGGATATGGGGAGGATGGCAGAGAGTGATGGGGATATGTGGAGGATGGCAGAGAGTGATGGGGATTATGTGGTGGATGGCAGAGAGTGATGGGGATATGGGGAGGATGGCAGAGAGTGATGGGATATGGGGAGGATGGCAGAGAGTGATGAGATATGGGGAGGATGGCAGAGAGTGATGGGAATTATGGGAGGATGGCAGAGAGTGATGGGGATTATGGGGAGGATGGCAGAGAGTAATGGGGTTTATGGGGAGGATGGCAGAAAGTGATGGGGATATGGGGAGAATGGGAGAGAGGTATGGGGATATGGGGAGAATGGCAGAGAGTGATGGGGATTATGGGGAGGATGGCAGAGAGTGATGGAGATATGGGGAGGATGGCAGAGAGTGATGGAGATACAAGCGTGGGGGAGGATGGCAGAGAGTGAGGGGATATGGGGAGGATGGCAGAGAGTAATGGGGATTATGGGGAGGATGGCAGAGAGTAATGGGGATTATGGGGTTGATGGCAAAGAGTGATGGGGATATGGGGAGAATGGCAGAGAGTGATGGGGATATGGGGAGAATGGCAGAGAGTGATGGGGATTATGGGGAGGATGGCATAGAGTGATGGGGATTATGGGGAGGATGGCAGAGAGTGATGGGGATATGGGGAGAATGGCAGAGAGTGATGGAGATATGGGGAGAATGGCAGAGAGTGATGGGGATTATGTGGTGGATGGCAGAGAGTGATGGGGATATGGGTTGGATGGCAGAGAGTGATGGGGATTATGGGGAGGATGGCAGAGAGTGATGGGGATATGGGGAGGATGGCAGAGAGTGATGGGGATTATGTGGTGGATGGCAGAGAGTGATGGGGATTATGTGGTGGATGGCAGAGAGTGATGGGGATATGGGTTGGATGGCAGAGAGTGATGGGGATTATGGGGAGGATGGCAGAGAGTGATGGAGATATGGGGAGGATGGCAGAGAGTGATGGGGATTATGTGGTGGATGGCAGAGAGTGATGGGGATTATGTGGTGGATGGCAGAGAGTGATGGATTTATGGTGGATGGCAGAGAGTGATGGGGATATGGGGAGGAGGGCAGAGAGTGATGGAGATATGGGGAGGATGGCAGAGAGTAATGGGGATTATGGGGAGGATGGCAGAGAGTGATGGGGCTTATGGGGAGGATGGCATAGAGTGATGGGGATTATGGGGAGGATGGCATAGAGTGATGGGGATTATGGGGAGAATGGCATAGAGTGATGGGGATTATGGGGAGAATGGTATATATAGGAGGATTGGAGATAGTGGGGGATAGGCAATGGCAGAGAGTGATGGGGATTATGTGGTGGATGAAGGAGGAGTGATGGGATTATGGCTGATGGCAGAGTGATGGGATTATGGGGAGGGGATGGTGATGAGTGATGGGGATTATGTGTGATGGCAGAGAGTGATGGGGATAAGGTTGGATGCAGCAGAGAGTGATGGGGATTATGGGGAGGATGGCAGAGAGGATGATGGCGGGGTTGATGGCAGAGAAAGTGATGGGGATTATGGGGAGTGATGGCAGAGTGATGGGAGGAGGATTTGGCAGAGAGTGATGTGGAGATATGGGGAGGATGGCAGAGAGTGATGGAGATGGGGAGGATGGCAGAGAGGATGGAGATTATGTGGTGGATGGCAGAGAGTGATGGGGATATGGGTTGGATGGCAGAAAGTGATGGGGATTATGGGGAGGATGGCAGAGAGTGATGGAGATATGGGGAGGATGGCAGAGAGTAATGGGGATTATGGGGAGGATGGCAGAAAGTGATGGGGATATGGGGAGGATGGCAGAAAGTGATGGGGATATGGGGAGGATGGCAGAGAGTGATGGGATATGGGAAGGATAGCAGAGAGTTATGTGGATTATGGGGAGGATGGCAGAGAGTAATGGAGATTATGGGGTTGATGGCAAAGAGTGATGGGGATATGGGGAGAATGGCAGAGAGTGATGGAGATATGGGGAGAATGGCAGAGAGTGATGGGGATTATGTGGTGGATGGCAGAGAGTGATGGGGATATGGGTTGGATGGCAGAGAGTGATGGGGATTATGGGGAGGATGGCAGAGAGTGATGGGGATATGGGGAGGATGGCAGAGAGTGATGGGGATTATGTGGTGGATGGCAGAGAGTGATGGGGATTATGTGGTGGATGGCAGAGAGTGATGGGGATATGGGTTGGATGGCAGAGAGTGATGGGGATTATGGGGAGGATGGCGAAGTGATGGAAGATGGGGAGGGATGGCTGGCAGAGAGTAATAGGGATTATGGGAGGATGGCAGAGAGTGATGGGGATTATGGGGAGGATGGCATAGAGTGATGGGGATTATGGGGAGAATGGCATAGAGTGATGGGGATTATGGGGAGAATGGCAGAGAGCGATGGAGATTGGAGATATGGGGAGAATGGCAGATTATGGGGAGGATGGCAGAGAGTGATGGGGACATGGGGAGAATGGCAGAGAGTGATGGGGATTATGGGGAGGATGGCAGAGAGTGATGGGGGATTATGGGGAGGATGGCAGAGAGTGATGGGTATATGGGGAGGATGTAGGAGAGAGTGATGGGGATTATGGGGAGGATGGCAGAGAGTGATGGGTATATGGGGAGGATGTAGGAGAGAGTGATGGGGATTATGGGGAGGATGGCAGAGAGTGATGGGTATATGGGGAGAATGTAGGAGAGAGTGATGGGGATTATGGGGTGGATGGCAGAGAGTGATGAGGGACGTGCAGAGCATAACAGAAGTTTATGGGGGACATGGGGCAATAGCAAAGACACCTAAGGAAGATACGAGATTTGGGGATATTGCTTACATGGTATTTAATAGCGATTTTAATAGGTATATGTATTTAATATATACTGTTTGACATGACATCAGCTGAAAGTCTTGTGAATTAAATGGACTGGCTTAGAAAATGTGTTAAGGACTGATTTACTTAGCGCCTCAAAATAACTATATGTTTATATTCTATAGAAGTCCCACAGTAGGTAGACATTTTGAATTATGGATGATTATCTTTGGCTTATATTTGGATAGTAAAAAGCTGCCTGTCCTAACACTTATAGCAGTGATCCTATTCCAAAAACATCAACAACAACAAAAAAGTGTTATTTAAACTTGTCACTGTAAAATAAAAATGTTTAAAAATCATGAAATTAAAAAACAGTATACAAATCATTTTTCCTGCTTTTATAATAATGCTATGCCAGAATGGTCTTATTTTTTTATGTACAAACTGTATCAATGAATATCCATTAAAGGATAAAAAGCCCAGGCCATTGGATGCATCCATTTACCTTATAAGGTTGCAACTAAACAGTGATGTCATTATGCATCTTACATCATAGTAAGCTATGAGTTGTGTGTATATGACAAGTGTTTGCACACTCTGAAGCCAGTCAGTGTCTAGAGAGGACTACATTGCATACAGGTACTCGACGGATTTATATTTATTATCAGATTAACCTGAGACCTTGAAGATAATATTGGATAATGCTAATATTTCACTCTTTGTCTGAATTCCTAGCATGACGTCTGTTAAGCAATATTACTGACAAATGGACCTGAACAGTGTTTGAAGAGGATGGTAATGTATAAAAGAATTGGGTGATGGTAAATGAGTAACATTCATATGAAATAAATTTAATAGAGATCCAGGGACACACTTCTAGCCGATCGCCTTAATATGGGGTCAGGAAGGAATTTTTTACTTGGCCATATTGCTTTTAGTATGTTCAAGTTTTTTCGCCTTCCTCTGGATCATTAATTCACTAAAGTTTGAATTGTAGCAAATTAAATCTGACAGGGTTATTCACTAAACCCCAAATTTTGTCCAGATGCTTTTTATGTATGTAACCCCTCACAGTCAAATGATCATTAATAGTTTAAAAATCTTTTTAAATAAGTGTAAAAACTTTCAAAGAGAAAGAAGCTCTTAAAGATATAAACCCTTAAAAATAAATTTTAAAGACTTAAAATGAAATTGCCATACATAATTGACACTAAAATAGCTAGCCATTCCTCTGGAAGTATGTATTCACAAATATAGCACCAAAATCTGTTGCAAAAGTTCATTATAATTTGTATTAAAAAAAAATAAACAAAACAAACAAAAAAAAATAATATTCAAAAAAGATCGCTTACTGAAAAAAAATGAAATATAAAAAAGCCAAAAAAAAATGAAATAAAATATAAATAGAAGTGAAAAGAAATTAAAAATGTGAGTAGAAAATGTTTAAGGAAATAAAAAAATACTGAAAAAAATTTGATACTTTTTTTTCAAATAAATAAAAATAAAAGAAATAGAAGAAAATACATGAAAACAGCAAAAAATAAAAATCAGAAAAGAAAAAGTAAATTTAAAAAAATCACTTATTGAAAAATATATACATAAAATAAAAAAGATTAAAACTAATTAAACATGAACAAAATATAAAAATAAAAAAATAAACAAAATATAAGAATAAAAATACATGAAAAGAAATCAAATAAATAAAAATAATAAAAGAAATAGAAGAAAATACATGAAAACAGCAAAAAATAAAAATTAGAAAAGAAAAAGTAAATTAAAAAAATCACTTATTGAAAAATATATACATAAAATAAAAAAGATTAAAACTAATTAAACATGAACAAAATATAAAAATAAAAAAATAAACAAAATATAAGAATAAAAATACATGAAAAGAAAAAGAAAAGAAAATCAGAAAAAAAAGTAAATTTAAAAAAATAATCACATATTGAAAAATATATACATAAAAAAAGAAAAGAATATACAATATACAAAAAATACAATAAGAAAAAACAAATCTAAAAATAAGCAAAAAAATCTGAATAAAAAAAGTTAAAATAGAAAAGAATAAAAAGTTAATGAAAAACTATTTATTGAAAAATATATTTATGAATACATCTCAGAGGAATGCTTGATGATTAAAAATAAACATCTAAATACCTCTAGTAGTTTAATTTAAAAAAAACTAAAATCAATGTCAATGTTTACACCTCCAAGCCAAAGAGTGAATGCTTAAACTTCCAAGCCAAAAAGTGCTTTGATTAATTAACAATTCAAAGTATCGGGAGGGCTTTATAAAAACCTTCCCTGCCTTGAATTTCCAGTCAGCTTATAACCCTCTGTAACGTAACTGCTGGCACCCTGACTGGGTACCTTCTGCTGGCAGATGCTCTTAGTGCTTCCCGAGGGCTCCAAGCACTCCACCAAACACCATAACCACAGCTGACCCCACGAACCGCCGCAGCTTGGTTGGGGTCTCGCCGTCTTCCACCCACTTGGATCCAAGACCAGGATCCAGCTTTCAGTAGGTAGACCTCTCTTAATCCAGAGAGCAGGAACAGGAACAAGCTCTTACCAAAACTTAGTGATTATACCCTGGGGAGTATAGAGATTATAGCAATCCCCAGAGTGTAGTTCTCCAATCCCCCAAACATGAGCCGAAACTTCATGAAGGTGCAAGATGATCTGTTTAATGGTGGCCACAGCTTAGCCTTTTATGCAGGTCCTGCAGGAAGGGATACTACCACCGGTACCTTGTGGAGGACTGAAACACAACTTACAGTAACCAATCAAATAATAAGACCTATGTAAAACACTCCCACAGAAACAGTAAAATCTCTCCCCTCTATTCTGGAGATAATTGGCTTAAATTGCTGAAATAAACTTAATTATCTCCAGGTACAGAAAATATCTCTAAGTTTCTACTGCAACAAAACACATTAAAATACATAACTTATATTCCACAGAACTGAACCCCCACATTTATCCGAACAGCGCTCAGATCCCACGAACATAGATGGGGTTAAAGTCTTTCCACCGACCGTTCTGCAGAAATCTGTCCATAATTAGGTATCCATGCCTTTTAGCTATCAGGGTCGGTCTATTTTAAATGTCTAAGTTCCGTTCGAATGCACGAATGGGGCCATTCGTGCAAATAGCCAAGGTTAACATTGGCGTGCGATTTATCAAACGTCGTTCGACAACCGTCGAAGTCCCGGAGAGGGTAAAGTTCAGCGGTGTTCATGCTGTAGCGTTTCAGATTTGAGTTCTATGAACTCGACGACCAAACACCGCAGAACGTGTTTGACTATACGAACAGCGGCCACCCAGTCATTCGTCAATTTTGCTGCGGTTAACTACCAGCCTGGGAGGTAAATGAGCGGCACACTCCACTTGTGTGTGGTCCGGCTGTTCGGTAGTTTGTTCGTATAAACAAACACCATAGGCACAATCCATTCGGTAGTCCCATAGACTGAACTGGGGGAAAAAAAAGACACGAACAAAAGCCCTTTCTCCAGTCTGTATCCCAGTCTAATACATGGGACATAGTGCTGGGGCAAGAGGCTGGCACCCAAGCCCCTCTAGAAACTTGTGGTAAACTCACAGGAAAAGGGGAGTTTATCATACATCTTTCCTCCCAGGGGGAGAGTAACCAGGTACCTGACCTCTTGTCGGTCGGTGCCTGAGTTAATCGAATAGCCCACCCACAACAAACAATAACTGGCCTTAATGACTCTTTTAGTCGGTCCCTGTCTGGTATGTCTCAGGTTGTTGAATGGGTGTCTGTCACCCCCAATCTCTTCCGGGCTCCCAGGCATGGCGCTGTGGGTAACTAGTGGGCAGAGGCCAGTGGCGTTCTGCCCTGATGTCAGCGCTTCTGCTGGGTTGGCCGGTGGGGATTCAAGCCCTGGACAAGGGAGCTGTTGTGGAGAGGAGGTATCGTCTGCCTCCTCGTCCTGGCACTCCTGCGGTGTGGGTTGGGGATCTGGACCGGCCGTCAAGCATCCCGATAGGTCTGGAGCAGAGACCACGGTCCCATCTGCACCACTGGGGACAGGAGTGCCTCCCCTCTGTAGCTAGGGAGAGGGACTGGTTGTCTCCTCTCCCTGTAGGGTAAGCTGCCGCTGGGGAGGAAGACCGGCTGTCTCCACTCCCTGTAGGATACACTCCCGCTGGGGAGAGAGGCTGGTTGCCTCCTCTCCCTGCAATTTACTCTGCTGCTGGGGAGAGAGACAGACTATCTCTTCTCCCAATAACCCATTCTGCTGCTGGGGAGTCAGACCGGCCATCTCGACTCCTGGTAACGCTGCCTAGTGTTGAACTGTTTTGCTGCTCACTTTGCCGCTGGGGAGAGAGACCGACTGTCTTGACTCCCAGGAACGCTGCCTGGTGCTGGGTGGTGGGAGCGACCATCTCCACTCCGAGTGATGTTGGTTGCTGCAGGGACAAGAGTCAGACTGACTGTCTCGGTAGATTAGGACCAAATTGAGCTGAGGAAGTAGTGGTAGTCCTGCTCCAGTTCCCACTCTAGAGTAACTAGGTGGGAGAGGTCTCGCCCCAGCTCAATAGCTTCTGGGCATGGTAGCATCTTTTCCCGGTAACAATAAATACCCAAAACCGTGATTTCTTTAGGCTACCAAAGTCATCGTCATCCTCCATGGCCTTTTACAACAGGCCGGGGCCATCGTAGCCCTTCCCCTCCGGCTGAACACTTCCTGACACCCAAGAGTCTCTCTGGACTGCGTACCACCATAGCGCCCGGTACGAGTCGTCCAGCGTCATCTCTCTCTGGACCATGAACTCAAGATGCCCTATCCACTCCATTCGGCAGAAATCTGTCCATAATTAGGCCGATGGCTTTTAGCTATCAGGGTCAGTCTATTTTCAATGTCTAAGTTCCGTTCGAATACACGAATGGGACCGTTCTTGCAAATAGCCAAGGTTAACAGTGGCGTTCGAATTGTCGAACACTGTTCGACTCCCGTTGAAGTCCCGGAGAAGATAAAGTTCAGCAGTGTTCGTGCCGTCGCGTGTCTGATTTGAGTTCCATGAACTCGACAACCAAACACAGCTGAACACGTTCGACTAAACAAGATGTTCGACTATACGAACGGTGGCCATCCAGCCGTTCGTCAATTTGGCTGCGGTTAACTCCCAGCCTGGTAGGTAAATGAGGGGCACACTCCACTTGTGTGTGGTCCAGCTGTTCGAAAGTTTGTTCGTATAAACGAACACCATAGGCACTATCCATTCGGTAGTCCCATAGACTGAACTGGAGAAAAAGACACAAACAAAAGCCCTTTTTCCAGTCTGTATCCCAGTCTAATACATGGACCATAGTCCTGGGGCAAGAGGCTGGCAACCAAGCCCCTCCAAAAACTCGTGGCAAACTCACAGGAAAAGGGAAGTTTGTCACACCCTCCATTGGTTATGAGGAATTAGTTTTATTGTGCTGGTTTTTAAAAAAAAGTTTTGTCGGGTACTTTGCGATTTAGGTATTTATCTTTTTTTTTTATTTTTAAACAACAATATACAGGTAGCGCCAAGAAAAATACTCCAAACACAGTACTATATAATAATAAAAGTATAAAAAAAAACACAGGATATAAAAAGAGTCCACAATAAAACTTGAAAAAATAAATACCTAATGGTACGGCACAGTCTTAAAGGTGGCAATAGATCTTCTCTAGATCTAGCTATCTTTTTTTTCTTTTTCATAGCTACATTGTGTATTATGGTTTTTATTTGCTAATCTTTTGGGGGCTAAAAACCAATCATTTAGAAGAAATAAATATTGGGTATCTTTTTTTGGGGGTACAGATGCATTTCCTCCGCTCACTAATATTAGGATTAAATGGGAATGTAGGGATTTCTTCACAGGGGGTGGGGAGCAATGATTAGGGGCAATAAGTAGTATTTATACTTCCTAACCCAAAGGCAACAAGTAAGTGTGGACAATGGCATGTCCAATTATTATTTTTTTGTGGCGGCATGCACTTGCCAGCTGTCACAGAACTTAATCCTTGCACTGCCAAAGTTTTTTTTTCCCCAACTATATGCCCACGTGATACCAATACTGCTAATGGGCAAATAGTTCAGACATTTAAAATCTGGGTCTGGATTTTATGTATTTCAGCTGTCCGGCAGCATTCAATACACCTGAAATCCAGGCAAAAAATACTGGCTCATTCGGGAGCGAGAACTGCAAAATGTCGTTATTTTGCATTTCGAATAGCCCGTATACCATTTTGGCCCAATTTGTACGGGGCCATTGAGTCTTTAGTGAATAATCATGTGAACAACCAAATTCAGCCAAAAGCAGCCAAGTATATATGATTAGAGTTATATTTGTACACATTTTACCATCAGATTTTAGTGTGCTACAATTCAGAGTTTAGTGAATAAACCTGTTCATTAAGGTTTTTTTAAATTCATTATAAATAAATTAATTAAAAATAAATTATTTTCCTTCTCTTGTATTCTTGCAAAACAACTCCAGAGTTCATTCACTACATATTTAAAGGAACACTTTAAACACACAGTGCCTTGTAATGTTTAGGAGTGCCCAGGCTTTAACCTACTGTAAGTAGTAAAATCATTTTAGAATAATTTTATTTCCCACCTAGGATCCCCTGGTCACAGTTCCCCGCCACCACTACAACCAACAGAAAACTGAAAGCTCTCTGTCCGAGCTAAGCCCAGCAGTGCAGGGCTTAGCTGACTTGTTGATCAGGATCAGGAACTGCTGATTGTCTGTTGAATGTTAGGGGAAATCAGGAAGTGGTGTTTGGGAAATTATTTTAAAGGTTAATTTAAACATATTAAACATAATGTTAAGAACCAGATAGTTGTAAACCTCTATGATTGCTGGAACAACCTAATGCTTGCAAGGATTGAAGGCACCTGCAGCAAAGAGGAGTTAAAGGGACTCTCCAGGCAGAGGATTTTACTTACCTGGTCCCAACGCCAGGAGCCTCGTGAAGCTGCGCCCTCGAGTGCCTTCTCTCTCCTGCACACGCCAGACGTATTTTAATACGTCTGACGTGTACAAGGCCTTTTTAGGGCCCTACATGATAGGAAGTCCCTCTGGTGGCAGTGTGAGTGACAGCCACTGGAGGTATTCCTATCAATCAATGTAAACACTGTATTTTCTCTTAAGCTGTAGTTGTTCAGGTGACTATAGTGTCCCTTTAATGTAAACAGATGTTTACAGGAGGAGTGGTTAACAGCACAGCTATCACATACGAGTCAGTCATACAAACAGTATCGGTTACATAGGACCATTGCTAATCGCAGGTTATTTATTATTATAGCTTGGATAGTTGAGAACAGTAGATGAGTTTTTTTTTTTGTTTTTTTTTAAGGTTTAAGTTTATTTCAAAGCATCATACCCATAGTATGTATAGTGGTTTTAAGTTGTTTTTTTAGCCTTGTTTGTTTCCCTTTGGGAAACCTGTGCATGATTATCTTATAGTGCCACGGGCACAGTCATTTGTCAATATACAAGTGATATCCCTTGTTTAAAGGACCACTCTAGGCACCCAGACCACTTCAGCTTAATGAAGTGGTCTGGGTGCCAGGTCCTTCTAGGGTTAACCCATTTTTTCATAAACATAGCAGTTTCAGAGAAACTGCTATGTTTATGAATGGGTTAAGCCTTCCCCTATTTCCTCTAGTGGCTGTCTCATTGACAGCCACTAGAGGCGCTTGCGTGTTTCTCACTGTGATTTTCACAGTGAGAGCACGCAAGCGTCCATAGGAAAGCATTGTAAATGCTTTCCTATGCGACGGGCTGAATGCGCGCGCAGCTCTTGCCGCGCGTGCGCATTCAGCCCAGGAGGAGGAACGGAGGAGGAGAGAAGGAGAAGAGCTCTCCGCCCAGCGCTGGAAAAAGGTAAGTTTTTAACCCTTTCCCCCTTCCAGAGCCGGGCGGGAGGGGGTCCCTGAGGGTGGGGGCACCCTCAGGGCACTATAGTGCCAGGAAAACGAGTATGTTTTCCTGGCACTATAGTGGTCCTTTAACAAGGCATTCCTAAGGTCCCAGACAATGCCCTACTTGTCCCTATTATATCTGGGCAACCTGTGGGATCGCTTTGGCTGTCCTTTCCCTCATACATTTATTTATAAAATATTTTACCGGGATGGATACATTGAGATTTCTCTCATTTTCAAGTATGTCCTGGGTCCACAAAACATTGCATTGTTACAATAGGATACAATATTACAAGAAATACATGTGGAAGAAGTACATATGCAGTGTCACTTTAACAAAGTTTATACATTTTAATAGCATATCTGCATCTTTTAGAAGGTAAAAACTGTCTTCACCACAGTCTTCCTTTATACTTCATCGCAGATTAGTTTTTTTGTCAAACACTTTTTTATTGAATATATTGAGAGAAATACACAGAAAGTATATCATTTAAGGAGTAGCATGTCAACATTGTAGTGCAAGTATAAAATACTAACAAATGTAACGCATCACTTAGATCACAAAAAAACATGTAACGAACATCAGAAGGGAAGTATCGAAAATGGTTGGTGTTGCGGACCACTTAGAAAGAAATGGTGGTGGGGGGGGGGGACACGACAGCACCTCCGGGCTTAGACCCGTGAAGGATACTCAATTTCTGCATTCACCAGTGCCACTGTACATACATTGTAGATGTTTTTTAACATATAAAGGCTTGCAAAGTTTGCATTGAAGTGGGTGAGCTTTAAATAGGTTAGCAGGTGAATTATCTTTTTACCAAATAATATAATGGAACACTCCAAACACCATAAACACTACACCACACTAAGGAATGCCCAGGTTCACTTCAATATCAGAAATAAAGCAAAGAACATCAGCATAAATGTATTGTTATTCATAAAATAAAACAGGTAAAATTATGTAGTGTAGTATAATACGCTGTGCTATCAGCTGTGTTATACATCTTATTTTTAAAGAATTTATGGTATTCACTACAACTGGAAGGAATATGAATTTTGTCCCTTTACTGAAAACTGTAATAGACAGTCTGCAAAACAATGTTTATGATCAACATCAGCCTATCTATTCTAGGGCATTAACAAAACAAACCCCGAAACCACAAACAAAAGTAAGACATTTACTCTTACCGGGATCAATGAATTCTTCCAGCTGTTTGCCCTGTCAGATAATTAGATAATAAGATAAAATGATTTTCCAAAGATTTTGCCATTCGTCCAGCAAATTTAACAATAAAGAGTTATCAACGTCACCTTACGCATGTTCATCTGCTTCTGGTAAAAGCTGTTCCATTGCCGTTTTCGATCATCCAGATTTTCCTCAGAGCCCCCTTCTTGACTATCATCACAGCTAGAGACAGTGATGGGACATTAGAGAGATGACTAAGCTATACACGGAATGCATGGCAAATTGTCAGTAAGTAAGAGCGTAGGATCATAAAACGAATAAAAGAAAAATCTGTGTCCTATGTTACGTGCAATGTATATTAGGGACATCATCAATATAATCATGTGGTGGATAGAAAGCAGGTACAGATGTACCTTGAAAATATATATTTCCTGTAGTTGAGTTGATACTGGGTAATTACAATACAAAACAGATCAAAGATGTCAGTAGACCTGCCTAGAACTTGGAAGCTCTTCTCTACAAAAATATGTAGTAGGTAAAGAAACTGGCACACTATTTAATTGTGAATTGTCAACAAAACATCAGACGTGTGGTACGTAATGTCCATTATATATCCTGGCTTCCTGTGAAAGGGAAAAGATATTTCTAACTTAGCCTCCTGGCTCCCAAATGACTAACCAATGAAGATCGCAGTATTTGAATACTTTCCGAGCTTTGTGTAGGAAAACAGAAACCCTCACCACTGTAAGTCTTTAAGACTGTCACACATGTTGTATGTACAACATATACTTTGAATTTCACTCACCTGGCAAACCCGTAGCTCTTTTTACCCCCCTCGTAGAGCTCTTTGTCGTATGTGAATAATCCAGATGGTCCTGCTGGCTGCTGAATACAGGTTCGGCTTCTCCCACTTAGGAGGAGACCCTCTAATTGTTCTAACTGGCGTTTCACTGCCAGTGGGTTTTTACAGCAGTCGCAAGCCTTTTTACAAAGTGGTTTCTCATCCCCAAAATATCGTGCAATAACTGCATGACGACACCTACAAAAAGGTAAACATCAGGGGTAAAAATGAACGATCATTCAAATCTTGAAAAAACACAGATTTAAGATTTATTTTTACATATAAAGGTATACAGGCCTAAAAGAATAATGTTACAGAGAATGGTGGCTACCTGTCTAAAGAATTAGTCTAGCCCTGCATGTACATACGTGGAAAACTGACAAATGGCGAGGAGTGGGTAAAGACATTTTAAATGGGTGCTATTACACATTATTGGTATAAGAATGAAATGACTGGTGATGGATGATAATTTTTAAATGTGTCACCATCAGAGGATGCCACCCTAACGAACAATTGGTCACATCCCATTGTACAGCGCTATACAAATAATAATAATGTTTATTTTGCTGGAGCTGTCCAATTGAAGGGTAAGTGTTGCTATTGCAAAATGGAATCAGCTAGTCCTCTGATGGAACAGGCCACGTTAACTATAATAGACCACTGAGTGCTTGAGCATGTAGTGCCTTAGTTTGCAATTACGTGAGAGCAAGTTAATGCGGGAACTGTTCATAATTACTTTCATAAAATGATTTCGCACTGCTGAGCAGCTTCATGTAAGCCTGAGATCACCATGCACAGTGGGAAGAGTCAGCCGGAGTGGTTTAAAGCTGACACTATAACGGATATAGCTGATAAAATGGTTTACGGCTATTTTCAAGGTTCAGACTTTCACTTTTTATTTCAAGTCAAAATAAAATTTTAAAGGACCACTATAGGCACCCAAACCACTTCAGCTCAATTAAGTGGTCTGGGTGCCAGGTCCATCTAGTGTTAACCCTGCAGCTGTAAACATAGCAGTTTCAGAGAAACTGCTATGTTTACACTAGGGTTAATACAGCCTCTAGTGGCTGTCTCATTGACAGCCGCTAGAGGCGCTTCCGCACTTCTCACTGTGAAAATCACAGTGAGAAGACACTGGACGTCCATAGGAAAGCATTGAGAAATGCTTTCCTATGGACTGTTTGAATGCGCGCATTCGGCACTGATGTCGGCAGATGGAGGAGAGTTCCCCAGCAAAGGGGGCCCAGCACTGGAGAAAGGTAAGTGTTTAACCCCTTCAGCCCAGCAGGAGTGGGACCCTGAGGGTGGGGGGGACCTAAAGACCCTATATTGCCAGGTAAACAAGTTTGTTTTCCTGACACTATAGTGGTCCTTTAAGGCTACAGTAATTAATAACAGTTCAGAAAATGATTTGCTTCCAACTTTGTGACTCCACCTTGGAGGAGGCACTTTCCCCATTTAAATCAAAGCATTGACAATCCACATCCGATGTGTAAATGATGATCCATACACAAACCGTTTGTGGAGGTGTGGTAGTGCATAACTGGTTTGAACAAATGCTTGACTTGAAGCCCACCAAATAATAAACAATCTTTATTTACATGAGGAAATGCAAACTACATAAGGACATTAACAAAGAACAGTATACCAATTACAACATTGCTTATTTACATTATATAAACCGTAACAAAATGCAATTAGAGTCACGTACAAAAAGGCACACAGATGTACATTATCAGTGTTTAGTTCAAAATACAGTTATATGTACAAATGGGCACTGGAAATATAAGAATGAAGGAAGAGGTGAAAAAAAGTAAATAAAATGGAAAGATGAATGGAACAACATCCACAAAAAAAGGTAAGGACCACATATTGCTGGATTTATTATGTCTAATCTAAGGCATCCAAACTTTATGGAAATAAGGAGGTATATGATGAATAAGGCAACCAAATATTTGCATAGAATTAATTTTAGAAAATGTAGGGCTAATAGTCGACCAATGCACTTTGGGCAGCAAGGACAGTGAATGCGAGTTTATGTTTGAGGTATTTCAGAGATTCTGTAGGCTTATCAACAAGTATGAGCAAGAGTCTAGGACAGGGGTCAGCAACCTATGGCACAGATGCATGGCACTCAAGGCTGCCATACCCATACTCTGGCCTATCAGGAGTCCCAGGGGGATTCAGATATCTGCTAGTGCAAATCAAGAGGTGATTGCAGGTATTGAGAGACAATCCTCAATTTATGCATTGCAGCACTTACAGGAAGTGATCTCCAATCTGGGAACCGCAATGGAGTAAAGCAGTACAGTCCTTTTCTTGACCTGTACCTGGCCATCCTTGTCCCCAGGGAAGCTATCCGCACTACTACATATTCACAAAGCTGCAGAATAAGCCCACCCTCATACAAATAATACAAACAGCCCACACACGCAGCCCCCACAAACATAACCCCATAAGCAGGGTCACATACAATACTACAAGACAACCCAGGGGTGGGGCATGACTCCCAAAATGGCCAGACGCATGCCTAAGTAGCTCCAGCACCTGAGAACAAAAATCAACTTACAGCCACCACAACTTGTTGATGCTGGACCAGCTGCTGCACTGGGTTGACAGGGGGTTATTGAAGCCCACTCTGAGCCGCTCTGCGCAGACTCCAGCCACCGGTGTCATGAGACTAATACCCGACAGCGAGGAGAGGCGGACAATCTTCCTGCTCTGGAAGCAAATCTCACCCCCTTTAGGACCGGGGGTGTCACCCGGGTCTCCACAACTTCCAAGGCAACAAACTCCTCGTCAGGAACTATGAGACCCGTGTGGCGCGTCCAAAATGGCAGCTGAGTCGGTGCTTCAGTGCAGCCAATATTCATCCAGGAATGGAGAAAATCGTTTGATGGCATCGACTTGACACCCGTGCAGAGATACCTACTCCTATCCCACAGTCCAACAAATCTTGCCATGCAGCCCATTTCTCTTCTGGGCCAGGGGCCTGTCTGGTGAGTGTGCTGGACAGCCGTCCATTCGCCCATAGGGGCAACCTGGTTCAGGGGACCCTGCAGGCACAAGATTTTGCCACGTGGAAATGGCAGATACATGGACATAGGGCACTACCCTCCTCACAGGACCAGACCCGTAGTTACAGGGCACCAAGTCAAGGTGGACTAACACTTCCCACGCAGAGTGACACCCAGTGTTCCACACAGCACAGCTTAGCAATGAAGGGGAAGAGCAACAGTCCTGGCATGGAAATGAGCTCCCGAACCTGGCCTATTTGTGATATAGGGTGAACGGCAATGGTGGTATTTAACCCCTTAAAGACCCAACTTATGGAATAAAAAGGAATCATGCCATGTCCTTAAGGGGTTAAACACACAGCTATTGCAAATGCAGAGTGATAGGCTTAACATCTATCTTGAGTTTTTATCATGTACTTTTTCTTGCACCCAATGGCATCATAAGTAAATCATAATGTCAGTTTGTGTATCCAGCAGTATCACATATACCTCTCTATCGACAGGATTCCTCTTTTGTTTACCATATCAGCGTGTTTACTATGATGTTTTCTAAACCAACTTACTATACTGTCCGTCAGCTTAGCAGGATTTATCTACCACTTCGGTTTCCCTATCTCCTGACAAGTTCTATCTGACCATGTTTATTATACTAAAATGTGGAATTTGTATGTGTCATGATATTGCCTCTGTTGAAAAGCCTCTATGTGCTGTTGTGGCACCTCAAGAATTTTTGTAAACCTCCTGTACAGAACAATAAGGAATTTATTTAAAAAAAAAAAAAAACACACACATACACACAATACTCATGAAATATATAACATTCCACATACGCACAATTACACCGCTAGAAAGCAACTACCGATAAATAAAACAAGCAGAATACGGCAACATACACACCCCAATTTTTTATTTTTTTTTAAATCTTGTTTTGCACAGCACTACTACAAGTTGCCTACTAAAAGGTTGCCTTGGTTTAGGAGAAGTAGCCCGACTAATTTTCATTTAAACGTTGCACCTCAGGCCAGAAGGGGGGAGATATTCCGGCATGACCATCACACGTGGACAAATGTCCACATATTCTCAAACAACTTAGTCACAAACACTGGCCAAAGTTAGCGTTAATATTTGTTTGTGTGAAAAATGCAAAACAACTCATCTGAATGCCAATTTTGGCCAGTGTTTGTGACTAAGTGGCTACTAAAAAAGACTGGACATACCCCATTTGCAATACCTTGGGTTGTCTACTATTGCAAATGTTATGCCATCATGGGAGTAATTTTTATACCTGAGCTACCATACGGTCTCAAAGGCAATGTAACCAATCTGGCTGATTTAAATGTGAAAAAACTGAAACGCAAGCCTTATATTTGATTCTGTAACTTTTGAAAACACCATAAAACCTGTACACGAGGGGTACTGTTATACTCGGGAGACTTCGCTGAACACAAATATTAGTGTTTCCAAACCGTAAAACATATCACAGCAATTGTCAGTGTAAGTGCCGTTTGTGTGGGAAAAATTTTGAAACACTAATATTTGTGTTCAGCGAAGTCTCCCGAGTAAAACAGTAACCCCCCATGTACAGGTTTTATGGTGTCTTGGAAAGTTACAGGGTTAAATATACTGCTAGTACATTAAATTCTCTGGCAGGTCCCGCAAATTGTAATAAAATTACTTAATTATGTAAAAATATTACATAACTATATATGTAGAATTAAAATATATACTTTATTACAGGCAGCAGTGGGACTACCTGTCATTCCAGGCACACTGCTGCTTGCACTGCTATGGACGGCTATTCCGTCCATGTGATCGTGAGGTCCTCACAAGGACCTCGCGATCACATGGCCCAGGAGGGCCGGATCAGCAGGAGGGGGACTCCCTGGGATGCCAGGTAAGTCGCCCCTTTGCGATCACCGGCGAGCAGGTAAGTCCCGTGGACGGCGTGGACGTGCTATGTCGCCCGCTGGTGTTTAGAGCCGGGTCTCAAAGGACGACATAGAACGCACACCGTCCTTAAGGGGTTAAACCCACCTCTTCCCGACACCCACTATAGGCACTTCTGCCGCAGTGGTCAGTCAATTAATAAAATGTTCTCCAATGGAGAAGCTTGGAAACAGCACATGCGTATTAGGTCCCCTCTATGAGGAGAATTCCCCAAATCATTGCCGGAGCAGGCTATGCTTCCTCAATGATGTCATAGAAGGCAGAGAAGTAAGCAGGGCCGAGGGAGTTTCAGTACTGGAAAGAGGGGACTAAAAACATTATTTGATTAATTTTAAGAGAAAAAAAGGGGGGGGAAAGCTGTATATGACAATGGATGAGGGCACTATACATTTCTATTCCTAACACTACTAAAATTTAAAATAAAATACTCTCTATTTCCAGGGAAAGTGACTGCTGTCTCTAGGAAGAATCTGTCTCTGTCACTTGTCTGCCATCTCTTGGAATAGCCACAAAGATCTCTTTCAGGGCTAGTCCTTGCATGAGCCGAGCTCTAATTTTCACATTGCAAACCAAAGAAAAGCTCCTTTCACAGGCAGCGTGTCAGTAAACAGA
Source organism: Pelobates cultripes (assembly GCA_933207985.1). Taxonomy (NCBI): domain Eukaryota; kingdom Metazoa; phylum Chordata; class Amphibia; order Anura; family Pelobatidae; genus Pelobates; species Pelobates cultripes. The sequence goes on along the minus strand of OW240917.1, from coordinate 228,513,956 downwards.
CAAGAAACTTCTCTGTGCAAGTAGCAAGCATGGTGTAGTACAGAAACAGCATTTGCCAGCAGAGTGCTTTAACAGCACTAACAGACAGAATGTAACAGAGCGATGCAAACAGCTTGCTTTAACTTCTTTCAGTTCTTTCCATTCAGAATAAGTTAAAGCAGTAGGAGGGGGATCAAACTACCGGCTGAACAGATCTTTCACAATAGACAATGAGGGCGAGACTGTGAAACTCATCCCTACTGTCAGACCAACAGAGCTGCCCCAGCTGTTAGTCTCCACATCCCTTTGCAACCCAGAAACACAAACTCCTGCCCTCCTCTTCCAGGAGGGACTGTAACATAAAACCTCCCATCTCCAGGACAACCAAGGGAGCTAGAAAATAGTTTAGGGAACAGGCAGCTGTCAGAGAAGCACACTGGTCAGCTAAGGGGCTGCATGGGGGTGAAAGACAAATAAGGAAGATCCAAAACTGCAGCAGGAGGCTAAGACGTCCCGGAACAGAGGGGTAAGACGTACTGGAATAACATGGCAGGTTGCACTGGTGAAAAAATGAAAGACGTGTTGGTACAATGGGCAGAAGTATTTTGAGGGTAGAGGGTACAGATGGGTAAGGAGAAAGATATGCTGGCAAACGGGTCAGATTTACTGAAGCTGAGTGAGTTACACTAAAGCAGAGGGAAGCAGAAAGCTTAGATACACAGGCGTCTAAGCTGCATGTGCATGTTTTTCAATCTATAAAATATAACTGGGACAAAATAATTAGATCCAGGATGACAAAATTACAAAAGATTTAATTGATCCTTTGTGGCAATCCAGTTTTGTTTTTGTTTTTTTTGTTTTTTTAAATTTGTGACAGTTTATCTAAATAGTCACTCCATATGCCTTTTGTAAATGTTTATTTTAGAATACTGTATAAAATTTGTAAATGTGTATCTTTGCCAAGATACTTGTAATCAGACTTACAAGCAAGCATGTTGCGAATAACCCATCAGGGTTCTATTGTGCTGAGGAGTCTAGAATGGCAGGGTGTTTTGTTTTGGTTACACTCAAAGTAGAGAAATCAATAGAAAGGCACGACTCAATGAAAACTGTTTTGTGTGTGTAGACACTCACTTAGCAGCTGCAATAGTGGAGTTATGCATTAAACAAGTAACAGGTGCAAGCAGTGAAAACACAGCGTTTCACTACACAGCACACTGCCAAAAGCTTTCTTATCCATTGTATTCCTGCTGTAACTCCATCAGAATTTTATCAGAGATTCCCGTGATAAACAAACCTGTCTGCTTTCAAAACGGTCATCATTAATAATGACAAACAACCCAGAGAAAGCTGCATGCTAGCATCACGAAGCTCTGTTTATTAGAATGATAAATTTTGGCAACAAGTAAATCCCTGCCCCTCCCTAAGGCGCTCTTACATTTAAACGATGAGAGTGCTTCATTAATACAAGGGCACAGAGGGTGGGAAACTGGGTGGACAAATAGTAATAAAACAAAAATGAGTGAGAGGGGACAAAAAGCTGGGGGAATAAAGCTATTAAAAAAGGGAGTGAGAGAGAAGGGTTGTCCATGCCATAGTTTTAACCCTGCGATCTAAATTATTGCTGTTATTTTTTTAGGAAAGGTTATTAGCCAGCAATGTTGTGTATAAAACACATAAGAATTAAAGAAGGTGGGAGGTCTCCCAAACACAAAGATTCAAGAGATGCAGAGTAGTGGGATGAGTCAGTAAAGTGACGTAATAATATTTTAGAAGGATTATATAATGAGCACAGCCTCTACAGACAAAGGGGTGAGAGTCATGAGTGTAGTGGGTAGCAACCTCCGCAAATTGTTTGCCACCCGTTGTGACAGAACTAAGCTACTCGAATAACCCTGTGTAACTTGCTACAATAATATCGCGGGATCGAGAGTCAAGCCCAGTTATTCAATCAAGTGAGGATCCAAAGTCTGAATTTCAGTTTTAAGATCATAACAGCCAAGTTGGAAAAATTCTCTAAGTTCAGCTACTCTGACCTTAAAATAAAAATTCCCTTTGAAATTATTTTTAGTAAATAACCCTAAATGCATTGAAGTGTATTATGCTACCAGAGATTTATCATCTATTCATTCTTAGTATGAATATTAAAATAATAATTCTGTCTGAAAAATATATATATATTCGCCTTGACAAGTGAAAGTTTAGTCCTGTGTGTAGAAATACACCTCTGGTGTGTGACTTCATCAATCCTCCAGTCTTGCAGCGGCTTTTTTTTTTCTTTAATACTTTATTTGTTTGGCACGGGAAAACTGCCACACAACATTGTAATCCAACATTGTTGGATTACAGCCTTGTGAATGCAGTATACAAGTACAACAGTTATACAGTTTAAAGACAAAGGCATGGAATTCAGAAATATTGTATTGTAGACAATAAACACGGTACACGAACAATTTTCTGGAGAGAAAGAGAGATTAGAAACTGGAATAGGATTTAGATTCCCAGAGTTCTATATTAAACGGCCACTCCTTTCACCCTCAGCCAAGTTGACCTTTAACCCCTTAAGGACACATGACATGTGTGACATGTCATGATTCCCTTTTATTCCAGAAGTTTGGTCCTTAAGGGGTTAAAGGTAAGCTCACTAACTGTTTTCAACCCAGAAAGAAAGTAGAACTGCACTCAAGCATTGTTCAGTAAAGTATAATTTACTGGGAATTCAAAGTGGATTCAAAGTGACTTTCCAATTTTAGGCAAAAAGAACCAGATTGGAAAATTCACTTTGGGGTATATTCACTAAACTCTGAACTTGTAATATTAAATTTGGAATTGACAAATTTCGGTTCTAATAGCCAAGCTAGGATTATAGCAGAGTTGGAATTTTTTCCAGATCAGCTACTGTTTCTGAATTTTGACTTTTGGATTTTATTACATTAAAATTTAGACTAACAATGTTTGTGCACATTTCAATTAATGACCCTGAGAATTGTTTTACCTTGCCAGTAGCATACACTAGGAGGAGGTTATTTATATCATGATACCTAGCGACTGAAGGTGAATTTCAACACACACATGTGCTGAACAATGTGACATTGTATGGTACTTAATATGACTGTTTATTAACTGGCTTAGACACGGTATAGGAGTTCGGCAAGTTTCTCCCTAGGAGGCAAATCTTACTTTTAACCCCTTAAAGACACAACTTCTGGAATAACATGGAATCATGACAGAATATTTCCATCATGTGTCCTTAAGGGGGTTAAAGTATTCAAGAAATACATTTTCCTTTATGTGCATAATTATATGGCCAGCCTATGTTTATATACAGTGACAGATAGATATCAAGAAGTCCAAATAACACATAATTATCAGTCTACTCAATGCAGCATTGTCAGAAAATATTTAAGGCCTGTCTTTAGGCCCTGTCAGTGCTCTCGCTCTCTCTTATATTTCTCTTCAAAATTTAATTTTTTAAAGTTTGCAAAAAGCTATGTTTGTATACGGCGAAGAGGAATAGCAAACAGGAACCACTTCACTGAACACTACTGCAGGCAGCTTAAATCACTATAGCAAAGGGAATGCTCACCATAATTCATCTACAAAGCAACACTGGCAATATTTAAAGGGACACAAACTACCATAACCACTCCAGTACGCTGTAGTGGTTATGGTGGTAATTACCCTATGACACGACCCCACAGTTACAAGTAGAAAACAGTTTGTCTCTCAGCATTGTGATGGTGCTAGGGGACTCCTGGCTCCATAAACTCTACAGCTTGCTGCGTGGGTATTGCTGTGGAGCTTTGGTAGCTGGCAGCTCAGACATTAGATGTAGATTTCTATCGGTTGTGGAGGAAGAAGGTGGATATTGGTGATGTATTTGTTGTTTTTTTTGTTTTTTGTTTTTAATGTTACATGTTGAAGTTGTTTCTCAAAGCAGCCACCTGATGGAAAAAATCAGAAGTATAGTACTGTGCAATGATATTTAGGGGAAGGGTTGGGCAGTCACCTGGGGGGGGCACCAGAACGTTGCTATTATTTCGGCAGTGTGTCGGGATCGCATTACCTGGTTATGTGGCATGTGCTTGTTTCTGGTTATACTTTGAGGACTTGGGAAGTATAAGTAGAACAGAGAAGGGGACATAGGATAGGTGGGTTTATGTAATGACATATCCCTGCCTCTCTTTTAATGTAGGGGTCACCAAGTTTTGCTTTGGGCTGAAGCCCCATGTGTTTGTGGAACCTAGCGATGGCTCTGGCTTGTTGTAGTGAATGTAGTCCTTAGAGTGTCCCTTTATGTGACCCTGCTTCATCCATTGTTGAATGGTAGATCAAGGATTGGCTAAAATATCCCAGCCACTTCCCAATTGCTACAGTCTTTAGCAATTGGATTTGTTGGTGACAACCTGTGTGTTATCTAGATAATGTGTCCCACTGTTAACATAAAACATCAACACCATAACTTTATTTATAAAATGAACGCAAAGTAACTACAAGGACAAAGAATGACTTAGAATGTGAAATTGCAACTTCACAGAAATATGTGTAGAGAATCATTACGCTGCTGACCTCTTTGGGGGGGGGTTGCAATATTTACAAGGTTATGATGCATCAAGCTGAAGCCAGAAGCAGTTTAGGAATGAACTTCTCTCCTACTAACAACTGATGTCAAAGCGCTTTGTGGGTGCCGCCATATTCCAAATAAATGAAGAAAGGACAGGGCACAAAAATGGACTAAATTGAAGGAAGATTTATTAAAGAATACTGTGCGGCGCTTCGGCTCACTAAGAGCCATAGTAATCTGAAGCACTGCACAGTATGCCTCAATAAATCTACCTTGGATTTAATCCAATATTGTGCTCAGGCCTTTCTGCATTTATTTGTGATTGTAGAGTGGAGCCACTCGGCACTGGTGGCAAGTTTTTTTTTTTTCTCCTTATTTTAGTGTGTTTTCTCATTTTATTATAGTTGCCATGTCTTCCCAAGACCTAAAGATGGAGATCTCGGATATGGGGGAAAAACTTTTGCAGAAACTAAAGCAGATTCCCCAGGCAGATACTGTAGAGATTATATCGTTCTCCATTATCCTAACGTTCATTGGTGAGTATAGAAGGTGTATGTGTCCTGCTGTATTAGCAGATACCAAAGCAACCACCATTATTTTGGTTCATGAAAAACGCAGTAAAGTAACAACGCAAGCAGTCAGCAAGTACTGCCATTTTGGCAAATAGTTTAATGTTATGCAAGGCAGCTTTATAATACGTTTGGAAATGTAACTTTTTATTATTATTAATGTTTAGAAGATTTTTGTTCCTCCGTGCCCAATTATTTTTAAACTCAGGAGATTAAACGTGCAGAAAGCCAACACGCATTTCCTCTCTAACACCTGGAGAATTAAAGGACTACTAAAGGCACCCAGACCACTTCATCTAAATGATGCTTTAGTTTTAACCCTGCAATCTAAATTATTGCTGTTATTTTTTTAGGCAAAGTTCATTGGAGTAGAAAACATATCTAGTGGCTGTCTTTCCTTCTCGCTACGCCACCATGCCTGAGATCATCAATCAGATAATGATGATCTTAGCCAATCCAATGCTTTTCAATGGGAGGCTACTGCGCATGCGCAGCTAAATGTTGTGCTGCACCAATCAGTATCTCCTCGTAGAGATGCATTGAATCAATGCATCTCTATAGGGTTTTTTTGTTCAACCTGGACTGCATTGATAGTCTGAGAGTGCTGGGCTTCTCACTCACCAAGACTGTTGCCAGTTACCACCATCCAGGTCGAACAAGATTGACACTGATATGTCTCCATGTAGTGTCTCCATGTAGAGCACAGATACTGCACCTTGTGCAGCACTGGAATAGGAAGCACCTCTAGTGGCTGTCTGAGTACATTGAGCTGCAGTGGGTCTGGTGACTACAGTGTCCATTTAACTATAACACAGTTTTTAGATTGCCACAAAACAGGATAAAATTTTAGCTAATAATAAAATACTTTTGATGGCACAGCTCCTAATGCAATTCAGTCAATTTAATGTCCAGAAGCAAGGCACTGTTCTAAGTGATATTTACAAAAGTTTATTTTTCTCAGGTGTGGTGCTGCTGATTGGGGTATTTGCATGCTCTCAATGCTGCTGTACGAGCAAGAAGCACCGTGTGGACAGGGTGGTGCCAAAATCTGATGTGTAAAGCCACCTGGAAGAACATGCAGTAGAATGTGTCTAAAGCATGTATCCACGGACTACCATGATATGACTTCCAACAAGCAAAAACATAGGCCAACTATATGGTACTTGACATCCCAAAGAGGACTTATCTTAAAGAGCAATAGATGCTGCTACAAAGTGTGGAAAATTGGATGCAATGAAATTTGAGAAAAAGTGGGGTCTGACATTTTTTACTGATGTTTAAAAGAAAACTAATATACCACGCCATGGATTAGAAAAGTTTTCAGTGAACTGGTAGGGTGAAGGCAACACTGAAACAAAGAGCGTATTAAGAAAACATCTATAACATCTCCTCATTCCTTGGAAACAGGCAAAAACAGATCTATCTACAGACAAAATATAAAACTATAACAAAATGTCAATGCTCCAAGGGAAAACTACACACTCGCGGTTATTCTTATAATCTTAAAACAACAAAAATAGCAACACAGAACAAACCACGAAGGGAATGAGTTATAAAACCTGGCAAGAAGTCAAATTATCGCATTAGAATTGTTCATTTAGTTCAACCCGGACTGCACTGATAGTCTGAGAGTGCTGGGCTTATCCCTCACCAAGACTGTTGCCAGTTACCACCATACAGGTAGAACAACATTGACACTGATATTGCAAAATGTAAATTGTGCAGTATCAATGCAGATGAAAAGGTGGCCTTCAGGGGCAGGGAAAGCACCTTAACTGTTTGACAAAAATCCAGGGGATGGTCCCAAGAAAATATTTGAAAAATAACCAATACACTGAGCTGCAGTGGTTAGGTTGCTAGCAGGCCACCTTTAAAGAGTCACTCTTAGCACCATAACCCCCACTTCAGTGTTTTGTAGTGGTCATGGTACAAGGACCCTGTGTGTGCAGGAGTTCAGTAAGAAACGCTACACACATACTGAGATGTTTATTGCTGCTCCTGGAGGTTTAACTCCACCTCCGCGAGCCTTCCGTAGCCTGGCTGGAAAAAGAATTCCATCCTGGCTAATGTTTTTTCTGTGCATAATCTTTGACGTTCATTCATTGGCTAAGATTGCACAACCAATGAACAGTTAGAATGATATGGAAATTTAAAAAGAAAAAAAAGTTAACATAACAGCCATTAGAATGTGCCGTTACCTCCAAACAGACTTTTAATGTTCCTTTTAGACAGGCTTGAGAAGTTGAAATTCTTTATATCAGCAGAAAGAGCCGTCAACAGAAGAATAGTCAAAATTTGGTATTTGATAACTACACAGGTTGCTCTGTCGAGTCAAGAGATATATTTTAATGTAGTCTAAATTTTTTATAAGCAAAGTACGATATACAGGAATATAAAAGTTTGACTTGATAAAAGTTTCCCCTTAAAAGTTATATTTTGTCTCTCTATGAATATTAACATCCACTCTGTCCCGTTTTATCTGAAATAACACAAATATTGTAATGTAAGAATACATTGGCCATAAAAGGTAAAGGAACACTATAGTGTCAGGAATACGAACATGTATGCCTGTCACTATAGTTCTAATAGTGATATTTAGGTCCCGGGCCACTGTCAGACAAGTAAAAGGTATTAAACTCACCTTATTTTCAGCACTCTGTGGGTCTTGTAGTGGCTGGCTCCGCCTATTTACTGAGATCGTCAAACTTTACAATCTCAGCCAATCCAATACTTTCCCACAGGAAAGCATTGGAAGCCTATTGCGCATACGCTACAAAATGCCATGCTGCGCCAATCAAAATCTTTTCATAGAGAAGCATTGAATCAAAGCATCTCTATGAGGAACGTTCAGCGCCTCCGTGCAGAGCATGGAGACGTTAAATATCAACCCAGGAAGCCCCTCAAGTGACAGGCTCTAGACACCACAATAACAACACTAAACTATAGTTGTATTAGGTGACCAGATGTCCTTTTTAAGGGGCAATTCCCTGTGAGAAACCTTTCTCCCCTGTAAACTATATACCCTAAGATTCCCCTCAATTAGTATAGATTTATTAACAAAAACATAAAAAAAATTACTTTAACTTTAAAGCACTTAAATGGCAATAAAAACAAACTGTATTAAAAAAAGTATATTTAATTTATACATTAGTATTTATGAAAAAATGGCCATAGTAGCCATTGAAACAAATTTGGTCAACTTTTATATACCGCCCAGGGTTTCTGTGAACCAAAATTCCAGGGTTCTACCCTAGTACGAATAGACCAAAGAGTATCATTTTTGTGAGCACCAAAGCGTCTTTTTTACATTTTGTAACTGGAGTTTTGTTTTACAAGAAATAAAATACAGGATGAGCGAAAAAATATTTGATCATCAATGTGCCTTAAAAAAAGTTTGCAGGGTTTTTTTTTTTTTTGACAACAGCTCACTATAAATAAATCACTTGAAAGATGTGTTTCTCGACAGAAGAATGCAATAAGTTAGATGCACTCAGCTGGAAAGCAGACATAGCTTTACATAGTGAGGAAAGGGGCACATCATAGGAACTAGAAGAGATACACAAGCAGCTTTGCCATTCTGTATTATAAATGAGAAGTAGCCAAAAGTACAAAAGGAACTCAAAGAAGTCAAAATAAAAAGTGCCAGTTTAAAGACATGTCTTTCTAAAGAGTTCACGGGGTAGTCAGGGTTGCAGTACAAAGTGAATTTGATGTAATGTCTTTTCTGTGTATGCATGTTTTTGCTGTAAATAGGTCTTGATTTTTTTAATAAAATATTTTACTCGCATTTGAGAATAAATGTGGTCTGTTAACCCTTCACTGCTAAGCACTTTTCAAAGCACCCAAAAACTGTATTTATTTATTTCTAGGCTGATGAAATGAGGGCAATCCATACAATCTATTCGGCCGAGGAATATTGGGAATACAGTCATGATAAGAGAAGGGGCAGTGGAGGAATATCTGAAGTATAGTATGGGACAGTGGAGAAACGGTTTTAATTTGGTACACAGACTCCGTTCTATTTTTCTGCCTATAATCCCTGCTTTTGGCCTTTTTAGAAGGCTGGGGGGAGCTACACAAAAGTAAAGCTTCTTTGCTGCTCCTGATTCAGGATAGGGGGTGAACAATGTAATGGGGTGCGATGGACTCCAAGCTGTCTTCTTGTTACATACAATAATAATCTATTATCTATTAAAGGAGCACTATAGGGTCAGGAACACAAACATGTATTCCTGACCCTATAGGGTTAAAACCACCATCTAGCTACCCTGGTCCCCTCATGTCTCCCTAAATATAGTAAAATCTTACTTGTATTCAAGTCTGGAGCTGTTTGCTCTATCACGGTTTCCTTTGACCTGCCCCCCGCCTGCTGACATCAGCAGAAGTGGTAGCCTGATCCAATCACAATGCTTCCCCATAGGATTGGCTGAGACTGACAAAGAGGCAGATCAGGGCAGAGCCAGCACAATTCAAACCTGGCCAATCAGCATCTCCTCATAGAGATAAATTGAATCAATAAATCTCTATGAGTAAAGGTCAGTGTCTGCATGCAGAGGGAGGAGATACTGAATGTTTGGATGCATTTTAGGCCCAGGAAGGATCTCTAGCAGCCATCTGAGGAGTGGCCAGTGAAGTTATTACTACACTGTAATGTAAACACTGCATTTTCTCTGAAAAGACAGTGTTTACAGCAAAAAGCCTGAAGGTAATGATTCTACTCACCAGAACAAATTCAATAAGCTGTAGTTGTTCTGGTGACTATAGTGACCCCTTAAATATATTTGCTCTATCGCTAAGTTTGTACTTTTCATCTTTTCAATTTTCAAAATTGTGGATTAATATTTTATATCCTATTGAGGCATATAATAGGTACATATAAAAACTTTTATTATAGATCGATGGAAAATGTATAATAAGGACAATGCCCTGTGAGAGAAAAAGTTTTTAACTTCCGCCATCAAACCAGATGGGAGGTAATCTGAAAACCTTCTATAGGATTTCAGTCTTTTCCGATACCAGAAGTGACACATCAGACACTCTGGTTTGATCACTGTTAGTCTTAATATCTTTTTTTTCTAAAACAGATAGTTCTACAATTTTGGTTTGCATAACCCAGTTCCTTCTCCATGCACTATTATGGCACTGAAACTATTTTTTGAAAACTATTCTAGTTTTTTTTGTGGACGGAAGTGACGTTGTCATGTTTATTTCACAGTAAATGGTAATTATGGTCATGTTTTTTGTGTTCACCTATAAATATTTGAGATACTGGTTGGTGTATTGTGCTTGATGAAGGTTCTATAGCGGAGCTGAAACGTTGCTCCAAAAAAGTCGGCTTACTTATTTTATCGTGTGCTCAGGAATTTGATTATTAAACATCTACGTTAAGTCAAGAAAAATAACTTGTATAGCATCTTGTGCGCAAACAAAATATCAGATAATTACTGCAAAGGCTCTGGAGGGCCTGGTAATAAAGAAAGAAAAGCTCTCTCTGGCATAATAGTATGTTATGGTTCTGATGCAAGCAGTCTTAACCTGGCTTAGAACACTTTGTTCAATACTTCATTAAATCTTTGCCTGACACAATGGCCTACAGTACATCAGTACATCTTTCTTGCATGACAAAATCACTTGATGTAACTTAACCTGGTGTTTTTTTATTTTGTATTTTTTTAAATAGCATTTGTTCTCATGGAGATCCAATAGGAGAAATTATACCTTAATAGCATCAGTAATATGTAGGAGAACCAGTCACCCAACAGCAATTGAAAAGGGATGCTCATGTATTCTTCTTTCACCTGGGTTCCACAAACAAGGGTGTGGACACAGCAGGAGGCATAAAATACTAAGAAATATTGCTTACAGACTGAGTTTCTAGACAAGCTGGTACTTGTTTAGGGATGTACCTTTGTAATCATACAGTATACTGTATTCCGCTTAGACAATGACAATGCTATTCACATGTCAAAGTAATAAAAAAATTCTGAAATACTTCTGTGATGTCAAAGAAGAGGAGAGTGATGACTGCACTAAATATTTAGGTTCTTTGATTGTGATGAATTATCTTTTGCAATTTCCCACACTGTCTCTTTCTTTAGATCTGTCCCTTCTCTAGCAAATACATAAGCCAGCTACACTTTTCAGTTTTAAATTTTCAATTCATCTGCAAAGCCGCAAACTCTTCTTATACAGCTTTCAAATCCATCTCCTACCTTTAATAAATATATCTTTTTCTGACCATTTAAAAGAGATATATATATATATATATATTAATTAAATAAACGCATACATTATTATTAAAAATCTAAAAATACCCTAACATAATATATAATAGTCTTCTCTGGATAATTTGTGTTTGCAATCAAATTATACACTCACAGCTTAAAATGTCAAGTCCTACTCTAGCCAGGCCTTCCACTGCAAGCTTAAAGAGTCCATGCCATACTCACCAGTGCTAAATTTAAACTCGCTGATGGAGTATATACACACATATATATATATATATATATATATATATATATACACACACACACACACACACACACACACACACACACACAGTACACCCCTCACATTTTTGTAAATATTTTATTATATCTTTTCATGTGACAACACAGAAGAAATGACACTCTGCTACAATGTAAAGTAGCAAGTGTACAGCCTATATAACAGTAAATTTGCTGTCCCCTTCAAAATAACTCACACAGCCATTAATGTCTAAACTGTTGGCAACAAAGTTAAGTACACCCCTAAGTGGAAATGTCCAAATTGGGCCCAATGTTTCAATATGTTGTGTGGCCACCATTGTTTTCCAGCACTGCCTTAACCCTCATGGACATGGAGTTCACCAGAGTCTCACAGGTTGCCACTGGAGTCCTCTTGCACTCCTCCATGACGACATCACAAAGCTGGTGGATATAAGAGACCTTGTGCTCCCCCACCTTCCATTTGAGGATGCCCCACAGACGCTCAATATGGTTTAGGTCTGGAGACATGCTTGGCTAGTCCATCACCTTTACCTTCAGCTTCTTTAGCAAGGCAGTGGTCGTCTTGGAGGTGTATTTGGGGTCGTTATGTTGGAATACTGCCCTGCGGCCCAGTCTCTTAAGGGAGGGGATCATGCTCTGCTTCAGTATGTCACAGTACATTTTGGCATTCATGGCCATTCAAGTGTAAGCTCACCTGCCATGTCAAGGCAAAAGCTTTTAGGTAAGTCCTACACTAACATTTCACCTTGACACCGTCTGAACCAAGTATGCTTATCTTGGTCATATCGGACCACAGGACATGGGTCCAGTAATCCATGTCCTTAGTTTGCTTGTCTTCAGCAAACTGTTTACAGGCTTTCTTGAGCATCATCTTTAGAAGAGGCTTCCTTCTGGGACGACAGCCACGCAGACCAATTTGATGCAGTGTGCGGCGTATGGTCTGAGCACTGACAGGCTGATCCCCCACCCCTTCAACCTCTGCAGCAATGCTGGCAGCACTTATACATCTATTTCCCAAAGACTACCTCTGGATATGAATCTGAGCACGTGCACTCAATTTCTTTAGTCGACCATGGCGAGGCCTGTTCTGAGTTGAACCTGTCCTGTGAAACTGCTGTATGGTTTTGCCAACCGTGCTGCAGCACAGTTTCAGGGTCTTGTCAACCTTCTTATAGCCTAGGCCATATGTAGAGCAACAATTCTTTTTTTCAGATCCTCAGAGAGTTCTTTGACATGAGGTGCCATGTTGAACTTCCAGTGACAAGTAGGAGAAAGTGTGAGAGCGATAACACCAAATTTAACACACCTGCTCCCCATTCACACCTGAGACCTTGTAACACTAACAGGTCACATGACACCGGGAAGGAATCATTACTAAATAGGCGCAATTTGGACAGTACTCACTTTTGTTGCCGACGGTTTAGACATTAATGGCTGTCTGTTGAGTTATATTGAGGGGACAGCAAATTTACACTGTTATACAGGCTGTACCAGGCTGTTATACTGGCTTGTAGCAGAGTGTCTTTTCTTCAGTGTTGTCACATGAAAAATTATAATAAAATATTTACAAGGGTGTACTCACTTTTGTGAGATACTGTATGTGTGTGTGTGTGTATATATATATATATATATATATATATATATATATATATATATATAACCAAAAAGGTATGTTGGGGAAAATTGTGATTGAAAACCCCTTCCACCTGAAGTCAGTGGATAGTTAATACAATGTTAAACACAAATCTGCACACCAGTCAAGCCATAAGGCTTGCTTTTCCCACAGAAATTACAAATGTGCAGTGATGTTACTACCGCAAAGAATTCAAGACAAACAGTTCAGACACTGGGTATTTAGCAAAAATAACAAATAATACAAAAATAAAGTACTCACCACCCATCACCAATGATTGCCGTGCCCAATGCTGGCATGCACTATGTATATCGTTAGTAAAGTATGGACAACATGAAGTGTAGTATACTTACTGGTAAAAGTGAGTAACTCAAAGCAGCCACAATGTAACCAATAAAGCTTTCAATTACTTCACTATATGGAAACAACCATCACTGAGATAATACCAATGCAATGCTGCCTAGCTGGTAATAAACCTCACTAGAGGAGGTCCATTGTAACAATTGGGGACATCATTAAAGCTCACAAGTGGCAAAGAAATGGGAAACCCGATGGCAATCCACATCAGCATCATAACATATTGTACAGCACAGATTGTAAGCACCCCAATTATATAATACAGAGGGTAAAGATCGGGGTTTGAAAAGGGCAGTACATGATACAAGTAGACATAGAAGAGTCATAAAACTGAGGAATAGAAGTGACAGCATAATGTATTTCTGATTTGGAGTTCATTATATATATAGTTTATGTTTGTAGCTATTTTCCACTAAAGGTCGTGTTCTAAAAACATCAGAGTACGTTAGAACTTGTGGGTTAGCATTAAAACCCCCAATGGAATAGTCTATAAAACACATGCATGAAGGTAGACGTTGTTTTAGTTTGCCAGTTGGCCAGAGTTAAAATGTGCATATAACCATTATGTGGTGAGGCTTGGAAAGAGAAAGCATTTGATGTCTTCCCAAACAGTCCAGGTGTTTGCTAAGGGAGCATGGGGAAATTGGGAGACTTGTGTCTCTCATAGTGCTAGCGGAGATGATAAAGTCGATAAACGGACTAAAACACTATGGTTAGGACTAAGTTCCATGTCGCAAGAAACGCGTTAAGCCGTCTAAATGGGGCATGCTTTTGAGTGGTTTTTTTTTTTTTTTTGCTATGTCCATGAGTTTGCTCATTTTTTTTATACTATTTCAGTAAACATTACGTTTCATTTTATCATGAACTGCATCTGCTTTTTACATGGATTAGGGAGTTAATAGATGTCTCCCATGTGATTCTACTAGCACGATTATGCATTTAAGCAGTAAAGTAGGAATTGTTGCAAAAATCTAAATGAACGCTATAGTTTCATGGAATACAAACATATTCCTGACACTATAACTGTAAAAACATACTTTAGGTTCTCGCCAACCCACCCCCCCACAGTTAGAAGAGCGAAAGGTTATTTTACTCCCCTTATTTCCAGTGCCGCACAAGTCTTCTCACGGCTGGCTCCGCCCATTCTGCCTCCTTGGCTGAGATCATAAAAATTAACGATCTGAGCCAATCCAATACTTTCCAATAGGAAAGCATTGGGTGGCTATTGCACATGCGCTGCAAATGGCCACACTGCATCAATCAGCATCTCCTCGTAGAGATGCATTGAATCAATTAATCTCTATGAGGAGTGTTCAGGGTCTCCATGCAGAGCGTTGAGACGCTGAATGTCAGTGCTGCACACTGTGACTACCACAAGAGGTTACTAGGCAATAATGTAAACACTTCCTTTTCGCAGAAAAAGCATTACGCTGTAGTTGTTCTGATGACTATAGTGCTCTTTTAAGGCCAAATTAGCCAAAATGGAAGCATAGTTCGCTTGGAGAATGTTTCCAGTTTAGCTATCTTGGCCTTAAATTTAAAATTCACTTTGAATTCCTGACA
This sequence comes from Pelobates cultripes, assembly GCA_933207985.1. Classification (NCBI taxonomy): domain Eukaryota; kingdom Metazoa; phylum Chordata; class Amphibia; order Anura; family Pelobatidae; genus Pelobates; species Pelobates cultripes. The sequence continues at coordinate 228,498,803 of OW240917.1, read as the reverse complement.
ATTCTTATAGTCCTTTCAAAAATGATTTATATAGAAACAATAATAAGCATACTACTGCAAAAGAAAAAAAAAACTTTGCAAAAGACACTGAACAGATGTAAGGATATATTTGGCTTATCTTGACAAAATGAACAAACACGGTCAATAAAAATATTTAAAGAAACACAAATCATGCTTATGATAATACTTATTAGGGAGTGTGCTATACACAGGGCACTGCATGGACCAACAAGAGAGAGATTTTGATTAAAATTAATGAAATGCAACAGTGTAATAGTAACTATGTTAGAAAAAAAAAGAAAAGAAAAAAAAGATAACAGCAAAATGGTTTCCAGGCGCCAAGCAATGTTCACAATAAAATGCAACGGGAAAATATGATCATAGATTTTCAAAGAGCCACATTAATATAAAAAACACTATTTCATTACTACCTGCTATAAAATGTTTTTAAAGGTATACATGGCACAATTACTTGTGCAAAGTTACCTTTAAGCAGAAAGAAGCAAGGTGAATTGTTAGTGTAGGACTCCCCTAAAAGGTTTTGCCTTGACATGGGCAGGTGAGCTTACACTTCAATGGCCATTGAAGCCGTTAAAAAAAAAAAAAAAAAGGGTTATTTTTATATAGTTATACATGATACAGTGGCAGACTATAGTATTTAAGAGGCATTGTAAGTCTCTGTGTTTTTTTTTTTTTAAAGTGCGGTGTTTGGCAGGAAGATGGTACTGCAAGCCCATGGTAGTGTTATGGTGCAAGTTGGCTATGGGAGCCGTCTCCTATTCTGTGTCAGTTTTCAGGCAGTTTGACAAAAAGCACAAGGGTCCCATTTGCTTGCCATATTTATACACCTCTGCATCGGCAATACCAATTTCATCCATTGACAGACTTAATAGGTCAGATATTGCAAACAGAGTTGTATTTTTCTATAAAACACAGTGTTTTAAAGAAAGATAGTTTATATTTTTCTAATATTAGTGACTTAAACCAATACCGCAAAATGCTATGTATAGCATGGGTTCCATATTATAGGTATAAACACCACTAATTATTAGCATACTAAAGCCTTAAATAATTTTTGTTAAGCAGTTTTTATTATATTGTTAATTAAAATAAATATTTGAGTATATTTGAGTATTCTAATTTGAACAAGAAAAAACTTTTAATAAATAATTATGAATATTAATAGTTAGTCTGTGGTTTTATACCCCACATTCTCTAAAATGTAAGCTCATTTCAGCAGGGTCCTTAATAAGCTCTTGGATCTGGTTCCAAGCAACATAACCACTACTGTAGCTATTGATGTGAACACTTATAATAGCTTGACTTGTTATATCTACATTGCATTAGAGCATCTCCACTTTGTCTATTAATGGTAGCACAGAATGCCGTTTGCCATTTCTGAAGACCTACCAAAAAATCTTAACGGCACAAATCCCTCATTTTATCACCTAATCATAACCAAGTGGGAGAATTCAAGGATGTAATTAGATAGATTCTGCATCATCTTACCTTTTAAACAACTGGGTTTTCTACAGTCAATATTCTTAAGCATGAATTGCAAGGTATTTACGTTCAGGCTTAGTTTGAAAAGTGACATTCACTGGCTCTCATAAAGTTACAAAAAGATAACTCACCCCAACTCTTCACAGAAGTTAACCATTACTTCAAATCCAGCCATGGAAGCTTTATCAGATGCCTTGGTGTCTCCTCTTTTTGACTGGAAAATTAAAATTTTAGGTATTTTTACTTGATTCTGGGTAATACACTAAACATAGCCTTAGAAAAAAAAAATCAAATATTACATAGTGAAAACAGAGTAGTAAAAAAGTAACCGTAGTCAAGATTCAAACAAACAGTTCAAATTCATCCTAAAGGTGGCTAATCCCTGAATGTATGAACTAGCCAAAGCAATGTTTTAAATGTGCAGTTAGGTATAGATTTACTGTTGGATGCAAACCTAGGTCTGAGCTGCCACTAGATGCACATTATTATTATTATTTATATAGTGCCAACACATTCCGCAGAGCTTTATAAATTGAGTATGGGGATAGCTGACATCAAGTAGTTGACTTGTAAAATAATAGCAGACATAAGAGATGAAGAAGGTCCCGCTCAAACGTGTTTAAGGTCTATGAGCAATTCACACTCCTGCTGGCGGGTGGATATATCTTCAAGCCTGGGATACCCCTTGAATCCATGACTGTGCCTGGGATTCCTTCTGAAACAGAGGTTGGGTAATAACTACTTAATGAAACCAAGGTCAGTATATGCTGCCTCTTGAAATCAGTTCAGGCCTGGGCTGCGCCCCAAAACCAAGGGCAGGACCTGGGCTGCGCACCGAAACCAAGGGCAGGACCTGGGCTGCGCACCAAAACCAAGGGCAGGACCTGGGCTGAGCCCCGAAACCAAGGGCAGGACCTGGGCTGAGCCCCGAAACCAAGGGCAGGACCTGGGCTGAGCCCCGAAACCAAGGGCAGGACCTGGGCTGTGCCCCGAAACCAAGGGCAGGACCTGGGCTGCGCCCCAAAACAAAGGGGAGGATCTGGGCTGCGCCCCAAAACCAAGGGCAGGACCTGGTCTGCGCCCCAAAACCAAGGGCAGGACCTGGGCTGCGCCCCAAAACCAAGGGCAGGACCTGGGCTGCGTCCCGAAACCAAGGGCAGGACCTGGGCTGCGTCCCGAAACCAAGGGCAGGCATAGGCTACCTACTGAAACCAAGGGCAGGCCTGGGCTGCGTCCCGAAACCAAGGGCAGGCCTGGGCTACATACTGAAACCAAGGTCAGGACTTGGCTCACTCCTGTATAACTAACTATAACACCAACAAGAATATTGACTAAAGGGATAATTCAAAGTAAATTTCAAATTAAGGCCATTTAGCTAATGGCCTTAAATGTGAAATTCGCTTAGAAAAAAACCCTGTTAGACTTTTCTTTTTCTGGGAATAACTGCACAATATAGGTCACAGATGGGACTCTATAAAGCCTTTCCTTTTTCCAGTCTGTAATATAGGAGTCTCATACACACCTGAGCTTGTGTTATTTCCTTCTTGATGAGGAAACTGATTTGATCTCTGTCAGTTCTGGAATAATACAGACGGCAAAAGGACTGCTTTCCATCTCTGCCGGCCCTTCCTGACTCTTGGTAATAGCCTGCCATTGACTTGGCAATGTTCCAGTGGACAACAAACCTGCCACAAATCACACAGAAAATCAAAAATATATATTTTTTGTGGCACATTACTCAAGAACAATAAATACATCAATGATTGCTTTACTCGAAAGAATAATCTAAGACAGGGGTAGGTAACCCCTTCCTAGCAGTGTGCCAAAGTAAAACCTTGAAGTCACTTTTTTTCTTTTTTTTTTTTTTTAAAGTACCAACTTGTGTAATATATGGGTGTGAAGGATGCTTTGTGAGGTTGTATCTGTGTATATGTGGGGGCTGTTAGTACTGTGTGTTATGCATGCGTGTAGGATGTCTGTGAGGTTATGTGAGTGTATTTACAGGCTGTGTGTAGTGTTGTGTACGCACTGTGGTAAGGTTTGTGTGGAGGGGTTGGAGTGTAGAGGTATGTGTGTGAATATGGGCCATTTGTGGTCCTTTGCGCATGTGTGTGGCAGGAGCGGTTTGTGAGTTATGTTTGTATTATTGTGTGTGTTTAGGTTGCCTGTTGTGTTATGTGTATACCCTGTTTGTGGTATTTATATGTGTGTGTGTGTGTGTCTCTTTGGTATTGTGCATGTGTATGTGGCCTGTTTGTGGTAATTGTGTGTTTGCTGTATCCAAGAAGTGTATTTACAGGAGTTGCTTCTAGTATTTGTGCTGTAGACCTCTCCTAGTTGACAGGAGTATCACCGCCAGGGATTCCCTTTCCCCCCTTAGTAAAGCCCCCAGAGTGATTCTAACAACCCCCCGAGTCATCAGCCGATGCTTGATGTAAGGATAAACACACATTATTGAGTGTCTGTCCCCTTGTTATACACAGGCCCCAACAGTGGGTCACGTCCGTGTGTCTAGACACAATGAGGTAACTTTTTTAACGATCAGACACCCAGGTGCCTGACTATAATGTACCCTGAAACAACTCATTCCCCTGCCCACATCCCCAAACAGCTGTCACCCCACATAGCTTACCCCTAGGAAGGTACTCTTTCGAAAAAGCGCTGGGATCAGAGGTGCCTAGCTCAAATAGTGCGACAGATAAGTTTTGCCTGGGCCACGAGCATCCTCCAATCTGCCATCTCGTTCCAGTGCAATGGGTGGAAAAACCCAGAACTCCCACATGACCTGTGTGTCTTTAGATTCCTCACCACCTCCTCTATCACCCCTCCAAATTGCGCCCTGTTTGGTGGTCCTGGGGCCATGAGCCACCTTAATGACCAGACCGGACTTACCTCCTAGGAAGCTCCTAGTCGGGCACACCGTGTCTGTGTGAGGTCCCTGTGTCAACGATTAGGTGCTCTAGCTGGGAGGCACGATAGGAAGAGGATTTGGCTGGGTGATTACAGTCCTTTCAGGAGAAGGTGGTGGCTGGTAGACATGTACTAGTCTTTGGTGACTGGGCAGCCACTGTGTGTGGACTATGAACTGACTGTTGTGAGTGTATGTGGGCTGTTTGTGGTGTTATGTGTGTATGTGGGCTGCCGGTTGTATCGTCCCTAGAGTGTGGACTGTCTGAGGTTTTATGTATGCTCTCTAATGTTAAGTGTGTTACTTGTAATATTTGCATGTGGTGCAGGCTGTCTGTGGTAGTGTGTGAGTATATGTGGGATGTCTGTTGTGTTTTTATTTGTAAGGGCCCCCTAGGGTTTTGAGTGTGTACTTGAGTGAGTGGTGGGAGCTATCTGTGGTGTTGTGAATGTAGGCTATTTGTGGTATTGTGTGTTTGCTGGCCGTCTGTTATGTTAATGTGTGCATGTGAATTGCTTCTAGTATACTCACATATATTCTATAATCTCTCTTCAGCCTAATGGCATTGAGGTTCAGTCTTACAGACCCTCATTTTTTGGATTCATTTGTTTTTATTCACAGGTCAGCAAAACAAGACTTGACACTATATTGTCAATGCTTTACGTAGCTAAAACATTCTAAAAAAAAATGCAGAAAAGTAAAAGTAATGTAAAAATACTCCCTTTCAAAGACCTTGAAGATGAATGGCTTAGAGAAGCTGACTTCATCATCCCACACAGGTAGATTCGGCAGACTCTCCAGACTCTCTCTCTCTGGGGTCTAATTCTATCCCATGAACATCAGTCCAGGAGTTGTATTAGATATGCAGATTATGCCCCAGCTGCACTTAGCTTAGACTTAATACACTGGATGAGTAGAGCTGCTTTACAAACTGATAACTGTCATTATGCGGCTGCTAGCATTTTATAGATCGGTTTGTAGTATTAGGAATGGCCTCTCTACAGTGAAGAGAAACCTGTGTTTACAACTTCTTTGCCGTGTCTGAGCTAAGAGAGCTGGCTGAGAGGGGCAGTGATTTTTACAAATTGCTTCAGTTAAAAGCCACTTACAGATTCTGAGGGTGAGTACAGGGAATTCTCTGCATCTATAGCTTTGCAACAATGCAAAGTTGTTATGGTATTTAGATTAACCCTTTAATTTGTATTGTTCTGTGCAAAAGTTGCACATTTTCAATACACATAAATAATGTTAGCTTGAACTTCATTTAGTTTAATTAACATTCCAAATTGGAGTTATTACTCTATCTTTTTCGAAGGAACACTCCAAACTCAAAGCAAAGCTTGCTGTAGTGGTTATGGTGCAACGTAAGAGTCGAAACATAGAAACAAAGAATGGGACGGCAGATAAGAACCATTCAGCCCATCTAATCTGCCCGATTTTCTAAATACTTTCATTAGTCCCTGGCCTTATCTTATAGTTAGGATAGCCTTATGCCTATCCCACGCATGCTTAAACTCCTTTACTGTGTTAACCTCTACCACTTCAGCTGGAAGGCTATTCCATGCATCCACTACCCTCTCAGTAAAGTAATACTTCCTGATATTATTTTTAATCTTTTGCCCCTCTAATTTAGGACTATGTCCTCTTGTTGTGGTAGTTTTTCTTCTTTTAAATATAGTCTCCTCCTTTACAGTGTTATTCCCTGTATCAATTTAAATGTTTCTATCATATGTTGTTACTGTATTTTGTTCCTGAATAAAAGACTGCCTTTTTAAATAAACCACTATGGATGCCTGGACTTTTGTGTAATTTTCCAGTATAATTTTGGGGGATTTGCCCAACCTGTCTGGAGCACCCTGGTGGGATAATTCCATGGCAGCATGTGCATTGTCCATTTTCTGTTGCAAACCTGAATATCCTCAGTCAAACAGTTTGTCAACTTACAGACATGGCACCAGTCACTTCCTCCACTGAAATTCAGTAACACCTGCATGGAGCTTCCGTTAGCTCTTTTGAGCAAAGTCCTGCTCTGCAGGGCCAACACATAGGCTGGAAGCTTCAACAGATCTTTCTCAGCAAATACCTGCACTAATAGACTATCCTAGAGCAGAGAGCTTCCTGCTCTTAATGGTGGAGGTGACCAGTGCCCACCTGTACTCAAGTACAATGGTTTGACTACTTACACTGGTGGGTGCCAGGGCACTCCTGGAACCATAACCACTACAGTGCCACGGTACTTATGGTGCTTGAAGTGCTCTCTTAATACATTATGGAGATAAAGCAAATAGTATAAAACAACACAATAAAAACCTTATTTTGGCAAAAAATGCTGATTTGAAAAGGTTCACCAAACATAGCCACAGCTTTTATTCCTCACCTCACATTGGCTTTATCGACACCCATTCCAAAACTGATAGTAGCCACAATGACTGGAACCACGTCTTCCATCCACTCATTTTGAACGGACACTCGGTCACCTGCTTTAAGGCCTGACAATGATACACAGGACAAATTAATCAATGTGTTGCTATGTACATAACTAATCTGATACACTTTAAGCATCAGACTGGGACAATGTACACATTAGGGTAGATTAGATTGTGTAGATTACTTTATTTGGCTAGATGGCTTAAATGACTCTTTTAATGCCTAAGAACGGGGACAATTCCAGCTTAAAGTGTTTAATTTAAAAGCATCATAAGTCTAATTTTTGAAAAGCTTTAGAAGTTAAGAATACTAAAGGACCTGGTTTTCTCTTCTGAAAAAATGCTTGCCTGTCACTCACCAGCATGATATGCTTTAGATTTGACCCCTCGTTGGGATAGTTGAGTAGCCACCTCCTCACAAGTATCCCTGGTCCGGCAGTACACAATTCCACAGCCTGAGAAACCCTGTGTGAGATTGGGCAGCACCGTGAGTTAAGATTCACTTAAAAAAAATAGACTAGACTGTTGGCATATTTAGAACAACCTTAATTGTCCTTTACATGAAATCAATGTTTTTATACAAAATAAAAGTAACAAATCTCTACAAAATAAATGTTTTCACACAAAATGAATGTAGAAATAAACACCTCTTTACAATGCAATTGGGCATCAAGTTGTAGAATAATGAAGCATTGATTTCTACATAATTTATTTTTCGCATCCTGTAAATATATATTTATTAAATACAGGGATACATAATCCTTAGTAATGAAACCTGGAAAGGGCCAGTTCCCCTAATGTATGTTTTATGGCTGCGATGTGTACTTTGTGCCCTCGTTTGTCCTCTTATCTGGACAAATATATAAAAAGCCATTCAATTTCAATCTAAAATAGCAGTCCTACTAGTCCAAACTTTAGACTATAAGATGGCCGCATATACCAATGATATTTACTAAACCTATGACTTGATTTCCATTTATGTTTTGTTGGGTAATCTAAGGTTTTATATGTATGGAATATAAATATAATAATACCCAACAATGACATAACAGTTTGATCTAGACATGTGCAATTCGTTTCGGTCCGAATGCGAATTCGGACAAATTTTGGGCACCCGAATGTCCGAATAGCTGAATTGCCGAAGTCCCGAAGTTCCGAAATTACCGAATTTCCAAAGTGTAGAAGTTCCAAAGCACTAATACTAATATACTTACCCAGTGGAAGAAGAAGAATGTTACACTGTATACAATTTTAAATAAAAAGTACACAAACATAGCCAGGATTCAGCTGTAATCATTTGCAACACTTACAACAATCAAGTAACACACATTCATATAAAATGTAAGTTACTTAGCCAGTCAATGGAATGACAGGAATGAATAAGTAGATAACTCCCTAATTCCCACAGTATTAGGGAGCTATCTACTAAAAGGCTGAAAGACCTAAATTGGTCTTTCAGACAAATTTACTTATACTATGTAAAGATTACTTAGTATTAGTAAATGATGCCCCTACTCGCTATACTGCGAGTAGGGGCATGTCTATTAAACAGTGAGCAGCCTGTTAAAATAATAAAAAATAAGGTTCCCCCCTCCTGAACGGCAGGTGGGGGCTCTAAAGTAAAAAGGGGGGGGGGGCCTAAACTTCGGCACTTTGGAACTTTGGCATTTCGGGACTTCTATTGCAGCCGCTTAGTAGATAACTCCCTAATTCCCACGGTATTAGGGAGTTATCTACCAAAAGGCTGAAAGACCTAAAAGTTAAAATTACTTAGTATTAGTAAATTATGCCCCTACTCGCTATACCGTGAGTAGGGGCATGTCTATTAAACAGTGATCAGTTCCCACCCTCCTAAGCCCCCACCTATTTTTTTTTTTTTTTTTTTTAACAGTGAGTTATCCCTTTTGGTAGATAACTCCCTAATACCGTGGGAATTAGGGAGTTATCTACTAAGCGGCTGCAACAGAAGTCCAGAAATGCCAAAGTCCTGAAATTTGAAATTCCGAAGTGCCAAATCGAACCGAAAATTTTCCCCATGCACATGCCTAGTTTGATCCTTTCAAAAGTACCCAATATCTGTACAACAACAACTCCCATTCCCCCTACTACCACCACCAGACACATCCAAAACTACCTTTGAGCTGCCAATAGTACCAATTCTTTCAATGGGCATCCATTGATAGTCTGAGAGTGCCAACTGCCTAGCTAACCCTTCCTCGTAATGCATTGCAGAGAGGAAGGAAGCTGGGAGGAAGAAGAACCGGTCGCTGGAGCCCCAACTTTCCATTTCCAAATGGATTAATCCCTGAAGATAAGCAGGTGCCCAGACACTCACGCATCCAAAACAAATAAGTTATTGGGTGAGTGGGAGTGTTCCTTTAAAAGTTACAGGTTAAATCTTGTAATTGTGTATGGCTTTGTGGTTTCTTACCCCTTGAGGATTTTTATCTCCCAGTGCTTTCAGGCAGAAGTCCTTTAGGTTCCCATAAGGATCGCTAAGTAGCTCCTTCATTTGAACATCATAGAACAGGTTGTACCGGAAGCAGGGAGTTTTAAATATAGCGATGGGTTGACGCAACTTTAGTGCAGCCATTATATCATTTTGCACTTGCTTGGTGGCAGTGGCGGTTAGGGCTATACATGGAGTTTGTGGTATCCGTGCACGCAAGTTACCCAGACGCATGTAATCTGGGCGGAAATCATGACCCCACTCTGAAACACAATGCGCTTCATCAATGATGAGGTAGGACAGAAGGCCGCGGGTAAGAAGCAATGTTAGGGTGGGCTGAAAAGATGGTGAGGATGCCATCTCTGGGGTGATATACAGCAGTTTGATTTGAGGGTGCTCACTTTCCAGGTCCTGCAGAATTTTCTTGCGTTCTTGAACTGGCAACTTTGAATTAAGAGAGCAAGCTTTAATCTTCAAGCTTAGCAGATGATCTACTTGGTCCTGAATAGGGATAGCAACAGGAAAAGATGATGTTAAAAGAGACACGAATAGCAGTTTAATTCTAAATACAAATTAGACCGTTAAAGGGACACTGTAGGCACAATAGTCATTTCTTCTCACTGAATTGGTTATAGTGCATGGTACCGTGTCTCCATACAGTGCTAAACTATTTTCTAGCAATTTAACACTAAATAAGGGTCCATCCATAGCCCAGCCTCCACTGGAGTTATGCTTAAAGCTTAGATTGCACACTTCCTTGTAGCCACACCAATTAATAACAGCTATGGTGGCTGTGATAGGCTAAATGCAGTCAGCTGACACTCACAGCCAATCACCACCACCCATTGCTGCTCAGGCTAATGCTTCATTATTAGCACAAGCAGTATACATGCCGCTGGGGACTGGTTTAGCACTGAAACCTTAAAAATGGTTTATCACTAAAAGACAGGATTGCACCAGGGAACTCCAGATACCATACTAAACTGCTGGTATCCAAATGGGTGGCATAATTCTCTAATATTATGAGAAGCCAAACCCCTCAACAAACCAAATCTGCTGACCTTTTAAAGGGACACTGTAGGAACTATAACTATTTCATCTCATTGAATCGGTTATAATGCCTAGAATCTCCTGGCGCTGTACCTGAGAACTCTCGTATAGGATTCAAATATAAAAAATGGTTTGATGCTGAATGGAAGGACGGTGCCAGAGGACTCCAGATACTTTAACCACTTCAATGAGATAAAGTAGTAACACTGCCGACAGTTTCTCTTTAAGAATGGAACATTTCTTAATTAATCTTAGGTAATAGACTAGTTTTCAGTGCACACTGGCCTCCACCCTACTATACTAATTGGTTGTTGATCGCTTTTTCAAGCTGATTGGCTGATTCTTCCCCCTGGCGATGGACCATGCCCCACCTGTAGTGATCTATCCCATGAGTATACAGTATTAAAGATGTGCTCCAAAGATAGCAACATGTTAGCTGCCATATGACAGATGGAAAAATTGAAAGACACAACAGTCAAAAAGGGTTTTACACAGGGTAAGCTTCTTTCAGGACTGCAGATGTTGAGGTCTACAACTCCACTGATGAGTTTCCAGTACCATGGCTGTAAAAGCATTATGAATGATGTAGTCCACAAGATCTGGTGTGCCGATGATGGCCTTCTCCTGGTCTAACATTTTACAGCAGAAATGGCTCACCAGCCAAGCCAAATGTCATAAACTGTTAAAATTCTCAGGTTCTGCATGACTGGCAGAGGGACCATACCTGAATCAGAGCAATGAGAGGAGAGATGACCACGGTAATTCCCACGGCTAGAACAGCAGGAAGCTGGTAACACAAGGACTTTCCCGCACCAGTTGGCATGCAAACAAACACATCTCTTTCACCTAAAGAGTAAATAGTAAAATATGGATTAGGTTTTCTCATATATAAATGGTAAAATTAAACACTTTTTGAATATTGGTGCTCAAGAATGCCTGGAAGATCTTAATCATACATAAAAAAGGGTCTTCACCAAACTTTGTATACTGTGCCGTATTTTCATATAAATAGGGTCTCCCTTTGGATTTGAAAGCAATAAAATAAACAATATAATAAGAATCAAGGGTTTGAAACAAGTGTTTGAATTTTCTCCAGGAATATAGATTTCGGGAACACCAAACTGGTTCTCAGAAAGTGTATGTGTCAAGATATTCCCCACATGGTAGCAAAACACTGTTACGGCGCCTGCCAGGTGCACTCCGGTGTAGCACGTACCGTGAGCATACAGAAGCTGTCCTGCTCAGTCCCATGTCCTATGGCCAAGTTGTGCTCCGCGTTCTGACTGACAAATGGAACCCTCCAGTCTCTGCCCAGATTCTTGACGCAAACATGCGTGCGTCCTCACGCAAATGTTACACACACACACACACACACACGTTCCATGTATCCCTGCCATTTTATGGCCATCTAGACTTATTTGGATCTTTTCTCTGTGCCCTGTCGTGATTTCCCTTGTGGTTATCCGAGAGAGCATTTTATTTATTTAGTCGATTGTATTTTGAAACGGATTGTACCTGGACTATTTTTCCTTTTGTATTCCTTGATTCTGGACCTTTACCGACTGTTGCTCCACCTCAATATTAGTTAAAGAGGTGTTCAGCAAAACCCATGCAGAAACGTTACCATCACACAGACCTTATGCCTGTGCTACTGATCAACTACCAGGTACCATGCCACCCAGAGTCCAGACTTTTTCTCCCCCATGAAAGCAAGACACTATTGCTAAAGGTTTTCTATGTAGATCATCCTTTCCGGGCAGTGCAGCGTTCTTCTTTGCCTCCAAGAAAGAGGGTGAGCCAAGTCCATGTATAGACTATAGGGGTCATAATAAAATAATGATCAGGAATGTCTACCCCATTCCTCTTATTACAAAGTTATTTGATAGTCTACAAGGGTCCAATATCTTTACTAAATGCAATCTTAGAAGTGTGTACAACCTGGTTAGGATAAAGGAAGGTCATGAATGGAAAACCGCATTTAACACAAGAAGTGGGCATTACAAATATCTAGTAATGCCATTTGGTTTAAGTAATGCACCAGTGGTATTCCAAGGCTTCATAAATAAATGTGTTAAGGAAATATATCCATATGTCCAAGTTGCCACAATCATGGCAATTGGTCTGACCTGCTCTCTTGGGTAGAGTTTGCACGTAACAACTCTACACATGAATCATCTAGGCACAGCCCTTTCTATGTTACCTATGGTAGACATCCCTCTATCATTCCTACTATGTTCAATTTTAATTTGATGCCTGCTCTCGACCACCATTTCAATAGTAAAAAAGAAAACTGGTTCAAACACTGGGATTGGTTTCTTCTCAATTCAAAAATTCATGCTGAAGAGCGTATTGTGGCTCCTAGTTATCGGGTTGGGGACAGGGTTTGGCTTCCCACAGATAACATCAAGTTGAAGGTAGCCACAATGAAACTAGCCTCGAGAATCCTTGGCCCATTTCGAGTTTGCAGAAAATAAGCCCTGTTTCGTATGCTTTTGCCCTTCCTCCTGCATTGCGCGTACCAAATTTTTACCATGTGTCCTTACTCAAATCTTGGTGTGCAATCACTGCATGAGGCCCTCAGTTCATCCTGCCCTGTTGGGATCAATGGTCAGGCCAAGTATAAAGCCCGCTCCATTATTGACTCGAAGCTCACGGGTTCTTGCCTGTGACGTGCTGCTCATCTACTACACTCCTTCCATGTAATGTTTCCACATAAACCTGCTCCTTCCAGCCTAGTAAGTGGTTTTCAGGAAAAGGCACGCTCCAGTGTTCTGCATTTCAGTGCAACTCGTGCTAAAGTAGGAGTTGCCGCGCTTGCTAATATGTCCTCTGCCGCACTGTACTCCAGCGTTTTGACAGATGCCCTTTTATGGCATGGAAGTCTTGGCCCCGATTCTTGATGCAAATGTGTGTGAGTCCCTCCTCACGCGGATGTTACACACGTATCCAACGTCACATGACAGACGTGAATCTATCCCTGCCCTCTTCAGGCTGCTTAAGCTAATTTGAGTCTTTTCTAAGTGTCCTGTCGTTTATTTCCTTGTGGTTATCTGACAGCACATTATATTTATTGATTCTATGGTATTTTGACCAGGCTTGTACCTGGACTATTCTTCCTTCTCTATTTCTTCATTCTGGCTTGTCTTACCTTTTATGTTCTCTCGGTCTTCCTGACCCTCGCCTATTCTATATTATTAGACTCAAATCCAGTCAGTCATTCTAAAGTCCGGTAATACATTATAGTATTCTGATTATATTTTATTTGTTGTTAACTTAAGTTCTGTATGTTCGGTATTTGCTAAATCCTGACAAATACATAGTGAAAGCCTTCCACATACAAATATCGAGGAGGATGGATCCAAAGTAAGACATCAGTGAATAAGAACACAACAGAATTCTCCATAAAATAAAAAAAAGGTAAGAAGTGTGGACCCAGGTTGGCCAGGGCAACAGAGAAGAGGGCAAACAGTGTCATACAAAGTGGGACTGGCCAGAGTAGCGAGGGATGTCCAACACATTCAAAGTCAGGCTGAAATCAATGCATCTCTATGGGGAACGTTCAGTGCAGAACATAGGCACTGCACACTGTAACACTGGACTAGCAAGCACCTCTAGTGACAACCACTAAAGGTGTAAACACATTAAAAAACTTGCAGGGACAAGCTATAGACACCAGAACCACTACACTAAGCTGTAGCAGTTCTGGTGACCATAGTGTCCTTTTAAGATCTGTTATTTTTGTTGTTGAAAAGAATGCTTTGTTAGAAAAAAAAAACCCAAAAAACCTGGCTTCTAACTTTTTTAGCTGACTTTTAGATTCAAAGCAAATTTGTCAAGCCCTGGGATCATGTATATACTAAACGAGTCAGATGGTCAGAATTCCCTAATGTCCTACTCAGACAGTCTTTAACATGCACTGGGGCATTTGAGAAAATTTGAATTGCAAGTAAAATATTGTTTTATCTTGGATCTTTCCCAATCTGGAATGTGAAAAAGTTTAACCTCAGAATAATGTTACAGGAGCCACAATTAAGGCATGGCAAGGTCCCAAAGTTGGGAGTGGAAAAAAAAAAAAAGCAGTGAAACAGGCCTAGATGGGCCAATGTCCACTTTAACTAAACAGTCTTGCAAGTTCTTAAAGTATCTACAGGTACAGAGAGGTGAACTTTAAAATTCAGTAACATTGGGGCAACTTATAATCCCCCAATGTGTGTTTTATTTTTGAAGAAGATAAGGTAGATAAACCTTTTGAAAGCGTTTGGGGGATACTATAGGCAACCAGACTCTTTCATCTCATTCAGTGAAATTTGAATTTTAGAGAAACCTCAATGTTTACAATGCAGTACTAAGACTGCCACTAGAGGCGCTTCCTGGTGCTTCATGGAGTTTGACACACTTAAAAGGTAATAAGGTGCTAGTAGACCCTAGGCACCATAATCACTTTACTTTTATGAAGTGGTGTTGCTGCCCCGAGTGTCCCTTTACAAAAAACTACATATTGCGAATTAATGTATAGTTGGAAGGCTCTAACAAAACTATACATATAAGTACAGCAAATTAGTCTTGAAACATGTCAAGTCACAGAAACCTATGTGAGTATTTAGTTGGTAAAGTAATAAATCTAATAAGTTTCCAAAGTCTCCAAAAGACTTCTAAAACACAATGAAAGACACATTGCAGTTCTAAAATCCAATAACGCCTTTAAAAATAAATAAATAATGAAATAAAAAATAAAAAAGCTTTTTTTAAAAATAGTATGCCTTTTAACTAAAGTGTGAGCTGTCTGGAAAGTGAAATTAAAATTTTAGGATCATAAACAGGAAAAAAATTCTCCAGCAGATTTATTGATTGAATTGTAGCGATTTAAAGCAACATTATAGGCACCCAGACAACTTTGGCTCATTGAAGTTTTTTTTAGAGAAACTGCAATGTTTTCATTGTAGTGTTAAACAGCCACGAGGGACTGCCTACCAGACCGCCACTAGAGCCGCTTCCTGGTTTTTCACAGAGTTTGACTTTGTGAAACATAAGTTCTACATGTTGAGCATCTTTGTGTTAAGTTCTGCATGTTGGGTATTTGTTAAATCCTGATAAATACATAATGAAAGCCTTCCACATCGTGAAATGATGCAGCACATCCTCACACTCAGCGTCTGGAAAGAAACGCACAGCAAAGCAATGCTTTCCTATGGGGAATGTCTAATGAGCTCACCTAGCATGCTCATTATGTCCATACCATCGGATGATGTTGAATGAGGCGGACCTCGGTGCAGGAATTGGGTAAGTGAATAAAGGATTATTTAACCATTTGCAACGCTAAGGTGGGCGGCTGAAAAACATGTTAGAGTTAGGAATACATATTTGTATTCTATTCCTAACACTAAAGTGTTTCTTCAGTGACGATACCATCAAGTCTGGTGTTGGTCGTATCTTAGTCAGAGACGTTCCTACGTACTATTATGAGTTAACTACGAGGTAGGGTGAAAGATGGTGAATTGCTATAATATTTTACAATCAGTGGGTTTCAAGTACATGTCAGTCTCCAGCCTGTCATTTCTCTTATACATAGTCAAGTCATGAAAATTGATCTGGGACCCATCATGGTGCATCAAAAATGTAATATCACAATCCGCAAACCTAATGATTTTTAAAAATTCGATCAGTTGATCAAATGGCCTGCCACAAACACCAAAGATCTAATCGATGTAACATCACCAGATGCTGGCCTAGGTCATAAACAGTGTGCTGGGGTAGAATCATATAAATGTCAGCAAAGGGTAGAGCCATCGTGGACCCCGTCATAGGTCCCTTGACTTGTCTCCAAACAAAGGAATTCCTATTAAGGATTAGATCAAGGATTTGCAGAAGGAAAGTAGTAACGTTAGAGTTCTTAGATTTGTGGGACAAAAGTTTTTGCAAAGCTGTGACATCTGGAGACTGGAGATGCCACACATAATAAAATACATGATGGGACAACATGATAGTCAAACAACTTTCTGAGCAGATCAGTGCTATCACGTTTAAAATACTTTCATTTTTAAACGGCTGAAGAGGGCTCAGAGCCTGCAAGTATTTTGTGAAAGTATAAAACAGGAATTACGAGATTTTGTTTATAGAGAAACTGTTTTAATTCTTCGCCAATCAGGCCTTTAGAAAAGACTTGTCAAACCATATTATCAATGTCCCTTAGTAGATCAAACATTGGATTGGGAAAAATAAAAAATATATATATATATACACTGTTTTGAAGGTCCAAGAAATATTGCCGTGTACTGTGCTGTAAAAAAATAAGTGATAAAAGATAAATAAACAGAAGGAATGGAAGATCAACATTCAATCACCTTTCACCACAGTCCTTGTTGCATTTTCCTGGAGATCTGACCGAAATGAATTAAAACCAAAGATGTCTTTCAAAGCCACCTGAACACAGCATTTGGAGCGGGCAGATGAAGAGGTAGAAGGCTTGGCACACATTTTTTCTGAGTGCATGGATGGCACTATTAAAAAAAAACAAAAAAAAAAACACAAAGTCAGCATCAAGATGTATAATAACTGTACCTACTCTATACTCCCCACATTTGGAAACTCGCTAAACTAGGAGCTGAGGAGGATTAGCGAATGAACTGCAAAGTTTAACAGTTAATGTGCTCCTTACCAATTGAGAATTAGCAGTTCACCCCTGAAATCTTTACATCCACAATTTTAGTTAATACACCCAATTGTTTGCTCTCCACCTCTTGGTGTAACCCACAGGTTTCTGCTCATTTGGACATGTGGAAGTTAACATATATATGGTACATAGAAATGCTCTCATTGGAGATGAATTAAACATTTCAGTGGATAAGCAGAATTCTATAACTAGCAAAGATATTGTCAGCAGAATTAATGAAACCCTTGATTGTACTAGAGGAATTTTTTTTTTTAATGGAAAATGGAATGACAACTGACTGAGAGAAGAACATATGTTAACATTCCTATTCTTACCCTGGGATAGAAAATAAATGTTAATAATTTCTTACACTTACAAATTTTTCTCACCAGGGAGCCACAAAAGTTATCTAAAGACATTTTTAACCTCCAAAATTAAAATTGTGGCTTACCACCTTCCCATATCCATTGACACGGAGTTACATTTTCTACTGCCCAATTAATAGTTACGGTACAATATCACTAATCACTGGGGGCGTTTTCATTCTTATGACACCTTGATGAATTGTTGGTATGGGAAAGCTAGAAAAGGGGAATCAAGTCATCCTCTCTCTAAATATTTAAGATGTAGGAACGTAGCCAGAAACAGATCGGTTTGATTATTAAACACCAAAGTATAGTGAACTGTGACTGAGTTCACAACTTTTTTCCAAATCAGTACTCTTTGCACAAACGGTGTAATTCGGGTTTCAATTAGTAGTGCATAAACTCCTTAATCTTTGATACTATTGTGACTAGTGTTCTACTTTATATGTGAACACCTGGGATTTAAAATGTTTTTATTTTAGATTGACTCAAGATGACTTAAGTAGAGTCCCCAAGTTGCTAGTGCAGTTTCCTCTTCTTTGCTACCCAGAAGCATTTGGGTTTGAGCACAAAATGCAGAAGCATTTGGGTTTGAGCACAAGTGATAAGACGAGAGCACCATCTGACTCTCTTAGTCTATCACTGGCCACTCACTGCGAATAATGCTTTAGAAATCTATATTCCTGAAGCATTACTCACTATGGGCAGCCAGTGATAGACTGAGTGTCAGCTGGTGCTCCCAACCTATCAGTGGCATACCTCCAAACATTTTAAATGGAAGGGACACATTCATTTTAGGGGTGTGAGTGGGGGTGTGGCCTGGTACAGCGCTGCTATGAGAAATTTTAGGCTACTTTCTAATAATTTATGCAACTATTAAATTTAATTTAACTTACAACACAAACACAATATCTTATTTACAGGCTGATTTATAGACAAATTCATTGTAGTTTAGACACATCGTGTGGAGCTCTGTTTTACACTCTGGCAAACCAACAATGCGGCTTTCATAGAAAAGAGGAACATTAGGATAGAAAAGAGGAAGAGAAGGACTTGTGCCCAAAACAGGGACTATCCCTCCACTTAGAGGGGTATGCAAAGGTGATCAGGAGAGGAGAGTAAGATGGACTCCACATAAGTATTACACCATTTGAAAATTATTTCACACTTAAAAGGTAATAAGATGCTAGTACACTCTAGGCACCATAATCAATTTATTTTATGAAGTGGTTTTGGTGCCACAAGCGTACCTTTAAAAAACAAACAAAAAAAAACTACATATTGCTAAATAAATTATTGTTGGAAGGCTCTAACAAAACATATGAGTACAGCAAATTAGTCTTGAAATCTGTCAAATCACAGGAACCTTTGTGAGTTTTTAGTTGGTAAAGTAATCTAATACGTTTCCAAAGTCTCTAAAAGCCTTCTAAAACATAATGAAAGACACATTGCAGTTATAAAATCCAAGAACTCGGGGGGCGGGGCCTGGACATCATGGCGGCTGGACGCACATCGTGTGAGCTCCGAGCTCAATTCCTCAACTAAGCCTGAACCTAGCCAGCCAGCCAGCCATAACGCATAACGAAAAGAAACTTACCTACCTCTGGAGCCAGCAGAGGAAACCCGGGTCTGTTGCCCGCAAGTACACTGCAAGGCCGACGGAGGTCGGAGGAGTGAGGCCTAGCACGGCCGTCGGACGGGGGAAGCGGCCGACCCCCCGCTCGGTGTGCAGCTGTGCAACCCCAAGCTCTTCTCTCAGCCCTGTTTCCCCTCCCTTTGGACCGGCGGGGGTCATCCCGGTCCGACCAGGCTAGTCTCAAGCACGAACCAGCACCACTAAACTACAACCTAGCAAAGCGCACAAAATGGCGACCTGTCGTACCCAGTGGGAACCAGCCATCACGCAGTCTGAGACGGAACTGCTAACTCCAGCGCAAATAACGCAGAAGAAACTGGATGACATTTTCAACTGTTTCTGGGCTAAGCTGAAAGCCCGTCAAGCCACAGCAGCATTCCAACACGGGGAGGCTCACGATAGGGTGGTGAGTTGGCCCCCTCTGATCCCCCACACATTAAACATACACAAGCCGATTAGTCAGCAATCACCTAGGCCGAGGGCCAAAACAGGCACAGCCCCACGGCATCACCCACGCAGACGGAAGATCGCCCGCAACCGGCAGCGGCATACCACCACGATCTCCCGTCTACCCCATACAGGGGAGGACTGGGACC
Source organism: Pelobates cultripes (assembly GCA_933207985.1). Taxonomy (NCBI): domain Eukaryota; kingdom Metazoa; phylum Chordata; class Amphibia; order Anura; family Pelobatidae; genus Pelobates; species Pelobates cultripes. Next base: position 228,479,221 of record OW240917.1, on the reverse strand, counting down.
TTAGGAGCCCACACGTCCGGGGCAAGAGGATGCTGGCCTACCAACTGGCCTGGGGCAAGAGGGATGCCCAACTAAACCGCCTGAATGTTGCAGCCACCCTAGCCCCCGAAGTGCAAGACTTTCGATTTCCTGCTTCGGGCATTGGCTAAGCGCTAACAAGCTTCTTACAGCCGCACCATCATTGGAGTCCTGATCACAAGCGGCAACCGTCACGGATGGGACTCGCATTCACTATTGCCAGCCTCACAGTACTTCCTCACGTGAATACAATCAAAGGCATCCAAACGTTTCTGTCCATGGTTAATTATTTTGTGCTACCTCTGTGAGATGAGTCATTCACCCTATGCCTCATACAGTCTCTGCTTGCTGTTAAGGACGCTTTCCTGGATCCCCTGAGAAATGCAGTTTTACTCCTATGCTCATATGCTATGCCCTACAACTTACACGCTAACCTATTGCAATTATCTTGTATTCCTATCGACTAACAACACTAGTACAAACTTGTGCCAAGCTTTCAACAAAGCTCATCCTCTACACACATTTTCTAGGGCTATGTATGATGATAATGTTCAGCCTGCATAATTTTCACAGAGCTATACATTTTCTAGGGCTATGTTTACTAACAGTGTTCAGCACCCCATAGCCTCAATAGACTTAGCATGCTCCTACCTTCCTGTATTAATCCATGAAACTAGGCAAGTTAATATGACACACAACTGTTTCTCTATATCTATGTCTTTAATTTGCTATCACTACTAAGCTTACGTTATTATCTTGTTTATCTAACTACTTTCAAAAAAAAAAAAAAAAGTGCAATGTCGTTAATGCCATGTGATTAAGAATGTATGTAAACTCGACTGTACCAGCTATAGTGGCAGTACAAATTCGCCTGTTACCCTCATGCACGAACAAAAATAAAGAATTAAAAAAAAATTAAAAAAAACCAAGAACTCCTTCATAAAAAACCAAAAAAAAAAAACATTATTTTAAAAATAGCAGGCCTCACTAAAGTGTGAGCTGTCTGGAAGTCCAAAGTGAAATTAAAATTTTAGGATCATAAACAGGAAGAATTCTCCAGTAGATTTATTGAAGTTTGAATTGTAGCCATTTAAAGGGACACTATAGGCACCCAGACTACTTCATCTCATTGAAGTGGTCTTGTACAGTGTCCCTGTTCACTTAAAGGACCACTCTAGGCACCCAGACCACTTCAGCTTAATGAAGTGGTCTGGTTGCCAGGTCCTTCTAGGGTTAACCCATTTTTTCATAAACATAGCAGTTTCAGAGAAACTGCTATGTTTATGAATGGGTTAAGCCTTCCCCTATTTCCTCTAGTGGCTGTCTCATTGACAGCCACTAGAGGCGCTTGCGTGCTTCTCACTGTGATTTTCACAGTGAGAGCACGCCAGCGTCCATAGGAAAGCATTGAGAATGCTTTCCTATGCGACCGTCTGAATGCGCGTGCAGCTCTTGCCGCGCGGGTGCATTCAGCCGACGGGGCGGATCGGAGGAGGAGAGGAGGCAGAGAGCTCTCCGCCCAGCGCTGGAAAAAGGTAAGTTTTACCCCTTTTCCCCTTTCCAGAGCCGGGCGGGAGGGGGACCCTGAGGCTGGGGGCACCCTGAGGCTGGGGGCACCCTCAGGGCACTATAGTTTTTTAACGAGTATGTTTTCCTGGCACTATAGTGGTCCTTTAACCCTGCAATGTAAAACATAACATTCAGTAAACAGTGAACTGGGCAAAACTATAGTAGTATGGCTGCTATCAGTTTATTGAGCAGTTCCAACCATTAGATGAACTAATTATCCTATAATCCCTTGCTATACAAAGAATTACGGGACAAGATCAGTCCCTACAGACCAAAATAAGCTGCTCCTAATTCCAGCATTTCATTCTAATGTGGAAAGCATCTGGCTGCAGCTGAATGCACACTAAGCAGTGCACCAAGGAAAACACATCAAAAGGTGAATATTTTGTTTTTAATTGTAATTATTACGGCAATATTTTAGCCCAGCATTTCAATTTTGCGTAAGTAGAAGGTCTTGTTCTTTTTAAGTATATCAGTTTTGTGCAACTTTTCATATCACTCATTGGCTGAGAAATGTCACCTGACAGTAAACAAAACTTATGTCACTAAAGCAGAATGGGAACTTTCACTTTAAAGGAACATAAACATGTATTCCTGATCCTATAATGTTAGAACCACCATCTAGACCCCCTAAATGTAGTAAACTCGTACTTTTAGTCAAGTCTGCTGCTGCCTCTGATCTGTCTGCTTGGCTGACATCATTAGAAGTGATTCTCTGAGCCAATCACAATGCTTTCACATAGGATTGGCTGAGGCTGTCAAGGAAACAGATCGAGGGCAGAGGCAGCACAAGTAAAACACAGCCCTGGCCAATCAGCATCTCCTCATAGAGATGCATTGAATCAATGCATCTCTATGAGGAAAGTTAAAGGACCACTCTAGGCACCCAGACCACTTCAGCTTAATGAAATGGTCTGGGTGCCAGGTCCTTCTAGGGTTAACCCATTTTTTAATAAACATAGCAGTTTCAGAGAAACTGCTATGTTTATGAATGGGTTAAGCCTTCCCCCTAATCCTCTAGTAGCTCTCTCATTGACAGCCACTAGAGGCGCTTGCGTGCTTTCCTGTGATTTTCACAGTGAGAGCACGCCAGCGTCCATAGGAAAGCATTGTAAATGCTTTCCTATGTGACCGGCTGAATGCGCGCGCAGCTCTTGCCGCGCGTGCGCATTCAGCCGGCGGGGCGGAGAAGAGAAGGAGGAGAGCTCTCCGCCCAGCGCTGGAAAAAGGTAAGTTTTAACCCCTTTCCCCTTTCCAGAGCCGGGCGGGAGGGGGACCCTGAGGGTGGGGGCACCCTCAGGGCACTATAGTGGTCCTTTAACTGTCTCCATGCAGAAGATACACACTGAATGGCATTGCTGCCCCCAGGAAGCACCTCTAGTAGCCATCTGAGTAGTGGCCACTAGAGGTATCCCTAGTCTGTAAAGTAAACACTGCATTTTCTCAGGAAAAAGAACAGTATTCTCAACATAAGGAAATGATTATACTCAACATAACAAATACAATAAGGTGGTGTTGTTCTGTTGACTATAGTGTCCCTTTAACCCCTTAAGGACCAAACTTCTGGAATAAAAGGGAATCATGACATGTCACACGTCATGTGTCCTTAAGGGGTTAATGATAGCAAAGGTGGGAGTCTACTGGCAACCCTGGTAAGTGGTTCAAGAGTATTTTTACTCCTTACTGTGAGCTAGTGCCAGAGGACACCTGACACCATAGTGTCCTTTAAAGAGGAACTGTCACTTCCAGAGAAATTACAGTTCCTTGTTCCTTCAGCTCAGTAAATATTCTTGCAGCATTTACTGGAGTGAACAATGCAGTAGAAGTAAAAATAAAATGTACTTACTTCCACCGCATCGCCTTATTGTGCCGACATGATGTCTCCGCATTGTCTCCAGCAGTGACATATGCGCACATGCGCCATGAGTATGGCACTGCTTAACTAATTCAGATACTTTTCCGTGGCAAAGCAAGTAAAAAAAATAAAAAATCCACAAAATATAAATATTTTTTTTTTTAAATAAAAGTAGCGCATCCAATTGCAAACTTTAAGGTAGCTACTACATCAGGCTAAAGAAAATGACTGTTCCTCTTTAATGTGATAAAATGCATGCTATGGATATCTGGTCATAACTCATGAGGGTCAACCCAAGAACTTACGTACAACTAAATATATTATTAATTTTTTGTGATAAAAAAGGTTAAGTTGAAGAATGCAATCAGGTGCACACTGGTTGCACAGGGGGGTTAAAGGTAAATGTTGGGACTATTAAGGGCAGCAGGGAGAAGGGGTTACCAGCACAGGGCACACAGGTATAGTAAGAGGTAATTTAGTATTAAATTGAATCAGACAGCTGGGGAAATAATATTATAAATATATTATAAGGGCCATGTTTTAGCTCTTTGTAAGAGGTCCAGCTGCTGCCTCGTATTTAATTTAACAGGGTGCCTGTGCTCTGTGTGAGGGGGTTAGTGTAACGCGGTGCCTGTGCTCTGTGTGAGGGGGTTAGTGTAACGCGGTGCCTGTGCTCTGTGTGAGGGGGTTAGTGTAACACGGTGCCTGTGCTCTGTGTGAGGGGGTTAGTGTAACACGGTGCCTGTGCTCTGTGTGAGGGGGTTAGTGTAACACGGTGCCTGTGCTCTGTGTGAGGGGGTTAGTGTAACACGGTGCCTGTGCTCTGTGTGAGGGGGTTAGTGTAACACGGTGCCTGTGCTCTGTGTGAGGGGGTTAGTGTAACACGGTGCCTGTGCTCTGTGTGAGGGGGTTAGTGTAACACGGTGCCTGTGCTCTGTGTGAGGGGGTTAGTGTAACACGGTGCCTGTGCTCTGGTGTGTGAGGGGGTTAGTGTAACGCTGCCTGTGCTCTGTGTGAGGGGTAGTGTAACACGTGCCTGTACTCTGTTGTGTGAGGGGGTTAGGTGTAACGCCGTGCCTGTGCTCTGTGTGAGGGTAGCGTAACGTGCCTGTGCTCTGTGTGAGGTGGTTAGGTGTAACACGGTGCCTGTGTCGTGTGGGTTAGTAAGTGTAACACGTGCCTGTGCTCTGTGTGTGAGGGTTAGTGTGTCACGCCGTGCCCGCAGTTAGTGTAACACGTGCCTGTGCTCTGTGTGTGAGGGGGTTAGTGTAACAGGGTGCCTGTGCTCTGGTGTGAGGTTATGCAACAGGGTGCTCTGTGTCTCCGGTGTGTGAGGGGGGTTAGTGTAACACGTGCCTGTGCCTGTGCGGTGAGGGGTTAGGTGTAACACGCCTGTGCTCTGTGTGAGGGGGTTAGTGTAACACGTGGCCTGTTGTGCCTGTGTGTGAGGGGTTAGTGTGTAACACGTGCGCCTGTGCTCTGTGTGAGGGGGTTAGTGTAACACCTGCGCCTGTGCCTGTGTGAGGGGTTAGTGTAACACGTGCCTGGTGTGCTCTGTGTGAGGGGTTATGTAACACGGTGCCTGTGCTCTGTGTGGGGTTAGTGTAACACGTGCCTGTGCTCTGTGTGAGGGGGTTAGTGTAACGCGGTGCCTGTGCTCTGTGTGAGGGGGTTAGTGTAACGCGGTGCCTGTGCTCTGTGTGAGGGGGTTAGTGTAACACGGTGCCTGTGCTCTGTGTGAGGGGGTTGGTGTAACACGGTGCCTGTGCTCTGTGTGAGGGGGTTAGTGTAACACGGTGCCTGTGCTCTGTGTGAGGGGGTTAGTGTAACACGGTGCCTGTGCTCTGTGTGAGGGGGTTAGTGTAACACGGTGCCTGTGCTCTGTGTGAGGGGGTTAGTGTAACACGGTGCCTGTGCTCTGTGTGAGGGGGTTAGTGTAACACGGTGCCTGTGCTCTGTGTGAGGGGGTTAGTGTAACACGGTGCCTGTGCTCTGTGTGAGGGGGTTAGTGTAACGCGGTGCCTGTGCTCTGTGTGAGGGGGTTAGTGTAACACGGTGCCTGTGCTCTGTGTGAGGGGGTTAGTGTAACACGGTGCCTGTGCTCTGTGTGAGGGGGTTAGTGTAACACGGTGCCTGTGCTCTGTGTGAGGGGGTTAGTGTAACACGGTGCCTGTGCTCTGTGTGAGGGGGTTAGTGTAACACGGTGCCTGTGCTCTGTGTGAGGGGGTTAGTGTAACACGGTGCCTGTGCTCTGTGTGAGGGGGTTAGTGTAACACGGTGCCTGTGCTCTGTGTGAGGGGGTTAGTGTAACACGGTGCCTGTGCTCTGTGTGAGGGGGTTAGTGTAACACACAGCCCCTGGCATTGGTCCCCATTATAATAACAATAACAGACAGTGCCAGTAGTAGGACCATATGGTGTCCTAGCACATTATCCAGCCATGGAGCCCACCGCCCGCATCCCAAACATGACCTACACAGCCGCTATGTGCACACAGGGAAACCTCACAGAAACTGCCTGCGCCAGTCACCGCCAGCCGGACCGGCGCGCTCTGATGACGTCAGCGCCAGTCCCTGGGCAAAGAGAGAGAGCTGGAATGTTACCACTCACTCACTTCCGGCGGAGGAGAGGAGGAAGTTGGGTCATAAGTGCGACCTGGAAGAGATGGCGGCGAGTAAGAAGTCGGTGCTGTCCTCGCTGGCCGTGTATGCGGGGGACTCGGAGCCCGAGCTGGAGAGTGATGGGGAGATTGAGGGTGAGTGAAACTGCCAGGATAATATAGAGCAGGTCAGGAAACCTTCAGCACTCCAGGTGGTTTTGGACTACATCTCCCATGGTGCTTTGCCAGCATTGTACCTGAAAGAGCATTGTGGATGGTGTAGTCACAACATCTGGAGTACCAGGGATGAGCAACCTTCTCCCCTCCAGATGTTGACTACATCTCCCATGATGCTTTGGCTGTAAGAGCATTGTGGGAGTTCCTTCCCTTACTGTAAACCAGGGGTAGGTACCCACATGCACTTATTCTAGCATCAGTGGCGGCTCTAGACGCTGTGAGGCCCTAGGCGAAACTCCAGCACGAGGCCCCAACTAACACCCAGAGTGAAACTGGTTCTCCAGTCTGCAGCTCCACCGGGCGTGAGCTGCAGACCACGAGGTAAGTGTCTCGCAATCTCCCGTCAGCACTGCCGTGGTAACCCGCAGCAACGCTCTGCTTGGCTGGAGATCGCGAGACGCCTCAGTCTGCAACTTACACCTGGTGGAAGTGCAGACATGAGGCTGGCTCTCTCCCAGGGCACACGGCATGAAGATGTCTCACACTTGGTAGCATAAAGGGCAAGCTGCTGGGGCCCCACCTACTGTGTCAGGCCAGGCAGGTCAGTCTGTCTTAAGGCAATTAAGGCGGCTGTCTAAATCGCCTAATTAGAGAGTCGCCTCTGGCTGGCAAAGCATGAAGGGTGATGTAGTCCACAATATTTGGAGGGCTGAAGATTTCCTACCCCTGCTATAGACTTTCAAGTTGTTGTGTTGCAACCATTTGTTTGTTAGTTTACCTGTTGTGCAGTACTGCAGAATTTGTTGAACTGTTTTTGAGTGGCATGAGAGAAACTGAGAATCCCTCTGGCACTTGATTTTCTGGTTTCTTGAGAATCTTTAGGCTTATTCAAGCAGAGTTTGGGAGTGTGCAACAGAAACAGACATTAGCACGTACAGAATTAAAAGGGTGCTCTATAATTGACATTCATGGTTAGATGGACTCGTGGGCAATGCTAAAGTGTAATTTTTAAGTTATTCATAAGGCTGTGGTTTTGATTCCTAGGAGATCCTCAATTTTGTAATACTGCTCCAAAATGATCTGACAAAATATCGTGGAAGGCACCTTTAGATCATTTAAGCAGGGTTCAAAATTTCACTGCTAGCCAGACCTAAATGTCACGTGCCACTGCAATTCTGAAAGGTCAATGGCACACTAACCAGGGGTGAATTTTCACTAGCCAGTGGCAAGTAGAAAGAGTGCAAATTGTGAGCCCTGTTTTAAAGTCAAATGTGCTACCATCAGCTCCACCACACAGGCTCGCTTCCTAGGTGTTCTCTTTGACTCCGACCTCTCCTTCAAGCCTCATGTTCAATCTATCGCCAAATCCTGTCATTTCCATCTCAAAAACATTGCGCGCATCCGCCCCTACTTAATGCCAGATGCGACTAAGGGGTTGGTCCATTCCACTGTCCTTTCTCGCCTTGACTACTGTAATCCGCTTCTCAGTGGTCTTACGTGCTCCCAACTAGCGCCGTTACAGTCCATAATGAATGCGCGGCTCATCTTCCTGTCCGCCCGCACCTCCCATGCCTCACCCTTCTGTCAGTCCCTACACTGGCTTCCTATAAAATATAGAGCTCAATTTAAAATTCTGGTTCTTGCTTTCAAATCTCTACAAAATGCTGCGCCCACTTATCTATCCTCCCTTATACACAAGTATGTCCTGTCTAGGCCCTTACGATCTGCTGAAGACTTACGTCTATCTTCTGTCCGTACTCCCACCTCTGATTTCTCGAGGGCTGCACCGTTCCTGTGGAACTCGCTTCCCTCCTCTGTTAGATGCTCACCCAGTCTCCACTCCTTCAAAAAATCGTTAAAAACCCACTTCTTCATAAAAGCGTATCAATTAAACTGTTAAGAGCTCCTGACTCCTCTTCTGCAACTGTCACTAGTCTAATACTATCCTTACCTTTTTGTGTCATTTCACCCCTTTCCCTCTAGCGTGTAAGCTCATTGAGCAGGGCCCTCAACCCCTCTGTTCCTGTGTGTCCAACTTGTCTGGTTACAACTACATATCTGTTCGTCCACCCATTGTAAAGCGCTGCGGAATTTGACGGCACTCTATAAATATCATAATAAATAATAATAAAAGGCGGAATTAATGGTAACTTTTGCAAGTGTGTTAAGTGAGTGCAAAGAAATATAATCGGAACACTTTGTATCCACACACTTGTTTCTCTTCTTCTCTGACAATTTTTATTTTTTATTTTTTTCCCTTTAGATGATATTGGGGGTCTGGTGTCCAAAGCCTATGGACAGGATGACATATCGCGGATTGAAGAGGATGGATCCAACAAGGAAGATGACGACACCAGCCAACAATCGGTATGTTCCATATGATCTTTCTGTATTTGCATGCTGACTAGGATTGTTTTACAGGAAGATTTGGGTTATTGTATCTTTTAATAAAGTAACAAAGTATCATATTCAGCTTTGAAAATAAAATTACAGTAGTTACAATGTGAACAGCGTTTTGCTCATCTAACTTGCATTCTATGTTACCAGATGAACGAGTTGCTAAGCTTTGCATAGTTTTGTTGAATGGGTTGTTGGAGTGAATAAGAATTTGCAAACCTCTTCTAAATACACTGACTTTGTTTCATTTAAATATCCTACTTGGGGAATCTGTAATATTGGGAGATTGTTTGCTGATTTAAGTGATGTGCATGGGGTTTGGAGCTGTGTTGCATTTGACTGTTTTTGTCTAGCAAACACATTAGACACACTGAGCCAAGGATGCTATTCCTTATTACTAAAATAAAGTACTGTTTTTGTACTACCTATGAGTGTCTAGCCATGTTTTTCTAATTTTACACCGTTGGAGGTGATGAGTTAATAACCAGAAGAAGAAAACACTTGTTTTAATGTTTTTGATATTATGTATTCTATTAGTTTATAATATGAATACTTTTTTGATGACTTGGCTGTGCGGCAGGATCAGACCTATGTAGGTGATTTGACCTCACAACCACCAGTGTTCTAGTTTCCCTTTTCCCCAGTCTATTACAGCTCCAATAAATCTCTGGCTTCATGTGTGGGGTGCAGTAAGCCTTTCGTAAACCATGCAAATTCTTGTTTTTTAGGAAGAGGAAGATTCAGAGACTGAGAATCAGGAGACTGGTGACACAAAGGTATTTGTGTGGAGGGGAAGCAAATATTGTTTGTTTATTGCATATGTTGTTCTGTTAAAATGATGTGAAATTTTAACTTTGAAAAGACATTTCATGTACAGTATCTTATATGCCCAATGTATAGTTTATGATGCAAGCAGGTCCCCTTGCAATCAGTCCATGCTGCAGGCCAAATGACCCCACCTTGTTAAAGCACTTATTTTAAAATATGTATGAAAAGGAGGCTTCTACACTTCACAAATAACAACTTGCAGGCTGTGGATACACAATGAAATGCTTAACATGCATTGGTATCATACTAGATCCGTCAGCACACATCAGTTCTTATGTTCACAGACCCTGCATATAAATACACCCCTGTGTTTTCCACACTTTTTTTTCAGGACAAGTAGATTGAGCTACTTCACTTTCCCCTGGACAAGTACTTTTTAAATTTCCACATAACCGTCTAAAGGAACTGTATGGGCACCATATTAATTTCATAACAATAAAGTTATTATGGTGCACAGAGGTCTTTGGCAACTTTCTTACCTGAAAAAAAAAGTTGCTATCTAGCGTTGGATCTCCCTGTCCCCAGCAGTATCCAATTTCTTCAAAGCAGTTTTTGGAAGTGAGGAGTGCTGTTGACAATTTATGAATGGGGAGCTAGTGTTTGGCTTAGTGAATCAGCTGACCGCTCTAAGCCAATCAGCGATGCCCCTGCCCTGAAGCACTCTGCGCTTCCTGAAACTGCTTTGAAGAAACCTGATACCACTGTGGACAGGAAGATCCTGCGTTGGAGACCAAATTTGGCGTTTAACTTCGGGTTAGAAAATACCAGGGACCTCTGAGTTCCATAACAACCATATTTTGATGAAGTTGTTATGGTGCCCATACATTTCCCTTAACTTTAGTGTCATTAGTAGAAGCAAAACTGAAAAGGCTATTATCACCTGAGCGATTTAACATTTATTTTTATCTCATTTCTATCTACTTGGGCATTGTCTTGCAGTCAATCAAGGTCTGATCACAACAGAGTGTGCTTCCACTAGTTGGCAGTGGATGGCAACAAACTTCACTGACTAAGCTCTTTAGATGTGAAGTTGAAACGGTATCGGAAACCTAATCTCGTCCAATCATTTCCATATAAAAATAGAGATGCTCTGTTAAGTAATGTGGCATGAATGTTCTCTTCCTCCCGATATCGTCTGCATTTTTTTCCTTTTTAATGGGCTAGTAATGTTCCAAAAAATTTGCAGCTGAATTGCAATATTTGCATATGATAAACTGTATCTGCAAATTGGCATTTCTGTAAATACTACTTGGTTTCAGCTCTTGTCCCAGGATTTACATAATATATCCATGCATTTACATTTGAGTCGGTTATAAGAGAAGCTGAAATAGTGTGCCAATTGTAACAATTAGACTGCTTATTGTTGCCCTAGGTTTAGTTAAGTGAGACAAATCCAGGGCAGAATCTGGGTTGCTTTTTAGCTGTATCTGTTGCCAGCAGGCAAACCCAAGAGGGGTGGTGGGATAAATCATATATGGGTCCCCAGGACCTTCCAAGTATCTAAACCGTATTCTATTCTTCATAATTAGAATAGAACTCTAAACACTGTCACTTGTTGCATTCCTGTGCTTTATTTCTTCCCTATGACCCACTCACACAGTGGTATATAAGGGTAAAATGGAAAATTAACTTTCCTTAAAAATCCCCCCCTACTGCTAGGTGAAAAGAAGCTCCCATGATAAGTAGAATGATCCTTCTTGCACACGTGGAATGTGATGCCATAGACCTCCCGTGTGCCTGCTGATAGGTCATTGTAAAGTTAGAGGTGTCGAAATTTACTAAAAAATCTGTTTGTCCAACGGACTGAAGAGGTAGCCCAATCACTTGTCCATCATGGAAATCTAGTTGTCCTGACACGCAAAATAATTTCAATTGGGGCACCTGCATAGAGACCTGGACTTAGACTGGGTTATTCGCTAAGTTTCCAAATAGGAAAACTGAGACAAAAATTGATCGAGGAAAAAATCTCCAACACAGCACTATACACAACAATTCAGAATTATTTTGTGGAATTTCAGAATTTAGTGAATAACCGTGAGTGTTTCATCCTTTGTCCCTCTATATGTGCTCATGCTTGTGCGTGTTGGTTGTGTGTAATGTACGTGCTGTGTTTTTGCCCTCTCCTTTGCATTTGGGTGGTCCATCGGGGATTGCTCCCTGGCAGTACCAGCTCTTACTGAGTCAGTGTGCAGACTCTGTGAAATTCCAACACAGTCTTTATGAGCTTTTTAAAAAGAATTTGTCACTCAACAAAAAAAGAAGCAAATCATAAATATATATATAAACACTTTTCTTCTCTTTTGGAATTTGAAAACCTTTTGTAGTGCTATAGCGTATAGACATGTTCACAAATTCAGTCTTGTTTTCATCAGACCTTGGGAACCATTCCCACATACTTGCTACCTCCCCAACACGTCGTTTGGCTGAATCCAAACATGATTATGTGGTGATCAATCTACAGTAATTCTAGTAAACCAGAAAACCACATAAGTAGTGCAATCATGCCATCATGGGGTTTTATCTGAACAGAAATAATGTTATAACCCCCCCCTCCCCTCTTTCTGTACAGTACCAGGACTCTTGGATATATGAAATGATGATATTGTTACTGACACCTGTGGTATGCCCGCACATTGATAAGATGTCAAGGGCAGTTTCTGGCATCTGATCACTTCTGTTTGGTTCCTGGATTGTTTGGCTCAGTGAAGCTAAACTCAAGTGACCGCAATTGCTCAGAGCACTTGAGCTGCGCCTGTGATTGGACAGCCACAGAAAGGAAGGGTTTGCATAGGATTTTGACAATAAGAGATCTGCTGTTTTTGCAAGTGGTTTTTATTGCAGTATAACTACTAAAGAGGGATTTATAGATGTATATTATATAAAATTGTATTTCTTTTTGCAATGGAGTGTCTCTTTAAAGCACTAAATGGTGGTGATTTTATAAAAGGTTAAGGCACCATGAAAAAGGAAAATCCTTTTATTAAGTAACTGTTTGCGCAAGTTGTTTGGGGGGGGGTTTATATTATGACCTCAATATAAAGCTCCATACCTGTTTGTTTTATTCATAGTTCAATAAGTTGTGATAGTCCTACGTAGATTTGTGTGAAAATTGTAGAATTTGTTTCCCATGTTTTTATTCCATACCTCGTCATGTCTTGAATTGGACCACTAGGTGTCTCTCTTACACATTGTATGTTTTAATTTTGTCAAATGCCTTTTTCAAAGCGCAGCACACCGGTAAACACAAGTGCACAAACATTTTATCTGAGTCTAAATTCAAAGTAACCAGTCTCACTTTCCAAATCTCACGCAGTTAAGATAAGTCTGGCCCTTATCTCTGCTGTCCATTTCACCCCTGTAAACATTTGGTTACTAGGATGCTTTAACTTTATTATAAAACGAGGCATTGTAGTTACTCTTTAGTAATAAAATGTAGCATTAGACTCTACATAAAACCTTTTACAAAATCTTTCAGAAATAGTGAAGACAAAACAATTTAAAGGTACAATTCTTTTTCCTAGCTACTCTTAAGAAAAAAATAACTTTTTTACACACACCCCCTATAAAGGCTGTTCCTTGTATTACTGTGTGGAAATCACTAAGGCTTATTATAACAGCGTTACTTGGTTACAAATACCCTTTGTTTTCTTGTGTATGTGAAAGGCTCTTGGAAATTTTCCTACCAGAGGGAGTGATCAAAGCTTTGATTTCCTCTTATAACCGAGGTCGAATTAGCCAGCGGGTGTACAAGTTCTTTCTTCTGGGACGTCTGCAAGGGTTGGGCTCGGGAAGTGTAGCTTGCAGGCACACACTTTCTGATTTTCAGAGCAGGGTACAAATTCATGACTTTCTTTAAAGGGACTCATGGCACACATTAAAGTCCTCTTATGTAGTGCTGAAAGCTTACCGTGCTGGTTAAACGAGTAGGAAATGTCTAAAAATCTGTATCTTCATGTATCTATTGATGCACATCTGTTGATGAGCTAATTAACATAGGTAAAACTGCAAAGATGGTTACTGTAAATAATGAGTCCCCACAAGTGTAGCCCACATACATCCTGTGGGTGCATGCATCCAGAAGTAAGCTCTTTACTAAAGCCTAGGACAGGGATAGGCAACCTTTGGCACGCCAGATGTTGTGGACTACATCCCCCATAATGCTCTTGCACCCATAATGCTGGGAAAGCATCATAGGAGGTGTCCAAAACATCTGGAGTGCCGAAGGTTGCCTGGCCTAGGATATGCTGTGACTGTCAATTCTGCGTTGGGGAATATCAGAACCTATTCATAGTTGTGAATATAACTGTATTATGCAGTGTCCATTCATTGCTTGCGTGCCATGGATAGGGACATAGCGGAGTAGCTCCAAAATTCAGACTTTGTTCCGTGTGACTTCTACTTCACAATAAGAACTACTTTAAATAAGGTGTATGGCAGGGTGCCTTGAGTTTTGTACAGTCACTATCGGTAGATCCAAGCCTGTTTTTGTTATTTTGGTGGGGTTTTCGGGGTTTTGCATGTGTGTATTTTTTGGGGAGCAGGGTTCTTCTTCTTCTTTGTGTTTACTGCAAGTATCCAAGATTTGTGAATTATGCAGGGCTCTCCACCAGACAGTTATTCTCTTATAGAACTCCTGCACAACGGGGGGGTTTTTGGGGGGGAGGGGGGGTATACAAGGATGGAGCTAGTTATGGATGCAATATTGGCTTTTTCATTTAAAGCTGTAATGAGGCAATCAAAAGGTAGCAGGGACTATTATGATGTATGCCTATTCGGCAGGGATTGAGTTACAATATAAGTAAATAGCATTATGATCTTTGCAAGCTTTTGCTATAAGAAGCAACCAAATGTAGACATGGACGGGCACCTGGCCCATTTACACATGTAAGCCAAATAAAAGGTTTATGGTTTTTACAGTGTCCCAATATGTCCAATACTGTTTAGAGCACTATATGGCACATGAGCTGCAATAGACACTGTATGTGGTCACAAATATGCTGAATGGTTTTATAGAAATCTATAACATACATACTGGATGGTAAACTGCATTTTATTTGAAAGATAGGTGACACGTCACGGTTGGCTGCATAGTGTTAAATATTGTCCCATTCAGTGGTGTGGACTCAGCCCTTCCGCTACACTCACCTCTGAGATTGCTCATTCAAGAAATCATTAACCCACGGTGTTGGTTTACAAGTCTGATTAATGTACCACACCTTGCAGAATGCCTCTTCCAGACCCTTTATACAAGCCATCTGGTGCATATTCACATCATAGACATTGCAATCTTGGAGAATAAATGCTATTTAATTATTTAAGCCATTCCAAATCATAAGTATTACTACAGAAATACAAATTATGTTATTTCTTTTGCTGGGATAGGAAACTAAAACAATAGAGTGCAGACTGTCAACGTCAAAGCTACATTGCAGGCTCGAGTTTTAATACTTTTTTTCTATATGATGAATTAAAAAAAAAAAAGACAAAGTACAAACTAAAGCAAAAAAGAAATGATATATTTAGACTTCTCTCATTGTGCACTGGGGTGTGGACTCATCCCATAATCCTCTATTCAGCAGGGGTTTATGGGATATGTAATTATGTGCCCCTTCCCTCCCCTGCTCAGTGAGCTTACATGCTAGAGGGACACAAAGGGGTTAACAAGTGTATTTTAACACACCTAGCTGCGGTTATTCCACATTTTGGTTCTGTTGTATTTTAAATTGTGGTAAAGTTTGGGAATCCTTACTTGGGTCACTGCTGCCTGTTTCCGCTTTTTATTGTAGTGAGCACCTAGCCCTTTTTTTTTGTGTTTTATTATTTCACTGGACTAAGACTGATTGGAACGGAGAATAATGCACGGACGTAAATGGGAATTTAAGACTACTTGTTCAGGATGTTGAGAATCTTCCTTGGCGATGCTCTGCCTGGCACATACGTCGGACTTTCCATTTGGTTTCCATAGCGATTGCTTCACTTTAAAAATATTGCTCCATAATTGCTTTATGTACATATCATCTTTGCATAAATAGGGCACTAATTTCTGCACAGTTTATGATTTACGGGAATAATTTCCCTCAAATTAAAGTGGCCAGCCTGCACTTTATTTTTTTAACCATTGCTTTAGTTGCCATTTCTGGTACAGCTGGGAGAGGTCTGAGCTGAACAAAGTTATTTGTTTATAGCGGCTTTGATTTAAATTTAAAAAAATATATTTTAAAGATAGCCTATGAGAGTCATGCAGGTCATGTATACGAGCACCTGAACCAAACTACAAACATAAGTGCAGGAGAAAATGGGATTAAAGCTACACACGGCCCACGAAATAATGTATCGAGAACCAGATATGCTATTTTTTTGGCAAATGAGCCCATACCGGGCAATGTTATGTTTTTCATGCAGGCATCTGCATGCTCCTACATACCATTCCTTCCCCGCGGCCCTGAATACCTGCCATTGCTCATACAGGCGTGCCTCTACAAACGCATGCAGACAGGGAGGAGAACAGGAAGTGAATTGTATGGAGTATATTTTCTATCACCTTTGGGCATTGCCCCATTCTTGGTGTGGTTCTGCGTGAAGCATTGCTCATTTCTTGGGTTTACAGGCGTCATCCAGAACTTGACTAATGCAAAGTTTCAAATATTTGTCACAGACCAAGTACATCAGAGTATAACCTGTGTGTTGTGCTATAATAAAGCAATAAAGTATGCAGTGAATTTCTTAAGGGAATGTTCTATTTTTCATTTTTTTTTTTCTTGAGTTGTAGGCTTACCTCTCCAAAATTATCAAGTTATTTAACCAGGGGAGGTACAGTTGTCTCTCTCTACGTTTTGCAACTACATGCTGGAATCTATATTTTTAATTCTAAATTAGGTCCACAAATCTGTACATTCAATCAAAATAGCAATAACCTCAGCTGTATCACTATTCTTGGCAGATGTTAAATGGATACTCTTATGCACCAGAACAACTTTACCTCAGTGAAGCAGTTTTAGTGTATAGATCATGCTGCTGCAATCTGACTGTTCAGCTCTCTACCATTTATCCACTTTTGTTTGTGTGAGTCACAGCCAGGGCTGCATAAACAGTCTTTATGAAGAAATGTTTTTGCGTTTTTAAATCTGGTGTGACAGCATGGTGTGTTTACTTTAGAAGTTATATACGGCTCTTTTTTTTATCTTTAATCACACACAGGGGGCTACTGCAGGCTAACAGAGCTGGAGATAAGAAATTCTACATTAAACAGATTGAGCAATAAATTTAAACCTTTGGTATCTATTTACAGTACATGTTTTGGGAGATTATAGGTCACATGCAGGGTGGTGTGGCTAGGGCTGAATAAGCAAAGTGATTTAACTCATAAATGGCAGATAATTGAGCAGTGAGACTACAGGGGCATGATCTATACACCAATACCCCTCCATTAAGCTACAGTTGGTTATTTTTTTTTTTTTTTTTTTAATTCTTTATTTTTGAAGTGCACAGAAAGGAGCATAAGCAGATAATGACACGATATTGATAGTTAATGTGACAAAGGAAATTGCAGGTCCATAACAGGTCAGTTATGTTTTAAGGCTTTTATTGTCCTTTTAAGTTATCAATCATGTTTACAGTTCTTTTACCCAATCACTGGGCCTAATACATTTAGTACATGCTGTCATCCATTAAGGTGTGAACAAAATCAAACCTTTTATTTTTACAGCTGCAGTGTTTTGGAATCTATTGAGATGGTGGAGCTCCTCCCTCTTACATGTAATCTACCTGCGTGAGGGTCTCCTCAATGCAATGCTGCTCTGCTAACCGGGAGCTCTTTATTACTCCTTTATGGATCCCGTTCTTCTCAGTTTATTGCTTTGTGCTGGGGCAAAAAAGCAATCCGAAAGTGAATAGCAGCCACAAGCTAGATTCTTTATAGAAGTTCTGATTTCACTTGAAATCATACTTTACTAATGTGAGAAAGAAGGGGACACTCTCTTGATAATCCCTAAAGTACATCAGCCCGTTGCAGCACAATAAGGGTTTGGCGTGTGCCTTTAAGTGATGTTATCCATACATTGAGTTGGTGAAATCAGTAGAAAAGATATCCGTGTAAAAGGACTTTTAAACATGGACTCATACTTGTACCAAAGATACCTGCAGTCTGTAGTTCTGGCTCTTATCACGGTAACACTGTGCTGTTTTGCACGGGTAATGACTTGCATTGATTTCTTCCTGACCCCAGCCTTCATAGAGATTGCATTGAGAACATGTTTTGCATGTGGTCTAAGCTTTCCCTACATGCTAAGTGTGTGCAGCCCTGTACTAGGCATGACACGCATTGTGGGAGTGTCCAGATAGGGAGCATAGTTATACATTACATTGCTGAATGCATAGATATTTTCCACAAACTACAACTTAAAAGGGTTCTCCAGTGCCAGGAAAACATATTAGTTTTCCTGGTACTGCAGGACCCTGTAGTGCCACTCTCCCTCCCATCCCAAGTTGCTGAAGGGGTTAAAATCCCTTCAGTGACTTACCGGAGTCCCTTGGCGCTGGTCAGGCCCTGCCTACTATCCCGCCGGCGGGGGAGACCTAATGCCATTGCCGCGAACGCGCATTAGACCTCCCCATAGGAAAGCATTACTCAATGCTTTCCTATGGGAATTTCGGTGACGCTGGAAGTCCTCGCATATCGTGAGGACGTCCAGCGTCGCTTAAAACACTTTTTGTGTTCTAAGAACATGGAATTCCCTCTAGTGGCTGTCTGATAGCCACTAGAGGAGGACTTAACCCTGCAAGGTAATTTTTGCAGTTTATGAAAACTGCAATAATTACACTTGCAGAGTTAAGGGTAGTGGGAGTTGGCACCCAGACCACTCCAATGGGCAGAAGTGGTTTGGGTGCCTGGAGTATCCCTTTAATATAAAATTGAAAGTATATTTTAGTTTGTGTCCTGCTTATTGATGGAGTATACCTATTGCTTTTTTTTTTTTAGTGTCTGTATTTTTTTAAATCTGTATGGAAGAGCAAAGCAGGGGATAGTTAGAAACATGCCACAAATAATACAACTACGTGCCAGGATTGTTTGCTATCGTAAAACCTAGTGGGGTGTATACACTTGTATTTTTGTTTTTATCGTTGTGCACTGCTTGTGTTGGGACTTTTCACAAATGTTTCTTTCTTTTCACGGACCTGGTTTGGCACATGTCTGAACAGATCCCCTGTCCAGCTTGCATTCTCGGACAATATTTTTCAAATGCCTCTCCCATCCTCTTGTTCTATGTAGTTCTACCCTTTGCTGTGTCTCTGTGCCCTCCAACTCCTGCCCTTCAAAGCTGGGCAGTTTGCCTGCAGAGACAGGATACAGTCAGGAAGCCTGCAGGTTGTAGATCACACCATCCCAAGGGGTAGTGACTGTGTGAATTTGACCTATCCCAGCCATTTGGCACACAAAAGGGTCCAGGGGATACAGTACAGGTCCTGTCTGTCTGGCTTATTTACAATAGAACGTGTCTCATTATCCCAGACGGACATAAATCATATATATGGGTAGTTTTGTTCTGTGTTTTTATTCTTAAATCACAGTGACAACAATGTTTGTCCAACAAAACTTCCCAATCCGCCTATCGTGGGTATCTAGCAACCCAAAGTCGTATTAATAAAACTCCGTAAAATAAACGGTTAATATATTTACACAATGCTCTCCATTAAACTGGTTTAAAAATTATTTTTGTTTGATAAGATCTACAACTTGAAATAAGTAATTAAAATACATTTAACGTTCATTGCTAAATCAGCCAGGCTGTCTCAGACATTGCCTGTATTGGGATATATAACCACTGTTGATATGCCTTGCTTTCAACCAGGAGCAGGCTAGGTTCAGGATTATTTTGAGGAAATTATTTATATATGGTTTTAGTTCAGTGTGATACTGAAATAGAGCTACCTCTAACCTGATCACTACAAATATATGAAAAGTTTAAAATCAAAAGTCATCGTCCAATTTCCACCAATCAATTAAATTATAACTATTTTCTTATTTGAATCTCTCAACTAATGTATAGCTCCCAGATTTATTCTGATTTCAGCAGTTATTGGTGTTAGCTGTTAGTTACAGCGTGATATGTGCATTTGATTGCGAAAAGCGAACATCTTTTTTTATTAGTGGTACTCGACATGGCGCAAAGTCAGTATTCCTAATCCCACGGCATCAGGGAAACCCCATCAGGCTACTCAGCACTTCACATTCCCCTGTATTATTATGAGTGAGGATGCAAACCGTTTTCGTTGTCCACTGCGCAGTACCCCTTCTCCTTTCTGCCAGGTTACTAGGCAACACTGGAACACTTTGTGTGACTGTCATGAATAGCCACAGTGTCTGAGAGAACGAAGAATCTCACATCTTTATGTTCTCTCTTCCAACCCCCCCTCACCCCGTATCCACTTTTTGTTCAGATTTGTCTTCTATAGAGTGCAATGAGATTATACATTGTGCTGGCACTGGGACGGGTGGGGTGTCTTACAGATGTCCATGTGATCCCACATCTAATGTGACAATATGATGCTATTCTTGGCAGCAAAGACAAAAAGTACACACTGTGCTTCCTACAAGAGAATTCAAATTTTATTAAATTTGAAGGAATAAGTTTGTTTTTGTTTGTTTTTACACTGTAATCTAGGTAGTTTATTTTTTTTTCATTCGTGGTATCATTAAACTTTATCTGTGAGCCTTTCTGCGGCAGACATCCATTGAGATAGGTTAGTCTTTCAGATTTGTCATGGTACGTATTTGCTTAAAAGAATACATATTTAATCCTAAGGAGAGTGGTTCGTCAACTCGTACAGAGTTAATCACTATAGTGAGAATTCAAACTGGATTTCAAATTTAAAGCCAGATCAGCCGAACAAAAAGCATCGATGACTTTGAGATTTTCCCCAGTTTGGGTATTTATTTTTACCCTTTGATTTCTCACTTTATTGAATCACTCTGTTCATTTTTCCTATAGCCGCTAGTGGAAACAAGACCTGTTGATTGTAAGCTCCTTGGACCGGGCTCTCCTTATTCCTAGTATCTGTCAACATTATCTTATCTTTCATTTACTATATCCTCAGTATGTATTTATAAAGCACTACATAATTTGTTGGTGCTATATAAATACTACCAATACATAATATAATGTACTATATTTAAATCTTCTGAAGTATAACAAACGTAAAATATTCTCGTGAGTCTTGATAAGCTGTTGCAGGATCTGATGCCGACTGTGCCGTGTAATAATCAATACATCTGGTAGTTAAGGGTTCGGGATTTACTGTATTGGAGTATAATGTGGGGTTGCGATTCCCATGTACTAGTCCACAAGATCTCAATGATGTACAAAATATTTAGGGATGCTGTTCTGTGGAAAAAATAGTTTTTCAAACCATTTTCTGCGTAAAGTGTCCTGCATTTTGTATTTTGTCAATATTCTTTACATCATGTTCCATGTGAATTGGTATTAATAGCCATAGGGGAAAAACATATATCCAAACCATTTAACGCACTCATTCTGGAGACTTTTCTGTGCCCCCTAAACTTCCAGTTGACCTGCAAGGTAATGCCCTGTCTCCTCTTTTTTTGTTGCAGGAACAATCTGAGCTTGAAAAGAGAGACCCCCAGGAGCTTGTGGGTGAGTGTGCAGGCTACATCTGCTTGGTCCCTGTATGTGTGCGTGCGCATAGACAAAAAATGTAAATGTATTTAATTTGCATGACAGTCGTGCTGAATCAAGAAAATGTATAAATCACTGTTTTATGTAAACTATGCATTGCTGTTAGAACTTTTTTTTGGGGGGGGGGGGGGGTTAACATGTTCTATGCCTTTTAAATTTCTATGGCTCGTACTGTCTGTTTCTATATAGAAGAACACTGGATTCACAGTTCCTCCATCATGAATAGTCAGATATTTTATAGTTCAAAAGTACTGCCCGCTAGAAATGATGTACTTGCTATACCTAGAGGTCTTCTTATTACGGCAATTACCTTCAGGGCTCACTCACTAATTCATTACGTAGGAATAAACGTGCTGTCTAATATACTGCATCTTATGACCTGTTGGGGCAGAGTGGAGCTGTATGTGACGTGTTGCTGTATTGGGTGGTTGGGACATGTCTGTAAATGTGAATAGACATGTAATTAAATTAAAGGACCACTATAGTGCCAGGAAAAAACTTGTTTTCCTGGCACTATAGGGTCATTAGGCCCCTCCATCCCGCTAGGCTGAATGGGTTAAAACCTCTTCAGCCACTTACCTTTCTCCAGCACCGGGCTCCCTCGGCACTGGGGAACTCTCTACCCCCTGCCGACGTCAGATCCGAATGTGCATGCGCGGCAAGAGCCGCGCGCACATTCAAGCCGCCTATAGGAAAGCATTACTCAATGCTTTCCTATGGACGTCCAGCGTCTTCTCACTGTGACTTTCACAGTGAGAATCGCAGAAGCGCCTCTAGTGGCTGGACTGGATTAACCCCCAGTGAAACATAGCAGTTTCTCTGAAGCTATGTTTTCAGCTGCAGGGTTAAAACTAGGTGGACCTGGCACCCAGACCACTTCATTGAGCCAAAGTGGTCTGGGTGCCTATAGTGGTCCTTTAAGTATATTTGCAATTGCTGGGTGGATTGTTTGTCTGCTCTTTAAATAATTTTCTATGGGACTATTATATAAAATTGTAAATCTCCTTGTTTATGTAGCCCTAGCCTCACTTCCCCTGGCTTAGACTTAACAAAGTATTTCATTAAAAAAGTAAATTTTACAGCACAGACATTGACATGCAATGAATGTCAAAAAATTTTTTTATTTTTTTTCAGGAAGTGTGTTGGGAGGTGTGGCTAGGGCTGCGAAAACAAGTGGTTTAACTCCTAAATGGCAAAGAATTGAGCAGTGAGACTGCATGCACATGATATATACACCAAAACAGCTTTTTTACGCTAATATTATTTTGGTGCTTAAATTGTCCCTTTAATTATAAGAAACATTTTGTGTATCATTGCTTCTAATGAGCTAGCGTTGTAATGCATAATGATCTCAGAAAACCTACCTAATCCATTGTGCTGAAAAGGGTATAGATAGATAGAAAGATCATTAGGTGACTGGAGGTTTTCCATCCTGTCTGCCCCCGTCGATTATCACACGATGAGGATAGGTGATGCAGAATTTGCACATCTGTTTTAGGAGTTACTGGTTGTTGCAAAAAGGGCTTGGCTAATCCTATAATAGCATGAGAGACTTGATCTTAATCTTTTCCAAATGTCATGCATATTGTCGAACGATGGCAATCTGTGTCCTTTCCAACCCCATGCCAGTAACCACACACTCTGCTGTACAGAACACAGTGCTGAGATTGTATAGAGCACTGTTCCTTCTCTGGTGTGTTGAGCGCCTTTTACAAAGCCAAAGCAGAAAGCTGTACCCTAGCACTAGTGTTTGCATGACCTGTGTACAGCATTGAAGAATGTCCCTTTTGTGTCTACACTGGATGTTTCCATCCTACAATGCCCGTACTGCTTCAGGCAAAACTATATGATTTATTATCGTCTTTAATATGTAGATCTAGCAAAACTGAGCTAAAATAGTCGTCACATAACTCTAGCATTAGCTACTTTGGAGATTTAGCTGCTATTCAGATTCTCATTCTTTCAAATTTGTGTATCCTGTAAAATGTTAAATGGCGAAAATCCGCTTCTTCACTCCATGGTATCTCCGCATTGGATTAACAGTCGGAAGTGCTCAATACAGGCAGAGACGTAAAATTATTATTGGGTTGTCACTGGTAACTCCACACTGTTGTACAGAAGGCAATTGTTAACAGCGTATTGTGAGGGGGAGTGGGGGGGTTAAAAAGCAATTTGAGCAGAATAAGCTCTGGCATTTCTGTTCCCTAACCCAGTCCCCCCCCCTTTCCACAGTGGAATTAATCCGGTGATTTGGCAGCACTGTAAATGTCATGTTTATCACTATCCGTTAACTCCTTCCCAGCTGTTTTTGCTGGTGAATGCTATAATTACTTTCCTTCTCTCAATTCATTATATAACCTTTTTTTTTCCCTGCAGCATCTTTCTCTGAAAGAGTTCGAAACATGTCACCAGATGACATCAAAATCCCCCCAGAACCTCCAGGCCGCTGCTCTAACCACCTACAGGTACATAGCACCTAGACATTATCTCGTATCTAAAATCTGAGCTGTATGTAAGCCGGCTTTTCAGACAAGGTTATTGTGACACACTATCTTACATTACGTCAAGGGCCGGACTCCTGCAGTGCCCAATCTGACGCATATTTTATTTTGGAAACAGCATTTGACAGTAGAATTTGGAGGGCCACGCACAGCTGTGTGGAATGCAGAATGTAGGTGTGAGAAGCCACACTGAGCACAGAGACAGCCCATTTCTTTCTTCCACCCCAGAACAGTACGTGATGCAACATGTCTAGCACAGACCTGAATATGCTTGGGTAGCAGAACAGCTCACTTCCTCACTGCTGTATACCTGTATTCTTAAAGCTTCATCCTCAGGGCTTGCAGGATCTAAATCTATACCCAAACGTCTGCCGATCTGTAAATGTACAAAATTTGTGAATGCTTCCTGCCAAAGTTACAACCTCACAAAATGTAAGGCCGAAATCCGTGACCTGGCAGTTATTGCTTAAATCTTCACAATAGACAGTAAGCTGGTTTAAGTAGAGGCTCCTGCTCCTTTGCAAAGATCTGCAGATTATGTTGGTTCTCTATAAATGCTGATGAGCAGTGTTAATTTTGGTGGCAAATTTCAATTTAGTTTTAATTATAGTCTTTTGACTAAAAAGCCATTTTAGTCATCTGAATCGGTGTTGGTTGACTAAATCTCCAGGAGATATGAGTCAGCACAACTAAAATCTAATGGGTTTAGTTAAAGCCTCTATTTGTCTCTTTTGCCCCTTTCCCAGCCCCTCTGTCTCTCTTTGTGATTCTCCCAAGCCTTGGTCTGTATCTCTTGCCCCTTCCACAGTCCCTCTGTGCAGTGTTAATTTTAGGGGCAAATTTCTATTTAGTTTTAGTCAGTCTTTTGACTAAAAAGCCATTTTAGTTTGTTGTATTTTAGTCATCTGAATTGTTTTAGTCGACTAAAATTGTTAGTTGACAAAATTAACACTGGTGATGAGATGAGTAATGATCACATGCTGAACATTGCACTCTTATGGTAAAATATATTCAAAAAGGGAACGTGTTTTTAGTGTCAGAACAATATGTGTATCTTCTCATCCACCCCCCCATAACAAAAGCCAGTATGATTTATGTTTTGGTGGCAAGTTATCCCAGAACTCTCAGCCAATAAATGTCAATCCGATTGAGTGTGAATGACATGGAAGGTAGTGTTAGTGTTTTTGCAATTGTTTTAAAAGTGAATCGTGGCACAGCACCTAAAGACTCTTGGCTACATAACTGTCACGGTGGCTATGTTGTTTAGTGTTCTCTGTGAAAGTTAGTTGCTACCAGTCAACCACTGGTCACGGGCTCCTGGTGTTCGTCAAGCCCATGCATAGGATACTGATCTAGCATGTTGCAAAGAATAGTAAAATTAGATTTTTGCAGCAGGTAGGAAACCATGTTTGTGTGTGTGTGTGTGTGATATATGTATGTATGTATGTATGTATGTATGTGTGTATGTGTGTATGTAATGTGTAACCGATTCTCCTTCCCACCCCTTCTTAGGATAAGATTCAGAAACTGTATGAGAGAAAGTTAAAAGAAGGAACTGACATGAATCATATTATACAGAAGAAAAAAGAGTTCCGGAACCCCAGGTGAGCATGCAGTAATGGGAGATGAGGCTGGGCTGCAAATCTCAAGGATGTTGTTTGTGTGTCTGCCAAATATCGCTCACCGCTAATTGTGTGTTTGCTCCTCTGCAGTATCTACGAGAAACTCATCCAGTTTTGTTCCATTGATGAGCTAGGCACAAACTATCCAAAGGTTAGTGTGAGACAGAAAAAATGCAGCAAGTGCAGGTCATACCTTTCCACAAGTGTTTTGAATTTGCCTTCTTTGGACAGAATTGACGAAGAACGTCCGCTTTTCTTCCAATGAATTCTGTCCAAATTTGGACAAAAAAGATATTGCAAAACTGAAAGGGAAACTTTTTTGCTTTAGTAATGCCTGTGAAGAGGGGCCAAACGGTGGATGCCCAAGTGCCCCAGGCAAGTGATGAACTATTCGAAAGCAGTTTGACTCTTAACAGTAAGGATGGTGCCAATAAACTCCGGGCACCATAACCACTATAACACATTAATTTTATTCAAAAGTGCTACAAGCAATTAATGGAAAGTGTAGTTATCCATGATGATTACCAAACCTTTCAAGTAATAGTCATAAAAACATCACAAGTAATGCAAAACTCAGCTTAAACACCCACTTAGAATTCATAAGGTTAGTAGAGCAGTCAGATCAGTAGCTTATTGAAAGCTCTCTCAGCTTTGTAACGAATAATAATTCCGGTCCCTGTTTTGTAGTTTCTAGGCCAAGAACTTAAAGCGCTTATTATCATGGAAATGCCATGAAAGGAAAGCAAGTAATATCAACAGGATCACAGGTTATTCTAAGATGTATTACAGTATCATCATGACGATGAGTCATGAGACTCTCCATGGTAAAAGGGACACTCCTGGAGTCTGTACTACATTAATGCATTTGATAGGTTTTGGCCCCATTAATATGCTGTATTTTTTTTTTCAATGCTCAAGTCTTTATAGATTTTGCATATAATACATTTTGCGGAATGCTGCGCCTTAAGCGAACTTTCCTCTTTAGCCACACACCCGCACTCTAGAAAAAACACTTCCTTACTCCATAAAAAGACTTCCATACCTTAACCCCTTAAGGACCAAACTTCTGGAATAAAAGGGAATCATGACATGTCACACGTCATGTGTCCTTAAGGGGTTAAAGGTATGCGCGCAGCTCAGCCACTGACGGTACTGAACAACAAAACAATCTACATTAGGAGAGGACCCAGTGAGACCTGTAGTAAGAATATCATTTGTAGTTTCTCTAAATAACTGCAACCTAGTTGTGAATTAAAAGCTGTTTACAAAGTGCGGCTGGGACTGAGACTGTGTGCATATTTTTGATAAGGAAGTTTTTCTGGCATGAGGGGTGTGGGTGCTATAGGCACCCAAACCACTTCATCTCATTGAAGTGGTCTGCATGCAGTGTCCCTGTTCCTTTTTTATTTTTCTTTAGAGAAAATGCAATGTTTACAGTGCACTGTTAAGACTGTAGGTGCTTTCTGCTGTTTCACGGAGTTTAACTCACGTTTTGCATGAGGACGTGCAGTGTCTTAAAAGCATTGATTCATTGCTTTCCTATGGTTAAGGTCTTACTTACTTTACTGAATTTTATTACTGGACAGAGTTTTACATTTTTTTTAAAGAAAATGCAATCTAGATGTAATGTTGAGGAATATGCCATTTAGAGGAAGTGCCATAAGCTTTATGTATAACATAATGTCACTACATATATTTCTACTACTAAAAAGGAGTTTTGATTCTGATTTCCATAATTAACAATCCTCTCTTCTTTTCTTAGGATATGTTTGACCCTCATGGATGGTCAGAAGATTCTTACTATGAGAGCCTTGGTAAGTGTATGTTGCATGTTTCATTGCGTTTTCCTCTGCTATTTGTTTTCCTGTTACCTTGCGATGGTTATTTCTGGTTTACAGTGAACCTGTCTCGGAACGGTTTGTATACGGTGGGGAAGAAAATATATATTTATTTGTACTATTTAAGGTATAGAAAAGCAAAGTTCTCTTTCAATCAAAGGTTTGCTACAGCTAATTACGCAGATTTGTTCCCTACGCTAGCCACCTCCCACACCACATATGATGACCTATAAAGTCTATCCTCAATGCCACTTTATATGGATCCACCTAATTATTTGCATATGTTACATTGATATTTACAAAAGTGCAATGAGAATACCTTTCCACTGCTGCAAATTTCAACGCTTTCATCCTCTTCCAGTGAAGTCCATTTTGGCCGGAAATCTCACTGACTTTCTGCTCCCTTCTTTTTGAGGAGGAAAACAAAAATACTGGTGCTTAAGTGCTTCTCACATGCCCAATATAGCTGCTGTTGACAACGAAAGTCAGTGGTGTGTGTGTGTGTGCTTGGCATGAGCAGGTTTCTTCCTAAATATTCTTTAAAAGAAAATGCTGGGTGTGCATTTTAAATGTGTACATATGTTTGGAAAAGTTTGGTATGCTTCTAATTTGAAAAATAATGCGTGGTTATTTAGCTCAGAATTGTTTTATTTTTATTTATTTTATTGCAAAGACAATCATAGGTAGAAATTGTACAGATCGCATATTTTGAGCTTTCATGGTTGTGGAGTCAATTAAAGGAGACATTCTACTTTCACGTAGTCTACATTGCATTATTCTGTTTTGTTTTTTTGTTTGTAGCTAAAGCCCAGAAGATTGAAATGGACAAACTGGAGAAAGCAAAAAAAGAAAGAACAAAGGTTAGTCATTATTAACACGTGATAGTCAGGGAAAGTTGGTTGTGGTGTGCCGAAACAAACGTCAGAGTGGGCCTGTAAATAAGAGGGCAAAGAGAAGTTCGGAAAAACACACTTTATTGCATTTATTACATAACTAAATTCCTGAAGGCTTAGCAGAGCTCTCTTTCCGGTCGTGGAATGTACGTATTGTATATGGAGGATTTCCAACGACCCAGTTTCTTGATGATGTGGACCGGGGGGGTTTGTACTAGAGGCTGATTAAGCGGCTCCTATGCGGAAGGAGTGCCTGGATAACGAAGAATATATATATATCATATCTACTTTTATCCTCTCCTGCCTCCCCCCGTCCCCTTTCACCACCTTATTTGAAGCAGATCATCCTACACATATCAAATATGTTCCTGTCCTCACTTGTTTCTCATGCACTCTATTAGTTCCTACAAAGTCATCTTTTTTGCCGAACCACTTTTAGTGGATGCTACACACAAAGTTCTAGGGTCCTTTCTTTTCACATTCCATCGCGCTCATCTTTCAAAAACCAAATTATTTGGAGATGACATTTATATAATTTCCCTTGTTCACACTTGACATCTCTGGTCTCTCTGAAACCACAGTCTTGTGGTGCCCCCAGTTCCTAAAATAAATCAAGCCAAAACCAAAGAGTTTCTCTCCAGCATAGTGTGACAATATTTTATCATAGCTTATCTTCACTGCACTTTTATGAGGAATATATATATATATATATATATATATATATATATATATATATATATATATATATATATATATATATATATATATATATATATATTCCTCATAAAAGTGCAGTGAAGATAAGCTATGATAAAATATTGTCACACTAATGCTTATCCCAGACACACACAGTGGAAGAGTAACTAAAAGAACAGCAACGTTACGGACTTGAATTATGGGATTATGCTCAGACAGACACAAAAATCAGGCCTAATGTTTTAAACTGCAATATAAGAAAAGTACAACTGAAATGAATCAAATCAACCATAAATTTAGTAGGAAACAAGCAAGTGTTCCCAGTTGTTTATATTTTATTTATTTAATTCAATTTTTTTTACCTCTACTATTACAACTTTTATATATTGGGGAGTCCCAATGCAGATATCAGATTAATTTTGCAATTTTTTTTTTTTATTTTATTTTTTTTTTTTATACATCTCTAGAGCTTCAATTTGTAGATATGAAATATTCTAGAGAACATCATTGATATCATTTATATAATGCTATAGCAACCTATTTTAAATACCTTATTTTTTTCAGCTTGACAAAAGTGGCATGAGCCATAGAAAGCGATTTCGGCTTGCGCAGAAGCCTGTTGGTCCACATTATAATTGTACATATTTATACATATTCATACAGGTGTCATTGCAGAGCAAATCCAACAATCTTCGTGGCGATGGGCTCGTTTGGCCACTTGTCAAGGGATTTTTTATTTATATAATAAAACTTGATTTTTAACTGAAGCACTTGACATGTTCACAATACCTGGTGAGCAGTACTGTAGATAAGCCATTCCAACCTTTTTAAACCAAAATCCTGTTCACATTTCCATTATTGTTGTTAGCCATAAGAAATCCATGTTTGTCAAGTTACATTCATTTGTCTGTTTGTTTAAGTATAACAATAACTAAAAAGTCTATAAAATACTTATGTAACCTGAGCTGACGGGTCAATACACCCCCACCCCAGCCGCACTCTCGTCCCCGTCCCCAGTAACCCCACCACTTCGACAAGGTACTAGATTACACGTCAACACAGGTTTAAGAACCGATAGCCAGTATTGTCTAACTTATAATGCTTGCCAATGTACTACAATACATCAATATGTACCCTGCGTTGGTACAAACCTGACTGACTGGAACTGTCGTACCCCCCCTCACCCCCCCCTTATTATCTTCTGTACCCCTTCCCTTGATTACCGATACAAACACAAAACCGATAAATAAAGAATGATAAAAAAAAATACTTATGTAACCATCTACCATAACTTTGCGTATGGTGGATTCTGTAGCATACTATTTCTCCGTTAGTGGTAGGGTGGAAGAAAGAGTTGAAAGTAGGAAAGAGAGAGTAGAGAGGGTTTCTCATCAGGTTAGGGGGCGCCGGTTACCAAGCGTTTGGTGTTACGCTGTCTCTCGTGACAGAGGCCTTGTTAGTAACCTATTTTAAAGGCCGGTACAATGAGTGTAATTTTTTTTTATTTTTATTTTTTACCATTTATAGATTGAGTTTGTAACTGGCACTAAGAAGGGTACAACCACAAGTGCACCTACTGGAACCACCAGCACCACTACAACTGCCACTGCTGGTAAGATTATTCATCTTGGGTTGTTGTGGTTATGGGGCATAGATCAAGGAAAGTTATTGGTTAAACCGATCCGCTAATAACCAGTTTCATTTTATTTTTCATTCCATCCAGATGCACAGAAAAGAAAGAGCAAGTGGGACTCTGCTATTCCAATAACCACCATTTCGCAGCCCACAATCCTTACCACCACTGCTACACTGCCATCTGTCGTTACAGTAACCACCAGTGCTAGTGGCTCAAAAACTACAGTCATCTCTGCTGTGGGTACAATTGTGAAAAAGGCCAAGCAGTAAAAGAGAAGGTGGCCGACCGACTGAACATTTGACAATAAAAATGACTCTGTACAGCCTGGAACTCTTATTCTATACATGTGTTGAGGAGATGCCAGGACTATCGATGAGCGCTTTATTACAATTTATGATCGGACAATGATCAAAGGGAAACTGATCCCCCTATCCTGTTTTTGGATGCTGGAATTGTTTTCTGGACATTTCATAGTGGGTTGGAAGTCTTTTGATGGTTTATAAACAGCGGGTTTCCTGTCTACAAATTTTATTTCTTTTAATTCTTCATTAAATTAATTTTTTTGTATATTCATGGCTTCCAGCTCCTGAAGTTCAACATCATATCTTGCAATGTACGATACAACTCAGGATAAGCATAGGAAAAAAGTAAAAAAAAAAAAAAAAATATCCTCTCTGCTTTCTGTTGTCCTTAAACTGAGGCGGTCTGTTTATTTTATCTTTTCTTTTATAACAGGGTGCTTTATTACACATGAACAAAAAAAAAAATCATCATCATCCGGTAGAATTAGACTATATCACTATTGGCTAATAAGGAAATTACAAATAGATGTCAAGATGCTGGCTTTATTTTAAGAGTTGAAGTAATTAAAAGGTATGCCCTTCATGAGCTGTTGGTGAGTTGCAGAGATCGTGAAGGAAGTTGCTGATTTGAAATAAATGTTTGTTCCATGAGCTGGGCAAGAAGAAGAGGTGTGTGTGTGGTAATGGGAAGGGATAACATAATGGAGAGAAACTCTTTGGTTTTGGCTTGATTTATTTTAGGAACTGGGGGCACCACAAGACTGTGGTTTCAGAGAGACCAGAGATGTCAAGTGTGAACAAGGGAAATTATATAAATGTCATCTCCAAATAATTTGGTTTTTGAAAGATGAGCGCGATGGAATGTGAAAAGAAAGGACCCTAGAACTTTGTGTGTAGCATCCACTAAAAGTGGTTCGGCAAAAAAGATGACTTTGTAGGAACTAATAGAGTGCATGAGAAACAAGTGAGGACAGGAACATATTTGATATGTGTAGGATGATCTGCTTCAAATAAGGTGGTGAAAGGGGACGGGGGGAGGCAGGAGAGGATAAAAGTAGATATCTGATTATGAACTCTGAATTTGGAAAATTAGGTAAAAGAGAGTGTTGGGTTGGATGTTAGATTTGAGAGATCTTGCAAATTATGTGTTTTTTTTGTTTTTTTTGTTTTTTTTTTAAGATGTTGATACCTGCACCATTGAGTAAAGTTAGTCACCAAAGAAAAAACACAAATTTTGACAGGGATCTGAGATGAAAGGAATGTAGGAAGATCCAAATTATCCAAATTATGTATTATTCCTATTTGGAGGCACAGGAGAAGTGCATGTTTTGCACTGCTGCAAAAGCTATAAAACGTCCCTATATGTGCTTTTCATTTGGGGGCTGCTATTTTGAATTCTGACGTCTACTAATGTAAACTTTGAATACTACTGCCATGTGCATTTTACACATTCAGTGGTATTATTGTGAAGTATAAAAATATTATGTGCAATTGACCATCTTGAACTTACAATGTAGTTATTGATTTATAAATATTCAGTATTATGTTATTTTTGTGCAAATTATGATCTACATTCTACACCAGGGGGTCCAAACCCAGTCCTCAAGTACCCCCTACCAGTCCCGGATTAAGGGATTACCCTGTTGTGTCTAAAGGTTTTTTTGGGTTTTTTTTTTCCACAAACACCTTAGACACAATTAAGTAATCCTTAAATCCTGGACTGTTAGTGGGTACTTGAGGACTGGATTGGGAACCACTGTTCTACACCAATAATACTCTGTGGCTTTCTTATCTTACCAAAGTTTGTGTTCTTTGGGTCCCTCTTTAATATCCTTTTTTTTTTATCTGTAGGGCAATGTTACATAATACTACAATGTAATTTTGTAGTGATTTGTCACTTGTATGCTCACTATCCTGCTACCATGCTCTCTTTTAATGATAGTTTATATAGACATTACCACTATATATTGCTTTGAACTATATTACCAGCTTGATAGGGGGTAGAGCACCCCATATCCTGGCACAGATTGTATTACCCACTCTTTTGATGTCCCACCCTCCAAATTTAAGTTTTAAATTAAAGACAATCCATGCTTTGGTTGTGAGGGCACCCATCTGTAACTTTTTATTTATTTTTATTTTGTTTAATGCAACCTGCACCACGTCATTTATTTTGGTCTCACAGACTTTTTTTTTTTATTGGTTTACTTAATTGGGCTTAACTGGAATACTGGGCACCACTTGGCCAATATTTATATAAACATTATAACCTGTAGTGGTTATTGTTCTTAGAGTGCCCCTTTAATAAAGTCTATACATTATAATTTTATTACGTTTATTTAAAACCTTTTGGTCAATGTTTAAGATCATTTCAGCCCATCTATCATAGATAACTTAATTCCTGAAGCATTCTTGGCTTAAAAAGATAAATCCTATCTGAACCATGAATTTTATAGCATATTTGCAATAATTTAGACAACTGTACCCTTATCCCTCCTCACTCTTATCCCCCCCCCATCCCCCCCAGTTTGTGCTTGCTTGTTAATCTGCCGCAAAGTTATCCCATGTCTGTCTGTAATGAGTATGTTGCACCGGTCAATATAAATTTAAATTCTATAGTCCAGAAGAACATCACAGGCCAATGTCTTTCTCTGGAAACCTGAACCTGCCAAGTAAATATCCACTGTGCAGAAAAAGTGTCTCTGCTGCATATGATAATATACTCACAAGGTACAAAGTGATATTAATTAAACAAATAAAGTGCAAATTCAGTGGTGTGAAAAGGTACGTTACCTTAAGTATCAGCATAAACGTCAGGAAATAAAATAGTGTTGACTGTTATCATCTATCAATGGCAGCATTACAAATGTGTAATAACTCTGTAACTAAAAAAGGAAGGGACCAGATGAAGAAAAATAAAACCGAAAAAACTGCAGACAAATCTAATTTAAGGAAGAACACAGATGAAAATTTCTCTGCCAAACAACTGAGAAGAGGCAATACGAACTTCGATCTGATAATACCTGATAAATGTATTGGCAGAATCCCAAATATGTGCAGATACCATCTTCCAAAAGACACACATCAGCTGCACATGATGAAGAGCCCTGGTGGAATGAGCTTTCAGTTTAAAAGCTACTGAATCCTTCTTGGCCTGGTAGGTACGGAGTATAGCCTCCACAATCCATCTGCTGATAGTAGAGGTGGTAGTAGATTGTCCATTACAAAATCTTCCAGGAGAGACAAACGATTTAAAACACCACCTCCATTTAACCTTCCATTGATTTTCAGTAAACGGATATCTGGCCAATTCAAGTGACGATCAACATTCTACCTCCTTAGAGGACAGAGCCATAAAGAAACTGGGGAGAACAATCTCTTCTTTCAAATCAATCTGACGTGGCCTTCTGATGGAACTGAGTCAGAACATAAGACCACACGATCAGCATGAAAACACATACAAGATTCCTCGTTAGATAAAGTTGCTCATTCAGACACACCTCTGGCTGAGGTTAAGGCAACAAGTAGCAGAGTCTTCAAAGTCAAAAGATGTAGTGACAAGTCTTCCAAAGGCTTAAAGGGGCTGGAGGTCTGAATCTGCAGAACTAGTGCAAGATTCCATGGAGGAGAGAAGGAATAAACTGGTGATATAATTTGAAACCCTGCCCTAGAGAAATTGAATATCCTTGGCTCCTGGATTCAATGCGTACTTGTCAGAGCAGAGGGGGTTGACACCTTAAGTCTCAATCTGCTAAAGCGGGAGAAATTTAAAAACCTACTTCGGAGAGGACATTAAGCAAGGAATCTGTACTCCACACAAACCTTCCAAATTGGTAATAGAATCTTTATGAACCTTAAAAGGCCCAATACGGTTAAAGAGCTCTGCTTAAATGCCAAGCTGTTAATCTGAACTGGTAAGGGTCTGGGTGGAGAATTAGACCATAAAAGAGGGGGGGCGTGGCTTGGACGTCGGCCGGGATGGCAGCTTGAACTGAACGCTCCGCTCCACCGGCACCCAGAAAGCCCTATTAATTTGCTTTAATTAGCTCTGATGGGACGGAACCGACGCGGGGAACCGACTGGAACCCCCAGGGGTTCTCAATCGAACCAGCAAGGTCCAATGGATGGATTCCTGCACAGCCCCGCAGACACACGCGGTGAGGCCTCGGGATCCAAGATGGCGCCCAATCCCTCCACACCCGCAGCTGCCGAAACCCCCCAGGCTTCTACTTTGGATGGCATCGGAGATGAACTCCGCACCATAGCAGCCTCCATGGCCACGAAAGCTGACCTCCTAGTACTCACAACAACCATACAAGACGCCCTCCGGGCCGAAATGGCTGGAATCCGGTCGGAGGTTACTGCGCAGGGGCTCCGAGTACAGGAACTGGAACGCTCCCACGAGACCCACAGCACCAGGTTAGCATCCACTGACACGGCACTAGCCAGGCAAGGGGATATGCTCCTGCAGCTCAGACGCAATGTAGAAGATCTGGATAACCGGGGGCGCCGCTGCAACATTAGAGTGCGCGGCATACCGGAGGTGGAGGGCGAGGAGGACATTGAAAGCACACTAACGGCCCTCTTCCACCTTATTTTGTCCGATGATAACCCGCTGGACATTCGATACGACAGGGCGCACAGAGCACTGAGGCCACGCTCGCTGGAGGACGGCCCCCGAGATATCATCTGCTGCCTGCATTCCTTTAGTACAAAGAAT
Source organism: Pelobates cultripes (assembly GCA_933207985.1). Lineage (NCBI taxonomy): Eukaryota > Metazoa > Chordata > Amphibia > Anura > Pelobatidae > Pelobates > Pelobates cultripes. The sequence continues at coordinate 228,443,878 of OW240917.1, read as the reverse complement.
AACATAATGAAGGCAGCGAGAGACCGACCCACATGGGAGTTCCGAGGGGCACACATAACACTATTTAATGACCTGTCACCGGTAACCTTGGAAGCCAGGAGGGCCCTGAGACCCATTACCTCGCTCCTCAGGGAACACAAGATACAGTACAAATGGGGCTTCCCATTTGCCCTCTCCGCACGTCACCAGAACGGCTGGGCCTCGATCCGCTGGCCAGAGGAAGTCCCCAGATTTCTGGAGGACATGGGACTGCCACCGGTACCGGTCCAAGACTGGATCCTGGGACCGCTAGATGCAGGTCAGAGACCCCAACGGGCACCCCGTCGCCGCAGAGGAAGATCACCGCAGGGACCCCAGCCTCACCGCCGGGACATGTAAATATAGCAACCGTCGCTCTGAGGTGTCAACCCGCCAGGAAGGATCTGCCTCCCCCCCCCTCGGACGACACCATGACATTGGCCCGGCAACACTAATACTCTTGGGCTCACTAGACTTTCTGACATCTGGCCGTTTACACCACCCTTAACTATCATGACCACAAATGTTAGGAGACTACCGCATGGATCCCGAGAGGGTCACGCTCCTATCTGCACCATGGGCCCATTTTCTCCAGGTATGAATACTGGCCCGACACACCCGCACCGGACATCATACACTAGCTGACGGTGTCCCCCCGACACAGTCCCTCCCTCCCTGGCGGAACGTTATGCCTCAACACCGATTCACCTACCACTTGAGCTACTACCCCCCCCCTCCCCCTCCGGTGACGCTGCGGGGAAACCCTGGCCAATTCATTGGGTGGTGGGAACTTGGGGGGGTGAGGGATTTAAGTATATGACCTTGGGTGTCCTCCCACCTCTACTGCAACCCTTGTGGACAACGCACACTGTAACTTGAACGGACTTGATCGGGTCACCTCGCTGGAACATTGGATACCGGGACTCTCACCAACCTGATAAGTAACCTCCATTGATATATGACGTCATGATCACCTGATAGGTTGTTAGCACAATATATTATACATACGCATTTGCTTGTTATGTTGTGGGACATCCTGGGACGGTAAATAGGGAGCTTGTGGGACTGCAGTGGTGATGGTGCAAGGGGTGGGTGGGTTGTCAGAGGCACGGAACATGATCGGGACAGACGTGAGAATAGGGATGGGGACTAGAGACGACACTTCCCCTGACACAATCAGCCACGACCTGTATGTTACTTAAATGAACACCCCCACAAAAAAGGGGGAGGAAGGCGAGGAAAGATTGTTCGCACTCACAGTTACCATAGGGAGGTTCCCATAACCGAGAGATCCATGGGATGCAGACAGAGACCCACCCATGTCCAGACCGGGCCATATTGAGCTGACAAGGGGCGTGGAGACCAATAATATAATGTATTGACTGGGCATACCTAGACCTTTACTTTAGCTTTATGATCCCTAACGGTCAACATCAGGGTATGTACGCTCCATGGGGGCGACGCCAGGATATGAGGTGGATCCACCTTTGGGGGACACACGAAGGGATAGCGAAAATTGCTTTAAAAAAAAAAAAAAAAAAAAATGTGTTTACTGTTATTAATGTTTAGGAATTAGCCCATGGTTTGTTATTTGGCTGTTTTCCAAACTGTTTGCTGCTTCACTTATTTACGTCCCACCTGACCATACACACTTGGGCTGGGACCCGGTTGGAGCGGGACACTTCCTTATACTGTCCCTCTCCTGGCTTAGACTACGACCACGACTCTACACATTCACTTGCATGACTTTCTCGGCGGAGCCACAGGCCTGTCCACATACCGATCTGAAGATCGGGGCAGTTTCTGGTCACTCCGACTGAGACGCAGGTGAACCTCCCTCGGAGGAGAATTCGGGGTGATCACCTCCCTCACCCCGCTGGGAACAACCCCAAGGGGGTGGCCCTTACGACCCACACCCCATTTTAACTTTAACTTAACGCACCATTTGCAACTTCAGCTATCTACCCTAACCCCACTCACGAACACACACATACACCGAACCACACGCACACTCCCTCCGACAACCGCGGTACACGTTCAGGCTTGACGCAGATTTGGTGAGGCGACACCCACGTAGATAACCGATCACAGTCAGAACTGACAGGACACCCCGATATATATATATATACGTACGCAACCCTACATAATCACCGCTTGAATTATTCGGGAGAACACCCCTGATAGAGAGTTGACCCATAGGGCCTACACGGTAGGTCTGACCCACATCTCCACACGGGCGCACCCCTCGCTGCCTCGCGCGAATAGTTGCGACCCATGGCATACGATCGCGCCCCTCTGTCCGTCATAACCCTTAACTGCAGAGGCTTAAATTATCCGGAACGCCGCTCACACTTACTAAGGGGCCTCCACAACAGACACATAAAAATAGCAATGCTTCAAGAGACTCATTTTAAAGAAGGGGCTGCCCCCAAACTCAGAAACGCTCGCTTCCCGCTGAGTTATTGCAATAACCACCCGACCGCCCGTCGAGCGGGAGTAGCTATTTTGATTGCTGCAGACCTTGGTTTCCGCGAAATAGACTAACCGATGATCAAGGCCGCTTTCTCTTTCTAAAAGGATTAATAGCGGACAGGATATATACCCTAGTGACTGTGTACGTCCCCAATTCGAACCAAGCACAATTCCTACGAGGAATGGTGAATAAACTAAAGGGATTTTCGGAGGGAGCTCTGATCGTTGGAGGAGACTTCAACGCCCCACTGGACCCCCTCTTAGACTCCTCCACGGGCCACAGCTGCATCTCACAACCCCGCATTAGATCTATTCGCAAAGCATTGGGGGAACTGTCGCTGGTGGACTGCTGGAGGGCACTTCACCCAACGGACAAGGACTTCACACATTACTCGGTATTACACAACCGTTACTCTCGAATAGACTATGTGTTCATTAAGCAAGGAGGATTATCCCGCCTACGAACGGCGACCATTGAACCTTCCACTTGGTCTGATCACGGACCAGTTCGAATTGAGCTGGAGTCCCCACTATTTAAGCCAACAACATGGTCATGGCGATTGAACGAATCCCTGCTCCAAGACCCAACAGTGAAAGAAGAGATCTCTCAGGCAATGGAAACATACTTTGCGGAAAACAATACGGAAGGGATGACACCAATAACGATATGGGAAGCGCACAAGAGTGTACTGCGCGGCATTATTATTAACCTCGCAACCCGCAAAAGAAAAGAAGCAACTCGCGCGATGGCGGACCTATATGACACCATCAAAAAGCTGGAACTTCAACACAAAAGGTCGCAACTGAATGAAACATACAGTGCATTGATGGAAGCTAGACGTAACCTGACGGCCCTCATCGCGAAAAGGTATCATCGTTCGCTCCAACGCTCAAAAAACTTCTTTTACACACATGCCAACAAAGGCGGGAAATTCCTCGCTCGCCTCTTGAAAGGGGATACACCACGCACGCAAGTGCAAAAACTACACCTATCTTCGGGTAAAGTATCCCTACACCCAGAAGAAATAGCGGAGGAATTTCGAACTTACTATCGCTCCCTATACAACCTTCCTCACCCAGAGGCCCTGATACGAGAGAGGGATGTATCACCTAACATTCGAATGTATCTCCAGGATACCATAAGGAATCATATAGACCCGGCAGCAGCATCTGTACTCGACGAACCGATTGCCACGGAAGATTTAGCAGCGGCTTTAAAAAACACGAAGACAGGACGCGCCCCAGGACCGGACGGATTCTCCACGGGATACTATAAAATGTTCGCCACGACATTGCTACCATGGTTGACAAAGGCCGTTAACGCAGTGTCGGACGGAGGACACTTTAGTGGGGAATCCCTGACAGCAACCATAACAGTCTTGCTCAAACCCGGGAAAGACCCAGAACAATGCTGCAGCTATCGCCCGATCTCTCTGCTGAATGTGGACACGAAGCTACTAACAAAGGTGTTGGCGACCAGACTCCAACGGATCTTACCGACCCTTGTTCATGCTGACCAAACGGGATTTGTCCCAGGCAGGGAGGCCCGGGACAGTACACTTCGCCTATTTTCAATACAACACCATGCACGGAAATATCAGAAACGCCTTCTGTTGTTGTCCACAGATGCAGAGAAAGCATTCGACCGGGTCAACTGGAAATACATGTTCCGAACACTACGGTGGATGGGCTTCGGGCAGAGAGTTATGGCTTGGATTACAGCTCTGTATAGCACACCGAAAGCAGCAGTCCGCGTTAATGGGGGGCTTACTACAAGCTTTGGAATTGCAAATGGGACCAGACAGGGATGTCCCCTGTCCCCACTCCTATTTGCACTCTCCCTAGAGCCGCTCCTACAAGCTATACGAGACAACCACGACATCCGGGGCTACCTGTGGCAAGATGAAGAACACAAGGTGGCCGCGTATGCGGATGATCTTCTATTTTTTGTTTCCCAGCCCCGAACCACACTGCCATGTTTACTATCCGAGATAGACAGGTTTGGTCGACTATCAGGGTTTAAACTCAACTTGGCGAAATGTGAAACATTGAACGTCACCATACCCTCGGAGGAATATAACACCCTTAGCCTAATTTTTCCGTTTCGTTGGTGTACAGGGGCTATGAAATATCTCGGCATCTGGATCCCCACGAATCCCCAAGACATCTACCAACGTAACTTCGAGACATTATTACGAACCATTGAAACAGACTTGGCACGGTGGTCCTACCCACACATCACCTGGCACGGCCGTATTGCGGTCCTTAAAATGAATATCCTCCCTAGGGTCCTCTACCTGTTTCAGACCATACCAACAGCCTTACCGACCTCATTCTTTTCGACACTGAAATCAGCAGTCATAAAATATGTCTGGAGGGGGGACCGCTCCAGGCTGCGACACGACATACTCTGTATGCCTCGACATAAGGGTGGTCTGGCTTTACCAGATTTTAGGAAATACCATCAAGCGGCGACATTACAACGAATCCTTGAGTGGCATGAACTGGACACTACCAAACAATGGGTTGCACTGGACCGAGAGGGAGAAGCGGCAAAATTAAAAGCGATGGTATGGATGCGACGAACAACCAGAGGCAGTAGAAGGAACGAGGAAGGACCCGTAGCACAGACGCTACTTTCCTGGGAAAACGTTAGGGAGCTGCCACAAGTTTCCCCATCCCCCTGCCCCCTACTTCCGATCCCGCACAATCCCAATATCGGGGGCGGAACGCCAACTGAAGCCTGGACATTCCTAGGCGACACAGACTATATACCGATATGCAAGGTCACACAGGACGGCAACCTGAAGACTTTAGACGCGCTTCTGGAGGCGCGACCACGATCTCCAATGGCGACCTTTAGGTACATGCAACTACAACACTACTACAACTCCCTCCCACACCGGGAAAAATTACATAGAGACCTGACGTGGTTTGAAGCCCTATGTCACCGAGGCGCATCACTTGGAAAAGCCATCTCGCTCCTTTACCAACACTTACTCATCAACCCGAACTCCGAAAATGACACTTTCAAACACCGCTGGGAACGAGCCATGGACACAACATTTACTACCGCGCAATGGGACAAAGCCTTGATTTGGCAACATAAGAGCTCCTCCAGCTCCCGATATCAGGAGGTGAACTATAAGATACTTTCCATGTGGTATAGAACCCCAGTACTGCTCCACCAAATATTCCCCGATGCCACTCCAACGTGCTGGAGATGCCAGGACGAGAGGGGGACTCTCCTACACATATGGTGGGAGTGCTCACATATCGTCCCATTCTGGGACCAAATCAAAACCGACATACAACAGATTCTGGGGAATGACGTGGCTTGGTCAAAGGAATTAATTTTGTTACACATTTCACAGCACTCACTATCCACATATAAAAAATCCATCTTACGTCATCTACTGAACGCTGCAAAAGCACTCATACCTGTATACTGGAAGAAATTAGACATCCCCACTCGGGAGGAATGGATCCACAGAGTGGAAGATATCAGAGCAGCCGAAGCCCTGCAGGCTGAACAGACGGGCAGGGGGGTGAGATGCGCGGAGCTTTGGGCTCCGTGGTTCACATTCCGCGCGCAGCGATAGGGGGGTGCTGGTGGGGAACCGGGGCTGACCGGAAACACGGGCCCCGTGGCCTGCTTTCACACAAGACGCATCCAACATTGTTCCCTTGTGGGTAACAAGCACTGACGACATGTCCCATGTCCCCTCCATACGAACAGGGAAGATGAAGGGACACAATTCGACAAGACAAACAGACGACCCCACAGATGCGCATGAGACATATTCACGAACAGGAATGACTCCCACGACTAAATGGGATACCACTGCTTGTACCTATAAAGGGGGAAAGAGGAACACCATGCTTACACATTGGTCCCTAGGATCGTATGTCATACCACCCCCGCAGTGGTAAACCGGTACCTAGTCTATGAACGTGTACGGCGGCAGGAGGATTCCACACCCCCCTCCCCACACATGCTCCCACACGCGTTACTCCCTTACCCCCCTCCCGAACTTCTCATACCCACCCACCCCACCCACATAGGGCATCCAGGCCCTCACAACTAAAAATCCCCCAACCCCTTCCCCCCGCCCCCCCCCCAAGACTCCTAGTCTCTCGCAACACTGGTATCACGCCACGACACACACCTGCTCACCTCAGGAAATCACCAAAAACTCCTACATACATTCTTTCTTTACCAACATTGACAAATTTTACTATAGTTGCGGCTCCATGACTATCAATAGATAAGACGACTTTACATATTATCACAGAATGTAAACTGATAACGGAATAAGATATATAAGAATAACGGAATGAGATATTCTGCTATGCAAATATGTTCAAAATGTGTATAAACACTGTTTCTATGTTGTCACTATTTTATGCAATTCTGTTGAGTTGGGCCTGCGTGCCCATAATATGCTCCACTGTCTTGATAAAACTCTAAATAAACAGATTAACAAAAAAAAAAAAAAAAAAAGAGAGAGCATTGCGGAGTAAGCAAGAAACGCTTGTGGATTCTCTGACATCCTCTTTAGTGGAGAAAACCAAATCTGACTGGTTCAGGTAATATAATGGCAATCAGTTCTGCCTTTTTTTTTTTTTCTTAGATACTTATTGAGAAGTGCATAATCAAAAGTAATATATGCCCAAGACAAAAGGAGCACGCTTTCCCCAGGGCTTTGGTGTCATTGCTCCCTGAAAAGAAATGAGGAAACTGGCAGATTTCTTGGAGTCCACTTCTGAACAAACTGATTTGGCACAGACAGAAGATAATCATCAGATCAAGCACCCATTCTAAATTGACTAAATTAACTTTGCCAGAATGGTCAGCTACATAACTCTTCTTGTCTGAGAGATAAATTGAGAGAAATTGAGGATAGCCTCTGAGTGGTCTCTTGAACTATGATAGGCTGTGTATACATTGAATTACGGTTGTACATATGTAGATGAACTCCATAGCCTATGAGCAGATACTGAAAATTAATGAGAGTCAGACGCATTGCTCTGAGCTCCAGAATGTTGAAGCAAACCTGGCCTACAGGTCAAAAGTAAATACAATGGACAACATGCTGGCCAAAATGAGCTCCCTAGCCGAGACCACTTGCATCTGTCCTACCATATGACCAGTGGATATCTGATAGAGAAGGATTCAGCCACCAATTGAAAGCAAGATTGACTGACTTGTTTTCAGAAGAAAATCTTCTGATACAACTCCTTTTTACACTTGTGGAACTGTGTGATAAAAATACCCATAAGGAAATCTGGAGATACCAATGAGCTAGGGATGTGCATGGGCCAAAAATTGGTTCAGTTTGGAAATTTGGGTAAGTTTAAAAAAAAAAAAAAAGCGTGTCTGCTTCGGCAATTCGAAACTTCAGTAATTCGGACCCAAACCCTAAACCATTACCCACTTCAGCAATTCGGTTCAGTACGGCAATATAGACATTCGCAGGCATCTGAATTTCCGAATGTACATTCGGAACAAAACAACTACACTGAGCCCAATGTAGCAGTATCGACAAGGACATTGACTCCAAGAGGTTTATGAACTCCCTGGCAGTAATCTACTTCATATAGATCACAGGGAGAACCTAGGCCTGAAGATGGTTCTTCAGGTCATCTTGAGAGCTGTACCTCCTCTCTCTAGGTGTCAAAAAAGACTCCTAAGACTGCCATTTGTTGAGAAGGCTGAAGTTGGTCCTGAACTAACTTAAAATTCAAATATCCTCTTCCTGATGAAGTTCTAGAAGTAGAGCAGATAGAAAGACAATAACAATATTAGGATAGTGAAATATATTTATTCCTGTTACATGGATGGCAGCAAAACAGATACCAGGATCTTGTAAATATTTCTCAAAGCAGTTCCCAAGCCAAAGAGCATAACTCTAATTGAAAGTGCAGGCACACCGTGACTTTTCTGATTAGGAAGGAAGATCTGAATATGACATATAAAACTTTTTCTCAAACAAGCCAATGATCTGATTTGGTGGCAAAACCCTAGGCCGCCAAACTATTGATCCCAGGAAGAATAGGTTCAGTAAAAGCTGTTTTGATGTGCAGAAGCAGAGGTAGTATCATATTTAACACAAGTGCTTCTTCTCCAAGTATTTTTTTTTTTTTTTTTTATCACAAGCTATACATCTAGCAATCCTATGCTTCCTTTTGCGAGTCCTGGTCTGATGGACTGTATAAGCATCCATGCACTCTTTGAACAGGAAATTAAGTACTTATCCAAGACTTGGCTTACCTTTCGTCGGGGGCCCTAGGCAGTCGACTAGCATCACCTTACAGTTAATTGTGCCCTGAAACTCCCTCAGAGACAGAGAACCCACCACTAGCAACAAGCAGAGTTCCTGGCAGCCAGGTACCCAGGTTGTAGTGGTTATGGTGCTTGGAATGTCTCAAATCTCTCAGGTACGAAGTGGGTACCACTCGACATCCCGCCATGCTTCTTTCTTTTAAATCTCATTTTCTTCCAAATTCTAGTTTCTTCACTCATTTTTCTCTTATCAACCTTTCTATATTTTATCTTTTAGCGTGTAACAATGTATACTTGTTTATTACTATATTACTATATCACAGATAATCCTTGGTATTTGTTCTGTACTTTTTTCCTGACATGATAAATTTCACAATAAAAGCCATATTAAAGGATTAAAAAAAAGCAGAAATTCCCAGGATAAATCAAATGCCTGCTAGTTAACCATTTCCAAAGATCACAATGGCACTGTGTGTTTTCCAGCAGTTTATCAGTGGGCGAGTTGGCTAATTGGCTTTGCTCTAATTTGCTATCACATTTTGTCTGTGAGAATCAGTTCCTGATGTAGGAGATTCAGTCACTGTTGCTGGCAGATGCCTTGATACAGAAGTAAACATAGCAAAACCCAGCCCTGTCAGAGGGAGCCCTGCAGGATCACCCTGTACAGAGAGTCCCTTGACGCGTGTCAGGACTGCCCCTCCCTCATTCCTCTGAATCTATCGCCTACGGCAGCGCAAGCCTAGACACATATTTTGTACTAACTCATAATTCTGTCCCACGAGAATGGAGCTAGTGGCAGAGCTGCCAATACTAACTTTTTCTTATGTGTCTACCAGTCACCTTGTGCTCACTGATAGGGTCATTTATCTATTAAGTGTGGAGTGTCGGCAATTAAAATTTTCAGCTCTCCCACCAAACATTATTTACCATTTGGCTATTTTGACCTCAAACTTAAAATTCACTTTGAATTCCTGAAATGACACAATTCATAGAAAAACCCTGTATGGGATAGACACCCTTGATTATTATTATTATTTTATTTACATTTATATAGCGGCGACAGATTCCGCAGCACTTTGCAATATCATTGAGGAAGGGTGAGGGTATTGTTGCTAAACTTAACAAAGTTGGCGCCACACAAACATGTTCTTCAGTTTTGAGCTTAATAACCATAACTAGCACAGTCACAGAAGGATGGGAGACTTGAAAAAAAAATCTATATTATCAAAAAAATGGGTAATTCTTGCATTTTGAAGGGATTGTGCATGAATGAATTAATTTTCATGCAGAAGGTGAAATCTTGCTACACTAATAAAAAATGATCTATCTCAAGATAAATAATAGTGCTATAAGCATGAATGAATGTCCACAGCACATCTATTGCTTACTAGTATACATGAATCCCAAACCCTCACCATAAAGTGCTACGTGCTGCAAAATACCAAAGGAACTTATCTTTTATCTTTGAAAAACACATTTTTCCCCAGGGGATATCAGATATCGTCCCCTCTCAGAAGAGCCAATATACAATGTGTATGGGGATACAGCTGTAAAAATACAGAAGAAATAAAAGTATAGGTAATAAAGTTAAAAACAAAAACCATAAATTGTGCTGTTTGAAATGCACTCACAAGATGAAATGTTGATACAGCGCCTCTACATGCCTCTCCTCAAATTCTTGGCTGGCTATTCAATGTCATTCCCCAGACTGTCGCCTTCACTTTAGGAACAATTGTGTCTGGACTCAAAATAGATATCAAATTATTAAATTTATTATACAATTATAGTAAAGTATAAAAAAATAAAGTGCAAGTGTCCAACGCGTTTCGTCCTCATACTGGACTTCCTCAGAGATCAAATATAGTGTAAAAAACATAAAATTACCATCAAATGCTGATTGGGAACATTTGCCTGGTGACCCCAGCTGAGTGACTCTATGGAAGACAAATGATTAAGGCCTCACGGCCAAAACGTTGTATTTTTGTTTTATCTCCTGCACCATAATATACTTTATCCTGCACTGTGTAGTCTGTGCCTCTATACTTCTGGACTTTATGGAAGAAACCTTTGATGACAGGACAGGGGCACTCCAGACAAAGCTAAAACCGTTACGAAGAATAGTTTTCCACATAAACTTGGATTTTTCTGGGCACACAGCAGATTCAAAAACGTTTCCTCTTTCTTCTATGATGGAAAGTTGGGTGGCACTCGACAAATTGCGGATTCTTATTCTTTGATGAAGATGACAAAGTAACTTTTTCTTATGTGTCTACCAGTCACTGAGTGTTTGAAAATTGTAATGCAGTTCAAAGATAACCATTTTTACATTTTAATATTAATTAAAATTTGAATTTTAAACTCATTCATGGAAAGTAAATATGAGTGATAGTTTCACCTTTACACGGGTTTTTCTGGATTAAGATAGTCACCCCCCCCTTCCATACTCCTTAATTCGAAATCAGATTCCATGAGATGTCATAATTTTATTATATGATTAAAAAAATAAAGACGGCAGGTAGTGTCAGTAACACACAAAAATTGAAGAAAAAAACTGTAATATGAAGACCAGCACTGTCGGATGATACAAGACCATAAAAACACATCAAATAAACTTTAAGAAAGAAACTAGGACAGAAAGACTTTAATCTACTATACCTGGGGTTATCTTTCGAAGATCCTGCTACACATCAGCATTCCACAAAGATTTCTTCAACAGGAAAACTGAGAGTATCCAGTAACCAAAAAACAATAAGTAACAGACATCTATTTCTAAATGTAAACAGCACTCAATGCTCTGAAGAACAGTATAAACAGCCCTCATGAAAATAACAGATAAAGAAAAAATAAAAAAAATAATTACAAACATACTTTCCCTGCGCTATAAAAGTTACGAGGGTCATTATAGACGTTACAGAGACCAGATACATTGTTAAAGGTAATTGAAAGGAAAGGTACGGGGGTTTTTTGTTGGTTTTTTTCCCCCTTTTTTATTTTTGTAAATCAAATTTGGTATCTGGTTCAAAAGGTGTCACGAGCTAAAAAAAATACCTCGGTTAATAAACTTAAAAATGTTTTTTTTTAAATTGTGGTTTTATTTAGCTTTTCAGATAGAAAGGGGTACTATTTTATAAAATTTAAAGATTGTGCATATTTGTTCAATTCTAAATAAAGTGATTTTTTTTTAAAATGTATATTATTGTATATTGTATATTATTGCTTATTATTAATTCAAATTTACTACCACCATAAAATGGGGCCGCATTAATAATATCATGAAAAGTATAGCTAAAATAAAATGATTAATCGTGTGGAATTACATACAAAGTTACTATTTCAATGGCGTCTCATCATGCAGAGATTGTCCAAAACATTTACCACATCTTAGCTAGTATGCTTTAGGTGTCATGGACACAAAGGTGCCATATCACTTGTGGTGGTCGTATTCAAGAATTGCCCCACTATGGTCTCAGATACATGCTCTTTTGTAGACAGTAAAACATGTCCCATTCTCCCAACAAGTATTTCAATGTAAGTCTATTTGAACTAACCCAAGAGCCAGTTAGATATCCACTGAAGGGTGTTTGTATGTCATGTATCCACAGCAGCTATTAAAGCCCTAGGAAAAGAATATTTATTGGACCCTGTATGCCAGAAATTATTTCACTTTTTAGCTTTTAATGGACCATAATAGCCATGTCGACCACTACCATTTTTGGAAGCGGGCCTATAAATCTATAAATCTAAAAAAAAAAATTTAAAAGAGGGGGGATCTTGTTGGAACATATATTGTGCCTCTCTAGCAGCACAAGTAAATTAAACATTATATTTTGTCCTAATTTTGACTGCAATGATTGGCTGAGAACCCTAGTGTAGGCTTCGCTTGCCACTCTCAGTTGAGATAAGGTGTTTAGGATTTAAGTCATAGCACCATGAACACATCATTTTGATAGACATATGGAGACAGACACATTTAGGCTCCATCAGATATGCTGTCTGTTTCAACTAATACCACACAGAATGAACATTTTATATGTTTTTCATCATCCAAGTCTGCATTCCCCAGACATGTGAGACGATCATTCATCTAATCATTTGGTCAGACCAGGCAGATGTCTTCATGCTACTCCCTATGTTAAAATATAAGATTCACAAAATACCAAAAGGAATGAGTTTATTTCCAAAATCCTCATATACTGCTGGAGCCAAGAATTCCACTGTAAACTATTCTAGGATAAATAAACACCCAGGTAGCGATCCAAAAACGTTTTAGGTGCACACAAAGTAGTGATAACAGAAAAACAAAAAAATTGTGTCCTCGTGAGTAACGGCATCATGAAGGAATGTGCCAGTAGGCAGCTACCTATGTTAGGGGCTCATGACCTAAACTTTGTACATATATTTTGATATAGTTTTTCATTTACCTATGTGCTGATAGCATTTTTTTTAATTTGTGGGCATGCTTAACTGCCTGGGTGGGGTAACCCTCCTACACATAGAGAATAGGGATACAGTAGCTAGAATTAAGAGATACAAAGAGTGAGATATGTATACCGGACTTTAAAGTGGCCAAGCTTTACAGGTGCACTAGAAATTATATAATACAGAGTCAGTATATAAGCCAAGGTCAAGGATTCCAGAGGTATTCAAAACACGATTAAACAAGCTGGGGTCAAGAATACAGAATAACAGGATGGTCACTGCAAAGCCAGGTAAGTAACAAGAAACACCAAGTCATCAGTACGCACTCTCGGCCAACAATAAACCACGACAGGGCAATGATCCTAAGAAAGAGGGAAGTATTCATTGGTACAACCCCAATACTATTGAAAGCATCATCACCCTGCACCAAATCTCATAAAGAGGTGTGTCCCACAGATATGACCTTAAAAATTTTATTAGAAATTGACTTAGAATTACAGGGTCGTATAACTTTAAGGACTCCTGAAGGTGTTGCGAGGTTTTCATGGTGATCCAGCAACCTAGCAAGATTAACAAAGTGCTGAGCACGCGGAACAGTCGAACTTCGACTTGGGGTTGACCAAACGCTCAGCATTTATTTTGCCTGAACGTTAATCTTTTTTTCTTCTAAGACCACTGGTCCTGTTACTTCCTGGTTGTTTAGCTCAGTGGAGATTAACTCAAGAGACAGCAATTGCTTAGAGCACTTGTTTTGCCAAGACTTCTCATTGAGCTGCATTGGGAAGTCTGTGATTGGACAGCCACAGAAAATCAGGACTCTGGAAGAAGGGGAGGACTTGTAGAGGCTTCAGACAAGAAATCTACAGCTTTAAGAAGTTGTTTTAGATAAATCCCCAATAAAAAAAATAATTACTGAACAGTATTTTTTTTTTTTTTTATTGTGGCCGTGGAATGTCCCTTTTAAAGGAAAGCCAAGTCCCAGGTTTCTTTGACCCATGGTCAGGATTTTTTTTTTTCTTTTTGAAGCAAAGTTTTTCTGATGCCTTGAGATCAGATTAGATTAAGAAAATATAAAAGGAATGGAAAAAAGTTACATTTATTTACTTCAACAAATGTATCCCAGAGGAGATATGATCAAATGTAAACAAATATACACAAGGCTGGTATAAACCGCTTTCTAGTGACCTGTTCAGTAACAGGACTGGGCAATTGAATTCTTCCGAGTTCCAACCATATTCATTCAGAAACAAGATTGACAGCTGTTATTTAAAGGATCACTATAGGGTCAGGAACACAAACATGTATTCCTGACCCTATAGTTTTAAAACCACCATCTAGCCCCCTTGGGCCCCTCATGCCTTCATAAATATAGTAAAAATCTTACTGTATATAAGCCTGAAGCTGTAACTCTGCATGCTGTTTGCCTCAGAAAACAAGCTGTCTACTGACATCATCAGAAGTAGTGGCCTGATCCAATCACAATGCTTCCCCATAGGATTGGCTGAGACTGACAAAGAGGCAGATCAGGGGCAGAGCCAGCATGATTCAAACACAGCCCTGGCCAATCAGCATCTCCTCATAGAGATACATTGAATCAATGAATCTCTATGAGGAAAGTTCAGTGTCTGCATGCAGAGGGAGGAGATACTGAATGTTTGGATGCATTTTAGGCAGCCATGACCCAGGAAGGATCCCTAGCAGCCATCTGAGGAGTGGCCAGTGAAGTTATCACTAGGCTGTAATGTAAACCCTGAATTTTCTCTGAAAAGACAGTGTTTACAGCAAAAAGCCTGAAGGCAATGATTCTACTCACCAGAACAAATTCAATAAGATGTATTTGTTCTGGTGACTATAGTGTCCCTTTAATAGCTGCAGGTGTGCTAAGTGGTACTTGATGTATTACTACCATTACGTATACTAGCTTTGCATAAGGTGGTATAGTTTAAATAAAAAAGATTTCCTGAACTGTCAAAATTAATCTGGCACTCTAGGTTCACCTACCAATATAAAAGCTCCCAAAGCACTACATATATAATATATCAAGTATATAAAAAGATTTTTTTTTTTAGGAGCTGTTATAGCATACTTACCTGCAGCCCCTTGCTCCGGCATCACCATTCTTGGAGGCCTGTGGGTGCTACTGTTCTGTAACACTTACCCTCCTTACCGCTCCTATCTGCTGTGATTAGCCCTGCTTGGCAATACTTCCATTCTCCATGTTGACACAAAATGCTGGGTTACATTGTCAGCACATTGGAGTCAGTGCGCCCCATACTTCCCCAGCAAATGTCAGGAATGCCTGTTTTTCGGGAGTAAGATAGTAACAGAAATAAAAAAAAACTGCCTGAGTGAGGATTCTTTCCCCGCTACCTTCCTCGGTATTAGACCCTGTGTGCCACTGGCAAAGAGTTCTAATGCTGAAGATTGATTGACATGTGGGGTGTCAACAAAAAAAAGCCCATGACAAATAATGCTGTAAACATTGTTAAACATTTATATCCTAGTAAATTTCAGAAATGGAAATCAATATGTTTGTTTGTTTTTTTAAGGCTTTTAGTAAATAATAAAATGATATTTCCATTTCTCAGGTAGAATTTAATCTGCGTCTGGTTTCTGACATTACACATATTTTGAGTTATACCGGACGCCTCTAATCCCTCTGTATGGGAGCCATGGATTTGACCCTGTCTGATGGGAAGCTTGTTCAATCCTAAGAGGGTTATTGAAGTAACTGGATCTAACCCTACACAAGGACAAGCGATGAGGCCCTCATTTGAATCATAATTGATCTTTTCTTTATTGCAATGCGTTGCCAGTGGCTTTGTGAGTAGCTGTGAAAAAAAGTGGATGCCAAGAGATTTCCTTTCATGTCAACGAGCAAACGTTAGAGGGAATTTATTAACATGAGAAATAATGACAATTTAAGATCTGAACCTGTTCATATGCAGTCATGTATGTAAATCAAACTGTGTTACATCTAACTTGTGTGTGTGTTTATTTGGGTATTTGCATATAATTGGAACGAGATTTTGGGTTGTGGTTTATTTATTTAACATTAAATTGCAGCAAACAGGAATCCAAATGGCAAAATGTAAATTTAAAAAAAAAAAGCTCTCGCTATAACAGAGTTTGAGAATTTTTCCAAATCTGCTATTTAAGTCTGCATGCTGTTTTTTACGTTTGAGTAATTTCACAGTTGCAATGATTTTACAGTCCAATTGATGTACCTGTGATGTATGTTATTTTACCTTTCCATTATATTTAACTGCTTAAGAGCATCTTTTGGTGGTTTTTTACTTGTCTCACCTTGTACCGGGGATAGGCAACCTTCGGCACTCCAGATTTTTTGGACTACATCTCCCATGATGCTCTTACACCCATAATGCTGACAAAGTATCATGGGAGGTGTAGTCCAAAACTTCTGGAGTGCCAAAAGTTGCCTATGCCTGCTCTAAGTCATACCCTATTACAGAGGGATATTCCCTATTTCAGACGCAAATCCTTCTGTCCTTCTTTTCTGTCCCTCTTTTATAGGGGCTCCATATTGTTGGCTTTTATTACATGTGTTTACAAATCAGTCTGTATCAATAAGATGCATTATTCTTTTATAAATTATTATTAGTAGTAAGTCAACTAACATTTCTCAGATTAACCCCCACCCACCACCCACCACATTCCCACTCATACTTCTAAAATTAAAGTGTCCTTCTTTGTCCAGGTGAAATGAATGCTGGGAAGTAAGCTCCAGCACCAAAACAACTTTAGCATAATGAAACAGTTTTGGTGTATAGATCATGCACCTGCAGTCTCACTGCTCAATTCACTACCATTTAGGAGATTAATCACTTTAGTTTCTGTTTATGCAGCCCTAGCCACACCTCCCCTGGCTGTGACTGACAGCAGCCTGCATGTAAAATTGGTTTCATTTTCCATCAGATGTAAAAGATTTTATCTCCTGTTCTGTAAATTGAACCTTAATTTCTCCTGTAGGGTCTAGCAAGCTATTAACAGAGCAGGAGATATGAAATTCTAAATTAAACATAATTTGAATAAAGGAAGTGTAAACATTAGATGACTCTTTACAGGAATTGTTTAGGAAGTCTGAGCAAGTCACATGCAGGGAGGTGTGACTAGTGCTGCATAAACAAAGTGGTTTAACTCCTAAATGGCAAGGAATTGAGCAGTGAGACTGTAGGGGCATGATCTATACACCGACACAGCTTCATTAAGCTAAAGTTGTTTTGTGACTATAGTGTCCCTTTAAGAAATATCCATATTGCAGGGGGTGACCGTGCCGCTTTACATAAACAGGGGTCCCTTTAAATCTGCAGTGAGTGGCTTTGTCACTTTCTGGGGGCTTGGCATATTTTGCAAAAACCCCCGATGGTCACATCACCACTCAGAGTGAGGAGGTCTGGTGGTACCACCATCTTCAAACTGCAGCTTCTTCAATTCAAGGAGTCCATGTCAGTGCTGTACCTCACCATGTGACCTACAATATTGTTATTATTATTTGTACAGCACAAACTAATTCTGCAGAGCTGTAGAATAGGTGAACTTAGAAACAAGTAGTGGACACACAGAAATTGTGGGTGCCGAGGACCCTGCTCAAACATGCTTATAAATATACACCGTATTTACTCGAATTTAATGCTCACCTTTTATGGAAAATAAAGTTTTCAGAATTTGAATGTGCATCAGATTCAATGGCGCATTACATTCGAAGCAAAATTTTAAATTTTCTGGCTAAATTTCATTCCGGTGAATTGAAATCGGTGAATTAAAACAGGCGGATTGAAACAGGAGAATTGAAACTGGTGAGTTCATACCGGCGAATTCACACAGGCAAATTTTATGCCGACGAATTCACACAGGCAAATCCTGAAAAGGGGTTTAAGAAAGAACAGACTTAACATGTAACACTAAAACTGAAACATTTTCATTGTAGCACAATGTTGTATAGTAGTATCTTCTTATATAAATGCACTTATATTCACCAGCAAACACAAATTTTAGCTTCCGGGTTTCAAAAATTGAGGTGCACATTAGATTCGATGGCGCATTAGATTCGATGACGCATTAGAATCGAGTAAATACGATAACTCTCAGCACAAATGTAAAGGTTAATGGCTAAAATGTGAATTGGCAGAGATCTGAATTTCAGTTTGAATATTTTAGTCTAAAATTTGAAATTCATATAAAATTTCTAACGTTTGTGAATAACCCTGTAAATGCGTAATCAGAAGAGGGTAGAGATCATACTGAGATCAACTATTTTGTGACATTTTACATAAGTCTCACTTCATTTTCTCTCTCTTCACATCGCTACACCAAGTTCTACGTAAATAAACTAGCTTCTAACTTCTTCTTTAACCCCTTAAGGACACATGACATGTGTGACATGTCATGATTCCCTTTTATTCCAGAAGTTTGGTCCTTAAGGGGTTGAACTAGCTTCTAATCAAGTTTCTATCTTAAAATATCTCTAAAAACTCCTTTAAAGGAGACAGGGAGTAGTGCACAGTTAACGTCAAACCTGTTCTAAAATGGTTTGTCTACATACAATGGAGGGACACACGGTCACTTCTGGTACCATAACCACTACAGTGTGATATATTGGTTATGGTTGGAGTGTACATAGAAACAAAAATACGCAAGCTATAACATAATATTAAAAAACACTTCTAATGGTTCTAAAATCTGTATAGGAAGATTGCAGGTAACAAATGTGTAAGTGATTATGGTAGAGAATGCTTGACTCTGTTCAGATTTCGGACTACTGGAGTCAACAGCTAGTAAAATGAACTCTATAAAGTGATAGCCAGACATTTTTTAATCTAAGCTGTTCATGTTTCTGTTGGTCAGGGCGAAGATAACAGCGATATCTTTAAGATCAGAGTAATTAAGGAAGCAAGGGTGTGCTCTAAGTCTAACTCTGGAAGACTGTGTGAGCAAGCACCAAAGGGCAACAGACATCCTGCAATTACAGGTCAAAAGGAACCTTGCTGGCTGAAATTCTTAATGTACTACATAAAACTTCATTGTTTTAGCAAAGTTTAGGTCAGTTCGTGGAAGCACCTACATGTAGTGTGTAATTCTCTCAAACTTGTTGTGATTTTAGAAATAAATTAGACTTCCAGTTAGAATACTGGAAAGGAGATTTCACCTACACCACTGGAATGTGTATTTTACAATGAAGACAATAAGTATATGGAAATTACTGTCTAGAGAGGTTATGCTGTCAAATGTACGAGTGGAACTTTAAACGTTATTTCATCATGTAAGCAATGCCTGGTGCATTATGGGAAGATGGCAGACTCAGTAAACAGATGTGCTGTAAAGGTAGGTGTGTCTTTTTTGTGAACTCCACTACACTCCACTACCATAAAATACTTCAATTGCTTTTTCTTAGGAAAACAGGAATTGTCATCAACTTGCATGTGACAATTCCTCTTTAAAAAATAGGCTGGGTAACTTTTTTTTTTTTTTTTTATTGCAGGATGTACAGGGCTATAGCAGATAAAATGGATATTACAGTATTAAAAATATTTTTTTACAAGTACCTTTTGTGATTATGGGGATTGTTTTTTTAAAATAATTTTTGCGTTCTCGTCTTGTTGTTCCACTCCGGTTCCAACAATTTAAAACTTGCAGGCATACCTCTCAAGTGTCCCTGTTTATGGAGGTTTGTCCCTATTTTTATCCTAGATCCCCCTGTCTCTCTTTTCTGTGAGCTCCATTTTATGTCTGATTGTGTTACAGATATCCACAGCAATAATTCTCACAGTAACGCGTATTTAACCTGATCCTGCAGTTAGTATGTGTCATTACGTCCTGAATAGCATGGGCTTTAACCCCTTAAGGACCAAACTTCTGGAATAAAAGGGAATCATGACATGTCACACATGTCATATGTCCTTAAGGGGTTAAAAACTGTTTGGATTTTTTACTAGCGGTTTAGTAAATAATAATCCTGGCAACATCACATTGTTTCAGATTTGCAAAAGAGAATGGGCTTCATATGTTGTTGGTAGTTTGAATACTTTATGAAATTTATACATTTTTAATCGTGAAAAAAAGTATATAATTGCAAAGAGATTTACATGAAAAATGAGAAGGCTAACAAAAAAAAAACCCAGGTGTCACTTTAAGGAGGAATGTGACAGTAGATTCTAAAGATTCATTCACTAGAACTGCATCATTTCCTGCTTGGGAATCAGATTTTTTTTTCATTGTCATTAAATTATGTACGAAATAACAACATAAGCCATCATTGGCAAAGTTACACTTTTAGACACCCTAAGGCGGTGAGGTTGAGGGTTAGAGAGGTACTCTTTGCAATTGCAACAGATTTTTTTTTTTACATTTTTTAAATGTTAAATCCTTTTTATTGAATATATTGAGTACAGTATACAGGTCACCTATGGACATATTCATGCAATTCTCCTACCACCTTTTACCTGTATCAGGGTTATTCAATAAAGTAAGAATTGGCAGGTATTCAAAGTGTATTAAAAACTTATGGGCGAAATTAGCCAGAGTGAACTTATTCTCTTAAATCAGCTATGTTTCCAGTTTGGATTATTGACTTTAAATTTGAAATTCTCTTTGAATTATTCCCGACAATTCTCCCTTTGGTAAATAACGCGCAGTCGGTGTAGCTATCCATCACTATTCTATGAAAAATAGCACTGTCCTATTTCCCCTGCCTTTTTAAACTTCAGATAAGGGCTGATTGTTCTTTCACCTCTCTCTCTGGAATATGCCTCGCAGCTATGTGTTATGGAACCTGTACTGTCCTTACGCAATTTATGTCAGAGTAAATGCCTTGAAAATTGATGCAGGTTTGTTGTAAAAAAAAAACTGATTCTTGATAGCTGGTCAGCCCAGTGGGAGATCAGTCCAGCATGGCTGTTAGTTTGATCCTAAATCAATCTGCATTCTGTGTAGAGGGGGGGAGGATAGGCTAATTCACTCGTTCGCCTTTTGTTCTCCCCCCCAGCTCCCCTCCCTGCACTCCACCCCACAAACAATCAGTTTTTTTTCTCAGTAAGTCTGGTTTTAAACTGAAATCTGTCTCATTTCCAGCTAAATCCAACAGGAGTGTGGAGAGAAAGTGAGAGGGTGCAGTGGAGAAGGGAGTCAGGGAGGGGTGGGGGGGTGGATGTTCCAGCTTTGTACCTGCCCTCCAGGTGTGCTCACACGTTAAGGAATGTCAGATACAGGCGAGCAAGGTCTGAGTCACGCACAGAACTCAATAAAACTCCCTCTTTTCCTTTACTCTGAACTTCTCAAGAAAGAGGAGAGAAAGACTTGTCTCTCCTGAAAGAAGCGGTGATCCTAATTTTGCTTTTGGAGACTGTTTTTTTTAGTGGGTGAATAGATGCCATCAAGGGTTAGGAAAGCTGCACAGATTTAACGTACCTTTACCTTTTTACTGAACGGGATTCAGAAAAGTACAACCTGGTTCTATGGTTCTGAAACGGAGAAAATTCACCTTCGGTAAGTCTAGAAGAATATTGTCCAAAGAGTTTGGTGTTTACAGCTTTTTGAGTCTTGCTAAAACTGAAGGGATTGTTTTAAGTTGGAAGGTGGAAGCGACAAAAGTGTTTTGTTTAAATGAGCAGATATAGTAGGTGCATGGAATAGCCTTCCAGCAGAGATGGTTACAGTTAACGCAGTAAAGGAATTGAAGAATGCTTGATCTGGTCTAGTGCATAGGGCAGGGATCGGCAACCTTCGGCACTCCAGATGTTGTGGACTACATCCCCCATAATGCTCTGACACCCATAATGCTGTCAAAGCATCATGGGAGGTGTTGTCCAAAACATCTGGAGTGCCAAAGGTTGCTTATGCCTGGCATAGGGCATTTGAAAAACAAATAGGTACAATACACATGAGATTTCTTACTGAGCAAATTGTTCTTATTTACCGTCAGATTCTGTATATCTTCATCTTCAAAACAATAAATATTTTTTTATAGCAATGTGACATTAAGTATGACTTGGGGATTCGGCACAAAGCAAGTTCTGTAAAAATCGCACTGAATTAGCCAAGCATAAGAATTGAAAGAAACATTTGTTCTTTTATTTATCTTGCATGACCACTTACTGTCGTTCTACGAAATCTCTGCACTTCAAGGGTCCATTACTAATGCTGTCGTTAAGTGTTAGCGACCAGACGCTAATTGCTAAAGTGGCTATCGCTGACCTTATCGTATAGTTTGTTTCCAAAATGCAAAATATTACCATTGGCGACTCTGAATTTCCAGCTGCCGTTGATGTTAACAACTGCCATAGAGCCTAACGGGAGCCGTTTGCAAGTACTCGCTGCCGGGCTAAAGTTTACCCTCAATATTTCAAAACTGCACTTGCCTGGTGAAAAGACACAAAATCCAGTTAATATTTACTGCAAAAGCTCCATACATCCTTTAGGAAAAAGGCATGCAAGGTATTGCTATGGACAAACAAATCGATTCAGTAGGCAAACTGTTTGTTCGTCCATAGATTGGTAGACATTCGTTCGACGCAGTCAAAATGGATTTGTGCTCAAGTCTACCAGGTATATAGAATTGCATTTGAATCCTGAAGAACGTATCAACACATATTAAACTATATTGTACACTGCAATTCAAATAAATGAAAAGACTAGATATGTGGATTAGAAATAAAGTCGTGGAAGGCAATATATTATAATAAATAATAATAAAAAGTATTACTAGGTTATGCATGCATTGCCAATATGTTACTGCTAAAACGCAGACAGTGTCCATAGATTATAAGCTCAGAGACTTCCTCAACCCTATCTTTTTTTTTGTGAAGCACTGCGCAATTTGCTGGTCAAAAATAAATACTAATATTACTACAATTAATATGAATGGAAGTTAATACACTTACCTCTTGTGTAACTTTACCCCACTCTCTCTAGAATGTAAGCTTGTTTGAGCAGGGCCCACTACACCCTCTGTTCCTGTGCGTCAAACTTGTCTTGTTGCAAAAGCTTGTCTGTTAGTACTCCTATTGTACAGTGCACACAGTTGTTGGAGCTTTATAAATAATAATAATAGTGGTAGGCCAAAAACCATGGGAAGGAAGATTGTAGGTAATTTGTATCCATTTATACCTACTGACTGTTGTTTATTAAAACAGTTTATGGTAGATATTTACCAGCAGCACTGGAAACAGGAAGCAAGTCAGCCTCAGTGTGTTTAAACTCGATCGTTATTCATGTGCTGCATTTTCCCATTGTACTGCGCTGTGGAATGTGTTGGCGCTTTGTTAATGAATACCCAGTGGTGAAAGCATCTATTTTAAAAAGGCAGCTAGAAGTGCATGGGGGATGGTTATAGAACAGTTTTTGACATTGAAGTAGACTCCTGAACTGTATAGGAAATTAATAAAGTATGAAATCGGTGTACAAAACAATTAATAGAGAGTAGACCGCAGGTTTTACAGCAGGTAATAGTGCAATGGGCAGGCTTTGCATTCCTTATCTGTCATCAGATTCTTAATGTCTGTATTTACTTAGGTATAATAAATCTGTGTTAACCCATGCATTGCCAGTATGGCTTGCAATGCTATTGCTTTTTGTTTTTGTGAACACTGCATTCCACTGCTGAATGTCATGGTTGAAAAAGCCAATTTTTTATCCTTGTCTGAAGAGCTTGCAGTCCATGTTTATCTTAGTGTGACCGTGCGCTCATACAATGGTGGGCGTCCAGTAAGTTGGTGAAGGTTGCTATTCATTGTAGGCAGAGCAGGATTAACCATAAGCTGATCTTAGGCAGCCGTCTAGGGCCCAGGGGTCAGACAGGGGCCCCCACAACCATATATTTGGTTCCATTCACCATCTGTGTGTGAAACATGAATTGGGGGGCCTCAAACCAATGCTCTACCAAGGGCCCCGTGGAATTTTAATCCGTCTCTGATTGCAGGTGAAATTTAGATTGTAAGCTCTACAGTAGAAAGATCTCAATTGTTTGCCTGTTGTTCTTCACTGTCATATCTGCATCCTAATGGTGTTTTTTAATTTGTTTTTTAACATTTCTTTATCGTTACTGTACATGGTTTACACTGCAGGTACCTTAGGGAAGAATACAATTTTGATATTGTGAATTGCAAAGTTGTCTTAATCGAAGTTCTAACTCTCTTTGTTCTTAATACACAGACATGTTAGGGGTCATACAATGTGATTGCTAGCTTTGACTTCTTCCTGTTCTGCAACTGCAATCTGTAAGGAAGTGATCATGTACCTACTAAGTGAGATCAGAAACTATACCTGCAGGGAGTGACTTTTGTTACTTATCGTTGTGGTGCAGACTACATAATATGTTTACTTTAATAGGAAGCTGGGCCTCTGAGTACTGCCGCTTTAATAGAGAGCTGGGCTTCTGAGTGCTGCCGCTTTAATAGAGAGCTGGGCCTGTGGGTGCTGCCGCTTTAATAGGGAGCTAGGCTAGGCCTCTGAGTGCTGCCACATTTGGTAACTGTTCTACAGAATGCTGTGTTTCTGTTATATTTTGAGATAGTTGCTGCTTTACCATGAACCTGGAGCATGCAATGCTCTTACACTGACAGGGCCTGAGGCACACAATGCAGCAGCTTCTAGTGGGTCCTTGGTCATAGTTTGGGTCCAGGAAGCAAGGGCATCCCATCTTGCTATTTTATCAGTAATTTGGGTTATTGGCTGCTTAACAAGATTTTCAGGCTTCACTGCTTTGCTACCAGTGATAGACAGTGCTGCTACTTGAGAAGTGACTGAAGGCCCCAAAAGTGCTGGTTCTGCAGGAAAAAAAAAAAGAGACCACTTAACATTGCATTATTGTTAGGGATGATGGGAGAGGCGAAGATACGATTTTAGTAGAGAGCAGATATCGCATAAAAGGCCGTTTTCGTATGGGATTTGTCATAGCTAGTTAGTAAACGGTCAATGATTTAGGTAATTTTACTATAACAGATTATTGCAGTAATACAGGTTGGTGGCGAGTTTTTATACAGGAAATTACGTCTGGAAACAATTGGCCCAGTAGGTACAAATTTGCAAGTGTTGCATCGGAATTGAGGTGAAGTCTCAAATCAGTCAATTTAATTATATGGAGGCAGAGATAGCCTGAGGCATCTTGATTTCCAAACAAATGCCGTGGGCAAAGAAATCTCAAAAACACAGAGTTCAGACCCAAGGAACTTAGAGTCACATAGCAAGGAATTCTGGACACATTATTAAATCAGGAGATCACATGTTAACCATAGTCATATGGCACTAACTGAGAAAATGGAAGGCCAGGTTTTATACTAGGTGTGTTATTTCACATAAATTAGCCGGATATCTCAACGGAGACGTTTGAAGTCTGCAGACAAAATAGTTTTTTTCTCAACTTCTGATAAGAGTTTTCTTTGATAGGTCTCCGCTAATTCTACCAAGTAGAAAGGTCACAAAATTGGCATTCTTTTAATCAAACCCGTTGGCGATGATTTAAACCTCAACAATAAAGTCTAGCAATGGGGGTTCCGGTCATGGCTAATCATCAGGAATTTTTTCCACTTGTTGAAAAGGGATTTTTTTAATTCTTCTCCCTGAATTTCATAGACATTCCCTGTTTCCAAGGATGAATCATCTTTTTTCAAATAGGCATTCCCATAAGCAATGCTGCCACTACAATGCTTGACTGCTGGGATGCTGTAGGTTGGTCAGAGAGAATTGTCAGCCTTTAAACCACATCTACATGTTTTTGATTAATGACTTCTGTCTCCACCATCCCCCAAGACCTTTCAAGATCACAATTTGTAGAGGAACTTCTTTAATTATAGTGAGGGAATTCAAGCTTCCATATTAGATACAAGATCTTTTTGATCTTCTTGCAAGTTCAGTGAAAGCTTTAAAATCACCAGAATCAGTTAATTGCTAGCTTGTATACATGAACGATATGGAATCTGGGTGGTAGAATCCCCTCTGCACGTGCAAAGACTTGGGAGTTTTTTGTTTTGTTTTTAACTCAGCTGCAAAGGCTAATGGACACTTTGTACATGTTCTTTCGGATTTTTACTGGTTTGTCACCCTCTACGTGACCTTATTTAAAAGCTCCTTCTAAGTTCTTGGCTGTATCTCTATGTGAGCCAGTCCTGGAGCTTTACTGTGAACATAAAGCAAGCTCTAATTACATAGTCTGAAAAACATGGAGAGAAACTTAACCCCTTAAGGACCAAACTTCTGGAATAAAAGGGAATCATGACATGTCATACATGTCATGTGTCCTTAAGGGGTTAAGGACACTCCAAGCATCAAAATAATTTCTTATAAATCAAGTGGTTTTGGTGCACAGATGATTTGTAGTTAAATGTTGGCATTTTCTTGAAATTAACATGGGATAAAGCAAGGGAGGTATCAGTCGAGGACCCTGCGATATACGGAGTGCCAAGAAGTTGTTCAGTAGCCACACACACTGGCCCAGATGTTGAGCCACCAGTTCTACACTGTCAGTGTGTAATAGTAAACCCTTCATGTGAGGGTTGGTAGGGTAAGTTTTTCTTACCTTTTAGAGAGCAAAGAACGGGGCGCAAGAGAATACTGAGAACGGGCAGCAGGTGAAATAGCCTGCCCTTCGGTGGGTCCCCGCTTAGATCTCAAGCTGGTTTTAGCTCATTTTGTGCCATTACAGAGAGAACATCTCTGAAACATCAGACTGGTCCCACCCATATGGGCAGTCCAGATCCGAAAAGTCCAGCAAGTGCCCTCTGCACGAGAGACACAGCAACCCCAGATGATCGTTTCAGCCTTGTTAGGCATCATCAGTGAGGCATAGCTGATATCTCTCTAGGCACCGTGAGTAAGGGGTCTACGTCTGGATTACCCTTTAAACTTATGGAGAGAAAAAAACGGGACTCTAGTGTCAATGTTTTCGGTTGCAGGGTTAAAATGACAGGAACATTGAAATTAAGTGGTCTGGGGGCCTCTAATGTTCTTTTCATGGTAAGCATGGAAATCTCAAAGTCAGTCAATTGAGTTGCCTGTAAGCAGGCATAGGCCCTAAATCACCAAAATTGAGTGTTTTTGGTATATCGATGCTCTCCCCTTGCTCTAGCAATATAAAACATTGCCACTTCTGAGAAAAATCTATATGAACATTTTGCATAAACATGGGCACTTATTCCTTAACAGCTTTGATTTTTGGTGTCGTCACACAGAGAAGCTTATGAGAAGAGATATGCATTGTATTGGACAAAAGTCATCAGAACTTAAGACGTCATCAGAGGCCCTAGCCAAATTACCTAGGGCTTTGTGGGATCTAGGCATCCCAGTATAGGGCTCCCCTTGACTCCTAATATAGCAACACTGAATAGCGCCAATCTTGACCAAGCAGCTGCATAACATTGGAGTTCCTGTCTAACCTTGACCCTAGAAAGCTGCCTTAGGCTGATTTATGGCTAATCCTGTAATGAAAACATGTGCTGAGTTTTGTGAAAACAATTAATTTTAAATTTTTTGTAGGTAAAGCACAGCAATGCGTGCGCTAACATGTAACTAGAATTTTACAAGTAGTGTCTATTGCAATTCATACAAATGTCACTTGAAATGTTGACAACGTTTTCTTCACTTTTCTTTGTTTAAAATATACACTATAGTCACCCAGACCACTTCAGCTCAGTTAAGTTGTCTGGGTGCAATGTCGCTGTCCCACTTAGACCTGCTGTGTTAAAGCATTGCAGTCAATCAGACAGCCACAGAGGCACTTCCTGGCTGCTAACAGACTCTAGGTCCCCTAAATGACGCTGGACATCCTCATGCTCTGCATGAGGACGTTATGCATCAATGAAATCCCCATAGGAATCGCATACGCTTGCATCGCTCACCGAACATGTGCCTTAGTCTCCCCCCTCCGTCGGATGACGTTGGATCTGCGGCCCCCATGCCGAGGGACATTGGCTCCGGAATCGGGTAAGTGACTAAAGATTTTTTTAAACCTTTTAGCTGCGGAGGGGAGTGCCGAGGGAGGAGACCAGAGGGCACTATAGTGTTAGGAAAACAGATTTGTATCCCTAACACTATCGAATCCCTTGAAAGGAACACTATAGCGTTAGGAATACAAACATGTATTCCTAGTGCTATAGTGTTCTGCTCACTAGTTGGATTCTTGGGCGCTCCCTGCAATGTTTAAAAAAATAATTACTTACCTTATATTCTGCGTCACAATGGTGTCGCAGCGGTTGCCCTGCTTCCTTGACTGAGATCATTAATTCTGCTGATCTCAGCCAATCCAATGTTTCCCCACAAGGAAGCATTGGGAGGCTAGTGTGTACGTGCACCAAATCGCTACACTGCACCAATCAAATGCTCTGTATGAAACGCTTCAATTGGTTATCAGGAAGACATTTACTAGAGGTGTGTTTAACCCTGAGATGCAAACATTGCTACTTCTACAAAATGGCAGTTTTCTACATTGCAGGGTTAAAAGACATGGACACTGCACTCAGACCACATCATTTAATGTTCCTTTAACTTCCAGAAGTGAGTTTTACATTTCACTTTTTATTATCATTATTATTATTATTTATAAAGCGCCAACAGCAGTGCTGTACAATCGGTGGACTAACAGACAAATATTTGCAACCAGACGAGTTCGACACACAGGAACAAAACTATTTCACATTATCGTCATTCCTATCCCTCAGAAATAATACCAGCCTCAACTGGATTGAACCAATTATACAAATTAATCTACAATCTTGTGATTTCTTTAACTTTAGTCTTATGTTTCACTTTTTTTTTTTAAATTTAAGATCAAAATTAATTTCAGGATTTGCTCTAATTCCAAAAATTGAATAAACACTCTATTCTATTTTGAAAAATACAGTACAACTACACAAAGTGGCATGAGTTAAATTATTTTTTTCATATTATTCCCAGCACTCTGAAATACAGCGTCATGTAAGCCACATTCCTATGTTACCCCAGTGCCATTGCTATTTAAATCAAATCAGACTTATTTTTGTAGCAGTTTTATTATGCCGCTGGAAGGGACACTCCATCGAAACATTTGTTGAACAACTTAGTGTTTAGATCCCCAAAGAAAGCATGCATGTAATTGTTTTTGCATGTTTTCTTTGGGGGTGTATGAAAACATTGCTTGCAATAGCTGCAGATCTAGCATCTGCAGCGATTGCTTCTTCCCCTTGCGCAGCCTTTCTCGTGTCAGTGTCTGTTCAATCATAGACTTATATATGTTTTACAGGTCAATGAAAAGCCTTTGCAAGGCAGGTGCTAAGGGCAAGCGAGCTTAGCTCCAGGAAAAAAACACTTCCTGCTTGTCTGACAGTGACACTGGAATATAAACGTGCCAATTTCTATTTCTGTTGGCACTTTTATAAAATTACATGGATTTTATATAGTGCTGCCGTATTCTGCGGCGCTGTACAATAGGCAAAAAGACAAACTCTTAATTTTACCAATCATGGTTGACATACTGGAACAGTATGAGCTTACAATCTAAAATGACAAAACGCAACAAACTCTTCACACATAAAGCACTTAGCAAGCTGAAGTGCTCTTTTAGGACAGGGCTGTCCTGAAAGGTAGATCCCCAGATGTTTTAAAAATATAGTTTTGCCATTCTAAAGGAATGCAAAGCATCATGGGAGTTATAGTTCTACAACATCTGGGGATCTACCAAACTGGACCTGAAGTGCTACCAATAACATGATACAAAAATATGGACCCCCCTGTTTTACATTACTGTTTTGCCAGTGAAAAGGGAAATACTATATGCACCATAATCACTTCATTAAGATGAGGTAGTTTAGATTTTTACAGTGTCCCTTTAATTGACATATTATTTTACAAACCTCTTTTTGTGCGTGAGAATTTTATCTACTCTAGAATAGTGTTCTAGTTATCCACTGCCATTCCTGGATTTTAGAGATTATTTCTCAGTTTTACATCATCCACTACCCATTAAAAAAGGACCGTAATTTGGGGGGAAAGGCAACTTTTTTGTTTGTTTCACTTTCCACTTCAAAATCATGCTATATTTGATGTCCCGCTTATCAATACTCGACCATGGTGTCTGCGCCAAAGTCTCTCTCTTTTTTCCGCAGACTGTTCAGTGATATAGCCGCCCAACCAAACATCAGTCGAAACTTAATGAAGGGGTGAATATAGGAATGTTTTGTCTGGTTATAGCATACAAATTTATAACCAGACCCCCAGTAGTAGGTCGTAAACTAAAACAATACAGATCCCACCCTGTCGCCTCTGTCTGGGAGAGGACTAGATCAAGAACCGCTAATCTAATTAACTCCCAGACATCAGCTTTTCTGTTGAATTAGGAGGGTCTCATAACAAGTCTATTGTGATAAAATAGCATGGCTTATTTAAAAACAGTTGTCCATTAGTTCCTTCTGATTTAAAAAGAATTTTGGAGAGAGAGAGAGAAAAAATAAGGATGGATAGGAAATCTGAACACTTGTTAAAAAAGCAAAACGAAAAAACAAACAAACAGTTTTTCTCATACTACTCCTTGTATACTTTAGGTCCTGAGGGACTATTTTACACCCTAGCTTACTGGGTGATTGATTCCATCCTTCAGTTGAGCTAAGTTAAACAAGATCCTGAACCTTTGAAAGTAGAGATCAGGCCTGACCTTCCTAAAATGTTGACGGTGCCTCCTCGCAGTTAATTGTTTATAGTAGATTTGTAAGGAACCACACTGACACTGTGAGCTTTGTACATACCTTGCGCACAACCAGTGGTAAAAATTAAACACTACAATGTATGAAACTATTATAAACCTGGGAAATATCTGATTAATTATCAGATATTATTAAGTGCATTCTCACTCAGCTAGGCCATCGGTGTAGACATTGCGAACAATGATAGTGAATGAAATCAGTAGGATAAAAGTACAAAATTGCACTTGCAGATAAATACCAAAATCACTGGTATAACCACTGTTATAGTGGAGAATCAGAGAAATAAAAGATATTAGGTCGCGCCAAAAGTTATTGGAGAATATATAACAATTCGTGTGTAAAAAATAAATAAATGAATATAAAAAGGTAAAAAAGAGCAACATAAAAAGTACTCACATATACAATGGTATATAATAACAAAAATAAGTCCTTAGATGAGTATAGGGTGGTATAGTCCACTTGATGAGTTGTAAAAGGAGATAATAATCCAAACGAGGAAGTAGTCAGGAGTTTCTTGTTCCAAGTAACGGTATATAAAATAGAACAAAAGGAAATTCCAATAGTGTAATCTGTCACTTAAAATTCCTTGCGTGAATTCAAGATAATAGAGTATCCCACTCACCTATTTGAGAGCTAAGATAAGCTCAAATAAACTTCGCATCCAGTGGTATAGATCCCCCACTGATGGGATATAGGCTTGTGCACGTAGAGAAAAACCTCGGAGAAAGTGGAGAATAACACACAATAGTGCTCACTGTATAATAAATGTGACGTAAATATAAAAGTATATAGGCTACTCACATTTAGGTGAGCAGGAGAATACTGCTCACTAATATAGCGTTGGTGGTATAGTCCCCACCTAGGATTCTTGAGTACAAATTAAAAAGAGCATAAAATAAAATAAAATAAAAACCAGGTCCAAGAGTAAAATAAATGAGAATAGAAAGTAAAAATTATAGGAGTATGGCAAAAAGAATATATTAGCCAATAATCCTTTATTAGTGCAATATAAGATAATACAATAGATAAAATAGCCAAAACGCGTTTCGCCACACAGGGCTTTATCAACTGGCAATTGTAGAAACAGAGACCTGGTATAAAATGGTTTATATAAACTATTAGCCCATTAACAATTTTGAAATTGGCGCCAAAATTACGTCATAATTTATGCACGAAATAGTTCATAACATATATGTGATTAAAAATAAGTATAACATTAAATCCAATTTTAGAGACATATTATTGGGTTAAAAGACATGTTAATATAATTTTATTATAATATAAAAACATTTAGAATTAAAAAGAGATAAAACCGGGTCATTTCCGGTTTTAGGCGATCATATGACCGGAAAAGTAGTGGAAAAGTAGTTTGTCTCTAACATGGATACTAGTGCATTATTTATTGTAGGCACTATAACAGCTTCACTTTATTGAAGTGGTTATAGTGTCTGGCGTGTCCTGGCGCTGTCTTTCCATTCAGAGTCAAATCATTTTGAATGTTTTAATGCTAAATGAGATTCCCTACCCGCCTATCCCCTCTGTGCTACTTGGGCTAAGACGGAATCATTAGCTTGATCAGCAATGGGCGGCTGTGATTGGCTGAGAGTGTCAGCTGACCACATTCAACCTTTCACTGTGCTATTACTGGTATGAATCGGTATGGCTACAAGGAAGTGTGTCATTTCTGACATAACCACACCTCCACAGGTGCCGGGCTATGGGAGCCAGAGACCCTCATTCAGTGTTGAACTGCAGCTGCTCCAAAATATTGGTCAAAAATACTGAATGGAAGGACAGTGCTAGGGGACTCCAGGCACACTAACCAATTCAATGAGATTAAAAGGCTAAAGAGCCTATTGTGTCCCTTTAACTGAATGGTTAAAAACAGAGACATATATTTGGAATCTGAAAACACAAGTCCTTCGATTGGGATTCCATGACAGTTCTGCCTGTGACTATCTTCCCCTAAGGTGACACCAAAATGGAAGCAATTTGATGACCAGTCAGAACTCTTTTTCCACACACTGCATTAAGTTGCACTCTAGAATCTCGTAGTTTAGTTTAGTGATACATAAATGAATGTTTTTCTTGAAGCGTACCTCTTGAAGGATACATTGTATAGCTATAGCTCCTCTCTGAGCTCCTCTCAAACAGTTATTATGCAGTGTGCTATATAATAGTTTCTTTTCAGGAATGAAAAATGTGTTTTGTTCAAAGGAAGGAGGAACCTTATGCACTTCATAATAACCAAAAAATTAACAGTCTCTAGATTTTTATATATTTTTTTGGCTTACCAGCCATATTGATTCTCTACTTGGGAGGTTCGTAGGCATCCACTGCTACTGTCTCTTTGTCTTTGTGTCCTTGGTTTTGTAGGCAGGACTACACGTACATTTTATTTCAGGTGAAATGGCAGATTTACCAAAGCTTAGTTTTGTATGAGAAATCTTAATTTATTAGGTACCTTTCAACTCGGCTTATAGACAGAAAGGAGAGTTGTAGGTTTCTCATAAACCTGTGGAGAGAGGCTTATGGGAAAAGGACTTTTCCCCATATAGTTTCACTTATTATCCTCTAAGTGGATGTGGGCCCTTCCAACACCAGTAAAAACTATGCTTCATAAACAGGTGTCCCAGTCCCAAAAAGAGACAAACTGGGAACATTTTCAATGTCAGCTGTCATTCACTAAACTCCAAATGAAAGGAGATTTTATTCCAGATAGCAAAATTTGAGCTAAATCAGTCACTCTGTAACTGTAGATCAGCAGGAGAATATTTCCAGTTCAGCAATTTTTTTTCTAAATCCATAGTTGCCAAGTGTCCCAAATTTGCTGGGACAGTCCCATATCCTGGGCGCCTGTCCGAGGTAAAATGATACCAGGGGCAGAACTACCAGCAGCCCCAGAGCCCACAGGAAGGAGGCTGTAAATATGTTTCCTTTATTTGTTTCTCTCTGTGTATCTGTGAGTGTCAGTGTATGTATCTGCATATGTGTGTGTCAGTGTGCATGTGTGTGGGTTTTGTGTCTGTCATTGTGTATGTGTCTGTATACGTCTGTGTGCGTACTTGCCACAAAGTGTCCCTGGAATTTGTTTTTCAAATGTTGGCAACTATGAAATTTACTGTCAGTGAGAAACAAACATTGGCACAAATAACTTGTAAAAAGTGCAAGATGAAAAATAAATTACACACTTGATAAACACAGCTCAGAATGAAAATATTCTAAACGTGATGTTGGAATATCGTTGATGCATTAGCAACAAAAAACCGTCTGGGAGACTCGAGTTACATCAAATTAACAAACTACATAAGAGTCGGTACCAAACTCTGTAATTTGCCCATTCATCACGACACGTGTTCTCCTTAAGAACGATTTTATGTATGTTCCAGAACTGAACCAGTTAACAGATGAACCACACCCTGCAGCCTGAGTACTTTTATGAAAGGTTTATGGGTGTGGCTCCCTCTGTAACTTTTATAGTGTTGGACTGAATACAGTACCTATAGGGCACACTGTCTGCGAGCCTGTTATCATCGTTGGCAGACAATTTTTTATAGTATTTTTCAATATGCAGAGATTGTTTTACTGATAGTGTTTTGTGCTGAAATAGAATTGTTGTGAAGCACATTGCAGCTTCGAGCTTTCAGGCATACGTTTTTCACATTGTCTAGCACATATCTCCCAATAGTCCTGAATTCAGTGAGGCAGTCCTGATTTTGGGGTAGTGCCCCACCACCCAGGGTTTGATGCCTGATGTGAACTTCAGGATCCCTGTCTCACGATCACGGTTGTTTTCGTTTACCATCTAGATTTTGGAAACATTCAAAAAAAGTCTAAAAAAAACATAACTTAAAGGGACACTCCAGACCCCTAGAGCACTTTATCTTTATGTGTGAAGAGTGTGTCTTCTTTTTTCATTTTTCAAAAAGTGCTCATTTTACTAGAAACTGACACTTTTATAAATTAAAAAAAGAAGAAGAAACTTCTAAGGCTCTGTGTATATACCTATGGAACCACCCCAAGAAAAAACAGGGTAGTAGCTGGTACTACACAGAGACTTTAGTACCGATAAGAGACTCCAGGTGTCTCAATAGGGGCCTAACCCCGAATTAAACAGAGAACAAAAAACCATGCAAAGATGTAACCAGTCTCAGTGTAAGGACATTCCTGGGACTAGTTACATCACCTGGAAATAAATATAGCGATGCAGTGTAATAAGAGCCTAGCTACCGCATCTATAGTAAATACTGTAAGAGACAAGCTATCCAAATGGTCAAACAAAAGTATATACAGGTGGTACTAGTAATTCTATGCCAACCACAGAGGGAAAATGTGGGAGTATAAATATAACATACATAATAGTTCCCCAACCCTGAATACAAGCTTTATTATAGTATGCTAATTGGGAATGAGAAACGCCAAATACCTATACCCCAGTCATAGAATCCTTCTGGGAAATGTCTAATATAATAATCTTGTAAAGACCCAAAGTAGGACTACCTTTAGTCCAAATATCCAAGAGATAGTTAATTATAAAAGCCTTATCAATGAATTAATGTTCATAGAAGGGCTTAATTGTAGATCAGTAATTCTTTGGAAAACAAAAAAATAGTTGTAAGATTAAAGGTCCAATGTCATATAGGGAGAGGTATGAAGTGATAGATAGTAGAAAGATCAGTCTATAGCAGACTGATAAAGTTCGATTATAAAGCCTCTCTCCCTGTTAACCTAACTAGACAGGCATGGAAAGAAAGAGAAAAATAAATAAAAAGAGTAAAAAATTAATTAAGTGA
Organism: Pelobates cultripes; assembly: GCA_933207985.1. NCBI lineage: Eukaryota > Metazoa > Chordata > Amphibia > Anura > Pelobatidae > Pelobates > Pelobates cultripes. Next base: position 228,408,209 of record OW240917.1, on the reverse strand, counting down.
CAAACATGGTGCTACAACCACCAGTGCCCAGTGCTCATATGAAAGATATGAGAAAAAATGCCCAACGCACGTTTCGGTGCCTAAAGAGATGCACCTTCGTCAGGGCCTGGATCTTTCTACTATCTACACTATCTACCTAGGTCCTGCCTCAATTTTTGGTGTTGCTAATCCCGAAGTTCCTACTTCCATGTTAGTAAGATCTATTCTACCCATGCTTGGACTGAATTCATTGGCTGACATCGTCAGCTGACACTTAGCCAATAAAGTTGGTCAAAATAGGGCGGAATAAATATATACAACTAATGTCAAAAGGGAACGTCTGCTTTAGATATTTCAAAAATGGAGGGTCACATGGTAAACGTCAAACGGATCAAATACATTTTGACTACTTACTGAGGGTTGTTGCCAGAGGGCTCCTAGTACCATAACCACTATAGCAGGCTGTAGTAGTTATGGTGCAATAACCATACAAAATAAATAAATACAAATTACATTAGAAACAATTGTCATAATAAAAATGTAAAAGGGCTTGTATTTTGCTTTCAGACTGTGGAAAAACAGGACCCGGTGCCAATAATAATATAACTTTCACGTGACGGATATGGTATTTTTCCAGTGAGGTGGAGACCCTATCAGATAGCTAGAGGGAGACTTTTTATTGCAGTCAGTCATATTTTTCCTCACATTCCTGTCAGTCAGTAAAATAACAGCATATGAGGATCAAAGCTTTGCAAACCAACATCTTTTACCTGAACGTTTCCACTGTTGTCAACATAATTTAAAAAAGGAATTGAATGCATTTCCTTGCGTAAGTTATGGTAAGGTTGCCAGCATCTGTGATGATGTGCAGGAATTGAAAAGTGCTACCTTGTAAAATGCACATTCTGCAGGTGAAATTAAAAACAATTTTTTTTTATAAAGGCAGGGGCTTATAGATTGTGCATACCACAGGATAGTACATTTTGTTTTACTGACTTTAACAGTGAAAAGTGATATGTGGTAAATATAACAGCCGGTTTCCATCCGGGGAAACCAAGGAAGAGAGACATCAAACAATATATGTATATGAAAGTTATACCAAATTTATTGTTCCATCAAGTACTGATTACAAACTAGAGAGGCACAGAACAAAGCGCTATGGCCTTAAAGAGATGCTATTGTGCTAGGAATACAAAAGGCGTATTCCTAGCACTATAGTTACCTCTTGTCTCACCCCCACCCCCTTTATTTACTTACCTGATTCCATTGCCAATGTCCCTCGGCACTGGATCGGTGCTCAGACGTCACCTAAAGTGCTCTGGATGTCCTAATGCAGAGCGTGAGGACGTCCAGCGTCAGACGAGCAAAAGTCGCCTAAAGCACCTCTAGTGGAGGCAGTCTTAGTTCTGCAATGTAAACATTGTAGTTTCTCTGTACTGCAATGTCTGCACCCAGACCACTTCAATTAGCTGTTTTTGCCAGAAGACACTCATTTGAAAACTTGGGACAAAATAGCCAAGTTAGAAAATTCAAAGTCAATTCTGTTCTCAGTTTGGCTATTTTTGCCCTAAATTTGAAACTCACATTGAGTTCACTTTATTTCAGATGGAGAAGCCATGTTGGGTGAGATTGTACTGGTACCTAACCAACTGCTGCTTACTCTAACTCGGCTTCTGTTTTGATTGCTTGTTTGCACAGACAACAGTAGACTCTGACCCAACACGGCGGCTCAGCCGGATAAAAAGTGAAATATTTGTCAAAAATATTTTTAAAAATGTGCATCATTAAAAAAAAAAAAATCAATAAAAAAAAACACATTGGTTTCATTAAATTGCGTAAACTTTTTTTTTTAAAGTGATAATTTAATGACAGTTGTCCTTTAATGAAGTTAATTAAAATAATCAGATTTTCATGAATGAAACTATTCATAGTCTAGTCTGCCATGTTAAAAAAAAAAAAAGAGGATGTAAAAAAGCTTTGATTCACTTGTCCAGTGATGTGGTGGTGTGGTGGGGAGACTATAACAGGAACAGAGAAGACCTGTCATACTACAACGTCCGATTTAGGAAAACTGTGAATAAAACTTACTCTAAAAAATAAGCATGTCACAAAGACACTTTAGTTTCACTGGCCCAAGTAATTAATCTCCCACTGTACAGGGATAGCAAAAATGCAGGATAGCAGGTATATCTAACTGCATTAGTGGACTAGCCTCCAACAAGGCAACATTGAACTTATGGTGACAAAACCAAAACAATGTATAATGCAGGGTAACAGGTATGAAACTTCAAAATAAAATGTCACCTCTCAAAAGGTTGGGGAACGATTTAGGAGAACAGTGAATAAAACTTACTCTAAAAAATAAGCACACTCTAACTTAAATTGCCCTGGTATGCAGATCTATGCAAATATATGCAAATTCCCTATCTTAAACATTCAAGGAACACTATAATGTCATAAATACAAACTTGTATATTCCTGACACTATAGCGCTAAGATTGCCGTTTAGGTGTCTGGCCTCCCTGTAAGAAGCTTGAAAGGGGAGTTAGATTTTTCTCACTTTTTTTGCTCACCCTGGTTGTTTTCCAACAAGAGGTCATTGGGCTTACGTAGCTTTTTTCCCCCCCACATTTTATTTTACAAACACTCTGTTATTACCTAACACTACTCTACATTTGGGCCTATTTGAATCTTGTGGCTACTGAATATCTTCATATAGCACATCTACCATTCTTATTATCCAGTACATGACAGGTGTAATGTTGCCATCTGGGCAGGAGGAGATAGATAAAACCCAGAACCACCCCATTTATTGTACCACTCGACTTATGTTGTACCTATGTTTTATTCTGCCTAATTAAATATATATTTGAAACAAAAGAAGGCTGAGAGCCGAACTACATATCCCAGAAACCCCTGCTTTACAGAGATTTATGGGATATATGTAACATTATGGGGGGAAAGATATTGGCTGAGAAATCTTACAGAGTTATTTAATATTCATATAATATATATAGATTTCACTGCTCGTGAAGGTTACATTTAGAGGTTTGGTTTGGATGTGTACAGTGAATATGAAGTTTACAAACCAAAAAATTGCATATTCTCTCTGGTTTAAGAACCTTCACTTTTTTAACACAAATAATTTCAGACATTGACACCTGGTCCTGAGACAGCATTATTTCGTAACATGACTGAATACCCTGCAGCCATTTTATTGCATGTCGAGGCACTACATTAAATGTCTGATTAGCAGATCAGCTAAAGCAAACATTCTGTAATACATAATTGCAATGGAATGTTTAACATACATTTGACTAAATATATACACAAAAACACGCTGAAGCATGCTGAAGTGGTTATGGTGCCAGGAGTGTCTTGGCATACCCCATTGTAAGGACTCTAACCATTTTAGAGCAGTTTAACTTTTTATGAGGGTGGGCTTGGGATGGCGCCACACCCTTTATCCACTACAGCTCAGTGAGTTAACCTCAATGAGTGCATATATCGCTTTTTGACTAAGAGCGATCAGCTGATACTCTCAGCCAATAAGCTAGGCCTACACTGCAGGGCTTAGCTCAGGAGAGCTATTGGAAGCTCCTGAGCTGGACATTTTAGCTCACTGTGAGCTATAATGTAAGCAGGGATTTGTGAAGGTGTTCTTTTAAAGGGACACTATAGTCACCTGAACAACTTTAGCTTAATGAAGCAGTTTTGGTGTATAGAACATGCCCCTGCAGCCTCACTGCTCAATCCTCTGCCATTTAGGAGTTAAATCCCTTTGTTTATGAACCCTAGTCACACCTCCCTGCATGTGACTTGCACAGCCTTCCATAAACACTTCCTGTAAAGAGAGCCCTATTTAGGCTTTCTTTATTGCAAGTTCTGTTTAATTAAGATTTTCTTATCCCCTGCTATGTTAATAGCTTGCTAGACCCTGCAAGAGCCTCCTGTATGTGATTAAAGTTCAATTTAGAGATTGAGATACAATTATTTAAGGTAAATTACATCTGTTTGAAAGTGAAACCAGTTTTATTTTCATGCAGGCTCTGTCAATCATAGCCAGGTGAGGTGTGGCTAGGGCTGCATAAACAGAAACAAAGTGATTTAACTCCTAAATGACAGTGAATTGAGCAGTGAAATTGCAGGGGAATGATCTATACACTAAAACTGCTTTATTTAGCTAAAGTAATTTAGGTGACTATAGTGTTCCTTTAAACTCAGACTCTTTACAACGGGGGAGCCAGGGCACATATGGATTATTTGTTTTGTAGCTTTTTGTCATAAATGTCACTCATTATACATTTATACAATAAAAACATACCATAATAACCTTTAGCACAAAATATTTAATTGGGAAATTGTTGTTTTTTACAAGTCAATATTATTTATTAATAAATGGAATGTAAATTGAAATATAATTATTTCTTTTAAGTTCATACAATACATTTTACTTAAAATTTAAAAAAAAAAATATATTTTTTTCAATTCTATTTTCTTTTGCTCATTATAACCAAATATAGATGATGGCTTAAATTCTACACCACCACTAGCCAAGTCCTAAATGTTACTCACCACTGCAAAGCTGGAGGGTGTATGGCACTCTCACCAGTCACCAGGGATAACCCTCTACTAGCCAATGGCTAGTGGCAAGCAGAAATTTTAAACCATGGAATACAGACGCAATAAATTATGATACATTTCATGTTTAGCCTGTGACATAAATAGGTAACAAATATGTTTGGTGCAGCTTACAACTCCAATTTAACAGCAGGCGTCTAAAAACAAGAGATTAAGAAACAAATGAACAATTCTGAGCATGCGTGGGATAGGCATAAGGCTATCCTAGCTATAAGATAAGGCCAGGGACTAATGAAAGTATTTAGAAAATTGGGCAGACTAGATGGGCCGAATGGTTCTTATCTGCCGTCACATTCTATGTTTCTATGTTTCTAATTTTAAGGTGACTTAATTATTAATATTATTTTAACCTGCGTGTCTCCTATTTTGCTATCCCATCGCACTGTTGTACATTTTCGATGACACAAATAAAAGCCGTTTGAACCCTGAAAAAAAAAATAGTTATTAATATTATTTTATTACTTGTATAGCGCCATCAGATTCCGTAGCGCTGTCCATAATAACAATTTATGCAAATAATCTAATTTAGAACAAGAAGAATTTATCTTATTTACACATTTAGACGTCACTCTGAGTATTATTGCTGTGGAGCTCTGTTATACTCTCAGACGCACCAACAATATGGAGCTTGTAGAAAAGATCGACATTAGGATAGAAAAGAGAGACAAAGGTTTTTGGGTCCAAAATAGGGACTGTCCCTCCTAAATAGGGCCACTTGGGATGTATGCCTTCACCTGACAATATCAATACCTGATAGGTGACAATATGGTATTCCTGTAAACTCTGAGGCTTGTCCGTCTCTGTAGTGTTGGAATCCATATATACCAAGCCTGTACCTGGGATGTAATACATTGTCGTTCTCATACACTCTGGTGCCACACTCTCTTGCCAGAATACTGCATTCCATTTTCACCAGGCTTACTATTTATCTGTAAATTAATACAAGTTTTTTTTCTGTTTGACAGGCAGGGATATGCCATTCCTGAATATGCTGGGAGTTCTCCTGCTGCTCCTTATCCCCCCACTATCTGAAAGTCTTAAAGGTAAGTGGCTTATCGGTGCTGTTTTTTTTTCCCAGCAAAAGAAATGTAATTGGATCACAGATAACAGATTTATAACACGAAATGCAAAAATTGGGGGGGAAAAAGGTATGTTATGTTTTCATTTAACGTATTTTTTCCTGAAATATAAAATTTCTCTATATGTGCAGTGTTTCAAAGCAGAACGCTACTCATAAAGACTCCAGGCACCATAACCACTTCAAATCACTGACGTGGTTATGGTGCATGGAGGAAACCTTTAACATTTTAGACCTAAATAGCCAAGGTGGAATTATAGCCACGCTGGAGTTGGATATGCGCTATATGCTATGATAAATTGCTATTTTGGCCAGATTTAAAATTCCAGATCTACCCAATTCACTATTTACAGGGTTATTCAGAATGGCAGCAATTTAAAGGGAAATTCAAATATAAGGCCAAAATAGCCAAACTTAAAATTGACTTGGAGAATTTATCTAAATTTTAAAATTCACGTTGAATTCCCTGCAGTTCTCACTTTGGTAAATAACCTTGTGTTTGTTTAACCATGCTTGTATGTAGAGCCTAATCCCACGTTGATAGGAAAATGAGTTTCTATGTGTAAATGTTGAAAGTCACTACAACGTGATTTATGTGAACACGTCTATTTGCTTAACTGAAGAATTCTTTGCAGAAGACAAACTATGAAATAGAACCAAGGAATTATAAGGCTGTGAGTGAATCCAGTTACTATAAACTAGACTGAACACCGACATCCACTAAGGAATTTAAAGATGTGTATTATTAAATTACATAGTAGGCAAATGTAGGATCAGATATTCTGCATAAATCCTTTAAAAGGCTTTTGCATAAAAAGATATTGGAGCAAAATTTAGTAATTTCTTTTGTGATTTTATTACTTCACCATAGATTGAAATTTTACTTTAGTAAAATAGATGGTTTTGGCTGAAAATAATTTCCTTTGCAAAACAATATTTAAAGCTTTTACTGTCTGGGAACTTAAAGGAACAATCTAAACACTATAATTACTACAGTGAGCTCTTATGGTGACAGGCAGTGCCATTGCTCTCAACCCCGGAAATAGGTAGTCAAAAATGTTTAGAGTGGTTTGGCTTCTTACATGGGGTCCACCGAAAGTCGCTCCCTGCCTCTTAGAGAGTCAGAAGGGCTCTGCTGTAGCTAAGGCAGAGAGGTGCACTGTATTGATTATTGTATTTTAAGTGTTCCCTTAAAGTGGCACTGTCACCGTCTGGGGACTTTTCTGAATTTGCAAAGACCCTGAACTCGTGAAATCTCTGCTGGGGATCCAGTGGCTAGGGGGGCAGGTGACTGTGAGATTACTTACCTGAACCTATCCCTCGCGGGCGCCGCCATCTTGTTCAGTCTGCTCCTCTCCAGCACTAGGAGCCGACGTCTCATGTGCGCATGTCTGAGAGCACAGCATTAAGGGTCTGTTGAAGATCTCGCAGTCCATGGACACAGCCAATTCCCTGTAGCTGTCACTGGTGACAGCTGTCGGGATTAACACTTAGACTTCGCCCTCACTTAAAAAAGAAAGTCTGGCAGAGGAGAAATACAGAGACAAAGTAGTCCCTACGTTCTCAGTATACCTCTTGCCTGGGTTGAAATGTCAGTGAAATTCCAATACTGTCAAAATGAGTATTTCATAAAGATACTATCAGTGCCGCTTTAACATTTACATGGGATGTGTGCTCTGTATTAGACCTGCAGTATTCCACAACATGGTCCTGTTTTATAGGTCTCAGGTAATAAGAAATGAACCATATTTGTGGTAAAACATCACTCTCGCTAGTCTATTTCCAGCCTTGTAAGGTCATTGCAGATACACATTACAGACTGTGTATTGTCCTTTTTTTGCAATCTCATTATCACAGACACAATGAGTCACTGTTTATCCGTCTGTAGATAGATGTTGATAATTGTAACAGTAGAGGAAGTGACTTATCAGTATTCTGAAATAAAATATCTTCAATTGAAAGAAAAATAAAAATCAACACATGATCACTATACTTAGGAATTTCGTGGACTAACCTGAGATAATATGGTGGATATTTGGGGTAAGTGCACCATTGTCTGGTGCTCTTTAAAACAAGTAATTCCTTTCGATTACTTCCACCCACATGTAGATGAGCATAGCCAGGCACTTATTAATGATGAAACTGACCATTTATGAACCAATTACAATCCATGAAAATTCATTATCTGGTCCTCAAAGACAGTATGGAATCTCTCACCGATTTACCATCAACAGCATCAAAGAACCTTGCTCTTGCGAAATGAGTAGGACGTCCCATGTTTTTAACTAGCAGGCTACTGTGTTGATTAAGAATATAATTAGTTAATTGGGCAGCACAAGCATCATAACCACTACAGGTCATGCTGTGGGCGCAATTTTATCATTTACAATTTAATTTTCTTGACAAACTGACAAAGAAAGAAAGTTTACCTGGTACCAGCCCCCTTTTCAGCCATCTTATTCTATTTTTTCTGTGTCATGAAATTCTAATTGTTTAACATTTCCAATACAATCTTAAATTCGCTACAATTTGGTCTTCAGTTAATAGAGCCCAAACAGGAGATTGAGGCAAGTTTTAATAGGGATAAAGTCTTTATATCACATGGTTCACTCATGCCATACAGGAATGCAATGTATTACTTTGCAAAGCAAACTATACAATAAAACACGAATTAGGGAAAGGAATACAGGGCTACAGAATTGGGCCTACTGGCCTTTAGCTTGCCACACGGCCGGTGCAAGTTTTCAAATTAAATAAGTGGGTTTTGTCTGTTTCTCTAACCGAGTAGGAATTAAATGCAGTCAAGCATTTAACTATATATAATTTGCAACCGGGAGGGGGGATAAGGGGTATAATTTGTTGAAAGTTGGCAAAAGGCTTCAAAGCATTTAACCCATTTGTCTGGTTGCCATGGACACCTCTCTCGCACTGTAGAGATATGCATGGCATGTTCCATTTAAAGAAGACGTGCAAAGCCCCCAAAAAATTGCATTAATCAATAGAGCCTAAAATCTGTCCTTATGTTTTGTGGGTTTTTTTGTTTTTTTAACATGTTCATAATATATTTTAGGGATAGAAATGGTCCAATGTGCAGTTTTTAAAGCCCGATATCGCAGATATTTATGGGTGTTTTTTTTTTTTGTATGTCTGAATATATTCACTATTGAAGTGTTTACTGAGACGCAATTTATAACGGAGATAAATAAAACATTTTGTCTCTGCACGCTAGAGATAGTGAGGGTTTCCTTCTCATGACTTCTCATGCTGGCATCATGTATGGGGGTTCAGAGTTACGGAATTCGGACAACCTTTCAACAGGCCCCCCCAACCGTCTTGTTTCCAGTGGGTCAGCCCCAACTGAGCAGCAGACACTAGGACCATGCAGGGAGCACTTCAGCAGCTTGTTGGTGGATGTATGCCCCCCTATTATGCGTGTGGCTAGTGGCACAGTTTGCGTCACTGGTGACGTCCTCTCAGGGCCCAGCCACACTCCGTTCCAATTCTCCCCTCCCAATTGTTGTGTGGTATGCTCCAATCGGCAAAAATTAAGATGAATTGCCATTTGTTGGAAACTGAGTGTACAAATTTAGTTTACGTAAATCAAAAGCAAAAAAAACAACCAGTAACCAATTACTGTATTATTCATTTCTTCCACATACCTCCCAATTGTCCCCATTTAGGAGGGACCGTCCCTAAGTTTCGTCCAAATCCCTCTGTCCCTCTTTTCTATCCTAATGTCCTTCTTCTCTAAGAGCTCACAGTAATGTGTCTTTAAACTACAATAAATATGTTTAGAAATCAGTCAGTGTAAATAAAATGCATTTTTCTTGTTCTAAATTATAGTTTTTATATACATGGACTCAAAACAGATTATCTACAAATATTTATATACATGGACTCAAAAGAGATTATCTACAGAGGCAAGAAAAAAGTATATACAAATAGACTCGTCTCGTGAATGATGAATTGTAGTGAACTTTGTTTTTCAATTCCCCATTTCACTGTATAGGGAATATTAACTCTAAAAAGGTGATCATGGTGAAGATTTGCAGATTTTAGGAGAAACTATTGAAATTGGAAAAATAGATGAGTCTGAGAATATTTTACTTTGACTATTTTGGCCTAAAAATTTTGCATCTGAATTCTCTGCAACACCAAGTTTAGTGAATAAAAAAAAAAAAAAAATGTCTTCTCCTTCTTCCAGATTGAACCAAACATGATTATTCACCAAAGTGAGAATTCAAGTGAATTCAGAGTGAATTTCGAATTACCCAGTGTCAATTTGCTCTAGGCTAGGGGAAATGCTCTAACCTTTCATCATAATGGAGGACGTGCCCTGCGTGATTCTGACACCTTCTCTTAATTGGTTGTACTAATTGAAAACTGAAGGTCTATGCCCTGTAGCATGTTATTGTCACTGTAGAGACAAAGAATTTAGCGACTGTCAAATATAATGAGCTTGATGTCAGCTACACTTTTCAGGCAAACTACTGCCATCTCCATGTTCACGTACATTGGATAGATCCATTTGTTTATACAAATTATTAGTATATTGCAACGAGTACATCTTAAATCAATACTCCAAGGACCATAACCAATACAGTTTGCTGCAGAGGTTATGGCGCCCAAAGCGTCACGACCCCTCATGCCACATGTGAAAAGTCGAACTGTTTAGTAATTGTTTTATTTCATCCCTGCGGTCCACTTGGCTGCACTCCATCACCTCTTCCTTGCCAGAATTTCTTTTCATTGAGCTAAACCCGGCAAATGTTTTGGCTCCTTATATTGGGACACCGTGGTACTACTGTCACCATAACCACTACAGCACTCTGTAGTGGTTATGGTGCTTGGGTGTTCATTTAATATTACTGAGTATTTGTGTCAATCTATGTTTTATGTGTCCACTCTGCATAATTAACTATGTTTTTGTTTCCAGTCAATCGATGTGTGGCATCTGGGGCACAAACTTGTACCGCATGTATCCAAGTGGACAAAGATTGTTCCTACTGCATAGATGAGGTAAGAGTTTAGAATAAAAAAATAAAAAATCAAATGCAACATTTAGTAAAAAAATATATAAGTACATTGCAATCCGCGTCAGTAACCGATCAATTGCATTTTCTGGCTTTCATGCAGAATTACACAACAATTTGAAAGCGATAATAATCTAAACGTTATGGGTCATATTACCCCTGCCAATGCTGCTGAAATCATAAAATATTATTGCGTTATAATTGATCTTAATTTGTTATGTACGCGTTTATTCATGCAGTGTTCAGCTTGACTGGCTTTTATCTCAAGGTTAACAACAACAAAAAACAAACAAAATGTCTCCTTTATAGGATTTTATATAACATAACAGCTGACTATCCAGACAGTGGAGTCCACTGATGGAGCTAATTGATTAAAAGTTTGTCATTAACCTATTTCTATTTAATTTCTATTTAATTTACCCCTAAGTGGAGATTTGTTACTGTGCAATGTGTGATTGTTATGCTATCAATTTTGCTCCGTTATGTTGAAGTTACAATAGTTATTCGTCCTTTAATTGGTGTGTATGATTAACAAGAAATCATTAAAGTTGGTTGTACACATCATAAAGCCAGCGGAGGTTTTTGTTCCTCGTGTGCTAAATTTTTTGGATACTGGTTAACTGTTTTCAGTGACTGTTCAAAAATTTCATCGAGGGGATAAATTCACTGTCAACTGGTTCCATTATTATGATGACAACTCGGATGATAGTTTATGGTCCCAAAAATAATTGTTTTTTTGGGGATTAGAAATTCCTTTCTATTTCTCTAACATCTCAATCATATCAGATCCAATGCTTCTCAAAAAGAAGCGTTGGGGACAAGATATGCATGCGCCGCCAACCGCTGAGCTCCATCTTGATTGGAGAACCAGGTTTGATTTGGTTATGGAAGTGAAGCACCTCTAGTGGCTGTCAGGAAGACAGTCATTAGATATGTGTTTAACCCTTCAATGTAACTTTGCTGTTTCTACAAAACGGCAATGTTTTACATTGATGGGTTAAAATGACATCACCACTGCAACGTGACCACTTCATTGAAATCATGTGGTCTGATTGACTTTAGTAGGTCTTTAAACTTGCCGTTTTTAACACAAGGTATGAGGTCCTCCCTTTTTTTTTTAATTAATTTTTTTTACCAATCTGATAATAGCAAAATGTGCCAAATAGAATTGGAACAGACAGATTGTGATCACTTAAATATATATCAGTTTTAACAGCTGCCAGTGGTTAGTTAACAATTTCAAGCGATAGATTGTAATGAACCCCATAGACTGGAAACTTTACAAACAAAATTAAACTCACCAACATATAGGATTGGGATAAATCGCCCAATTCTTGTGCTAAAATTATCTGCGTTCCCAGGCATTGTACTAAAGATGTGTTTGTATCATATCTTAAGAACATAGAAACATGGATTTGGACATCGGACAGTAAGCGGGATTCTTCTTTAGATTCCCTTTAGAAGAGATTTATATTTATTCACACCAAACTGAGAACCAAAAACTGAACTGCAATGTTTACAGTTCGGTTTGTAGTCACAACATTTTGACTTAATTTAGCAGTTTGGTTTTCAGCCTACCACAATTTTGGTGTTTAGTGAATAAACTCAAGAGTGTAAATCACAGGCTTTCTTGAGCAGTTTCCTTGTATTCGTCTTCACCAACACTACTGGACAGTTCTTCTATGGATCTACAAATCTTTTTTAAATAGTATTTGATAAGACATTTATCCTAATGCATCTCTCCAAAATGTGGGACATTCTTGACTTGGTGCCCATATTCCACGACTGCAGTCCACTTTTTTTTACTGCCCAACATATGGACAGTCCAGAAATAAATATTTATGATTTCTCCTAGACCACATTTGTAGATGTGTGAGCCTACTTTCAGAAATTTGGCAATTCTTTCCGCAGAGCTCTGATATGCACGGACCTGCTGGACGGTTATCACATTGTGTGTCATTTAGTTGCACACGTGCCAGACAGATATGCCTCCTTTTTATGTAAACTTGGTGACATGAGGGGACATTAACATGAAACTAACATCCCCCTACAATAATAAGGGCAAGTAGACATTGCTCTGAAGCAATTGATAACAATATATTAAATGGGAAGAAAGCAAATTTAATCACAATAGGAGACTGAACTGAAACACAGGAGGAGCATACTGGGGTTGTGGGATGCAGCCTCACATTATTCTTCTTAAAAAAAAACAAGAGGTACGTTGAGAAGAGAAAATAGCATGGTCAGTAAAAAAAAGGGGACAAAACATTTTTTAGATACATAAATGAGAAAAGGAAAGTAAAACAAGGATTAGTTAGATTTTAAAAAAAAGGAGGAAGGTATGTAGAAGGATAAAGGTCTAACTGACTGCCTCAATTAATATTTCTGTTCAGTATTTACAGATGAAAATGAAGGAAAGGGGCCTCAGTTAGGAAAAAGGACAAATGAGTCATTTGTTACATGTGAGTTTACAGAGGAAGAGGTTCTATTTCAACTGTCAAAAGTAAAGACAAATTAGTCAATGGACCTGATGGAATACATCCAAAGTTATTAAAAGAGCTTAGTGGTGTACTAACAAAACCATTAACAGATTTATTTAACCAATCATTGTTAACAGGAGTAGTCCCAGAAGATTGGAAGTTAGTGAATGTTGTGCCCATTCACAAGAAAGGTAGTAGGGAGGAGTTAGGCAACTATAGGCCAGTAAGCCTTACTTCATTAGTGGGGATAGTAATGGAAACCATGTTAAAGGATAGGATTGTTGAACATCTAAAAACATGTGGATTTCAAGATCAGAGACAACATGGGTTTACTTCAGGGAGATCATGCCAAACTAATCTTATTGATTTTTTTGATTGGGTAACTAAAATTATAGATCAGGGTGGTGCAGTAGACATTGCTTACCTAGATTTCAGTAAGGCTTTTGACACTGTTGCACATAGAAGGCTTATCAATAAACTGCAATCTTTAAGTTTGGATTCCAGTATTGTTGAATGGGTAAGGCAGTGGCTGAGTGACAGGCAACAGAGGGTTGTAGTCAATGGAATATATTCGAAGCATGGGCTTGTCACCAGTGGGGTAGCTCAGGGAACTGTTCTTGGACCCATTCTCTTTAATATTTTTATTAGTGATATTGCAGAAGGGCTTGATGTTCCAGGAGGGCTAGGCCAAATGGCAAATGATTTAGGTAAACTAGAAAAATTGTCAGAGTTGTGGCAACTGACATTTAATGTGGATAAGTGCAAGATAATGCAGAGTACACAATATTTGATAGAGTCCTAACCTCAACATCTGAGGAAAGGGATTTAGGGTTTAATATTTCTGATGACTTAAAGGTAGGCAGACAATGTAATAGAGCAGCAGGAAATGCTAGCAGAATGCCTGGATGTATAGGGAGAGGTATTAGCAGTAGAAAGAGGGAAGTATTGGAGTATTGTAGGCAGTACTGGAGACCGTATCTCCAGAAGGATATTGATACTTTAGAGAGAGTTCAGAGAAGGGCTACTAAACTGGTTCATGGATTGCAGGATAAAACTTACAAGGAAAGGTTAAAGGACCTTAACATGTATAGCTTTGAGGAAAGACGAGACGGGGGATATTATAGAAACTTTAAAATACATAAAGGGAATCAACACAGTAAAGGAGGAGACTATATTTAAAAGAAGAAAAACTACCACAACAAGAGAACATGTGACATGTCTTAAATTGGAGGGGCAAATGTTTCAAAATAATAACAGGAAGTATTACTTTACTGAGAGGGTAGTGAATGCATGGAATAGCCTTCCAGCTGAAGTGGTAGAGGTCAACACAGTAAAGGAGTTTAAGCATGCATGGGATATGCATAAAGCTATCCTAACTATAAGATAAGGCCAGGAACTAATGAAAATATTTAAAAAATTGGGCAGACTAGATGGGCCGAATGGTTCTTATCTGCCGTCACATTCTATGTTTCTATGTTTTGTTGTAAGGTAAAATTAAGTACAACGTATAAACCCAATGAACACCCATTATTGAATACGTTAGTATGAAATAGTTCTATAGAAATATTGACAATAGTGAAAACCCACAAGTTGTATTATTTTAATATTTTGCATAAGTTTTGAAAATTGGAAACCGATATTGTCTTACAGCATCGAATGACACAAAAAAATAAGTCTAACGTTCTTTTACTTTCTTCACACATCTACAAGGGTTTTCGTGATGGACGATGTGATCTATATGATAATCTTGTGGAATATGGCTGTAGTGCAAGGGGGATTGTGTCTATGAAGAGTGAAGTTTTAACCAAGCAGGTAAGGAATCAGTTTGCATAACATTACCCTATCTGTGTATTACAGTACTAAAAGGAGAGAGGGCATTTTGTTAGTCTGTGCCCAGAGGCCATTCGTCTCTATTCATATTTGGAAGCGCCAACTTGTGTTTGATCACCAGCCCAAAACCCAACCTCTTCAAAATAATTAATAACCTTCCCTACCGTTGCAATATTATCACCACCTCTTATATAAAGAAAACGCTACATATTTTAATATAAAATACTTGTTGCTTAGTTGTCACTCCATTTGCCTCTCTACAGAGTATCCGCATAAATACCAGCTTGAAGAAGACACAAGTTTCTCCCCAGCTGATGTCCATGCGTCTACGTGCGGGGGAAGAGGCTTCATTTGACTTGCATGTGTTTGAGCCACTGGACACCCCTGTTGATCTGTATATCTTGATGGACTTCTCCTACTCCATGTCCGATGATTTGGACAATCTTAAGAAAATGGGACAAGAACTATGTAAGATAAAAGTCGATATTAAAGATAGTAGGATAGAGTATGAATAAAAGGTCTGGAGAATCTGAGAAGGACAATAAAAATAAGGAACATACTTTTTAATGAATGTGTTAAAGTTGATTGTCACTTCTACTTATCTTAGTAGAATACTTTCTCTTTTTGTTAGCTTAATGTTTTTTTTTTCTCTGTTTCACCATCACCATCAAATTTTTTGTTTTACAGCTAATGTACTCAGCACCCTCTCAAGTAACTACACCATTGGCTTTGGAAAGTTTGTGGACAAAGTATCCGTCCCTCAGACAGACATGAGACCGGAAAAGTAGGTACCAGGGAACAAATTGAAAGCTGGGTTCCGATTGTGGGATTGTGGAAAAGGAAGGAAGGCATAGGAAGCCTATATAAAATGAGAAAAAGTTCTGATTTTAATGATCGTTCAGCATTGTGAGCAGTGTTAATTTTGGTGTCAAATTTCAGTTTAGTTTTAGTTATAGTTTTTTGACTAAAAAAACTGTTTAGTTTAAGTCGTATTTTAGTCATCTGAATTGTTTTAGTTTTAGTCTACTTTTGGATGACTAATCTCCAGTATATTTTAGTCGACTAAATCTTCAGTAGGTTTTAGTAAACTAAATCTTCAGTAGGTTTTAGTAAACTAAAACTTCAGTAGGTTTTAGTTGACACAACTAAAATCTAATGGGTTAAGTTAAAGCCTCTATCTGTCTGTTTTGCCCCTTGGCTCATATGGCAGATCATATGGGTGGGCATTGTGATGGGGGTAGGGCAAATTTTTGTTTGCCTAGGGCAGCAAATATGCTTGTACCGGCCCTGATCGGAATTGTTTTAGTTTTAGTCAACTAAATCTCAAAAATGTTATTTGACTAAAATCTGACTAAAATCGTTAGTCAGCAAAATCAACACTGATTGTGAGTTAGAACTGTAAAGTCGCATTTGTTTACACAAGAGGTTGGATGGAAGTTGGGTTGACTGAACACAAAACCTGCTGGAATGAGTATATGAGCCCATGAATTAGGGTACATCGAAAGGGTCTTGTGTCAAAATCTGGTACATTAAATCATTAACTCAATATCGCTCTTCAGGCTCAAGCAGCCGTGGCCCAACAGTACCCCCCCTTTCTCCTTCAAGAACGTCATCCGTCTGACAGAAGATATTGATCACTTCCGCCGGGAACTGATGAAGGAGAAGATCTCTGGAAATTTGGATGCTCCTGAAGGCGGATTTGATGCCATTCTACAGACAGCAGTATGCACGGTGAGAAGGCTGTCAGCAGCAGAGGAGCAACTATATATTGTATAAGTGAATGATAACTTTTCATAGTACTCAAGTTTATAAGTAATAGCTGCAAATATAGTCCAGTGAAAAAACATAAATCCACATTTTATAGTTCTTTGTTTTCCATCATAATTGACTCCTTTTAAACATTTTCCCCACAATTTGTGGTTATAGACATATTCTTTCTCAGTGAGCAGAAATATCAAACATTAAGAGTATAATCAAAGATAAAGTCTACACTGGAATCCAAAAATGAAAAAATACATGGGTACTAGAGTATTTTTTGTGTAGTCGGTGAATGACCAAATGCAAAATTGCAAATATCTACCATAATTGGAGCTCCAGCTGAGGAGTGATCAAAGACAAAAGTACAATACGGACTCACTTTAGTAGTTCCAAGGTTGGCATCGCTGCCAGAGAGGTGTCCATAGAAAGATGCCTATAATTCTTAGTTGACCAAACCAGACCTGATTGGAAAGTTACAAGTAAGGTGATTTTGCACTGTACTAACGGTATATTGTGAATAACATATGTTCTTCCCTTAGAATCAAATTGGTTGGAGAAAGGGTAGCACCCATCTCTTGGTCTTCTCCACTGAATCTGCTTTCCACTACGAAGCCGATGGCATGAATGTCCTGGATGGGATAATGCCAAGAAATGACGAGCATTGTCATTTGGACACATCGGGACTCTACACCCATGACACCATACAGGATTATCCCTCTGTCCCCACCCTTGTTAGAGTGCTTGCCCAAAACAACATCATTCCAATCTTCGCAGTGACCAACTACTCTTACAGCTACTATGATGTGAGTGTCACATGTGCAGACAGGAACTGCAACATCTATATAGCTCAGTTAGTTAGTACACCAGCTGTAGTAGAATTATTATCAGTTCAAACCTGAAGGTTAAAATGGATTTTTAACTTTCCAAGGTTGATAAAATGGGTGCCACTGCTTTGGGTAATTATATATATATATATATATATATATATACACACACACAGGTAATTACTTAAAAGTAGGCTGGTTCAGAGGAGGAGGCAAACAGGCCAGGAGAACAGGATTTGTCACAAGTACTTGTAAGAATGGTTTAACCCCTCAAAGTAAGCAGGCATCCTGGATCTCCCGACAACGTATCAACTTGAAGTAATTATGTTGCCTGGATTATCCCTTTAACTTACCTTTTTATCACTGTTCTACTCAGTCCTCCCCAAAGAAACTGTCAGTCTTTCCTATCTCAAGAGAAAAAAGGACAATCGTGGCCATTGCCATGAATGCACCAGTCAAATGTGATCCTGATGATCGCTTAATAGATTGCTTCTCATAGGGAACTATTTGTCTAATGTTTCCCTATGGAAACTCCCATTTGCACTTGAATGATGGTTCAAGCCGAGTGAATCAGGAAGCCCTCCTGGCTGTCAACGTGACTGCCAGAGGAGGTGTTCCCAAATTAACAACTGGACCACCTTCAGTTATCCCCTAAAGCACTTCTTTATGGAATAGGAATGGCATTGTATATATGCTAAAAATGCTGTGGTTAAAACATTAAAATAAATGGTTAACAGGTTGTTGTTCTATTAGTTAACAGACCATTTATTTCTGGTGCAAGACTCAAAACTGACTCATAACTATCCCATGTCAGAGGCTGTTGAGGGACATTCTGTAGATCTCACTTTTCTAAATTGTTTATACCTTCCATTGCAAGGCATATTATTCAGCACATATTGATTTATTTCTATGTTTCCTTTGGTCTTACAGAAACTTAGCAAGTATTTCAAAGTTTCTGAGATTGGTGAGCTGCAAGAAGATTCTTCCAACATCGTAGAACTTCTCCGAGAGGCCTTCAAGGTGAGTGAGGAGATATGAAATGGTTGGAGATTTCCAATATTTTTGTAATATTTTACCTATGTCCTTGTGGATATTTTTTTCTGAAGTTATCTGTTTCAGGGTACTAATCATCCTCTACTTTGTCTATAGCAAATCCGTTCTAGGATGGATATCCGAGATGACTACACCCCTCGTTCCATGAATATCACAGTCTCATCAAGCAAAGCCCAACTCACAGAGACAGGATCCTTCCAGGTCACCCGTGGAGAAGAGGTAACTTCCCCCTCCAAAAGAGTTTTGAGTAACCCTTTAAACTATGGCTTATGTAAGTGATACTAGTAATTTGAAAGTTGGAAAAAATCTACTAAATCATTTTTCCCATCCAGGGTATATTCCAGGTAAAAGTGAAAGCTCTAGAACAGGTCGGTGGGCAGCATGTGTGCAAACTTCCTCCACAGGACCAGAAAGGAAACGTACTTCTGAAACCATCATCCTTTACAGATGGACTTCAAATCGATGCTTCAGTAATATGTGATGTTTGCCCCTGTGAGCTGGTGAGTGTCTGAAGGACAGGGACATGGTGTTTAGAAGTATCTTGTTAGTTAGTTGAAGGAGTATGCTAGGAATATGAACATTTATTGATAATGTTAGAATACTCTAGCAGTGATATAGGTTATTCAATCCCCCTTAAAAAGAATAATAACCAGTAGTCCCCTGGTGCGCTGGTTTCAACTTGGCTTCTACTCTGGCTGAGATCATCACTGCAGAAATTTCTATAGGGAAGCATTAGGAGGGGTGGCTAGAGTGCATGCGCCACAATTGCCATGTTGTGCCAGTCAACAACTCCTTATAGAGATGCATTAGATCAATGTATCTCAAAGGGGAGCATTTGTTATCTTCTGGCAGTGCGTAAAGGCGTTAAACATCGTCCCGCCCCAAGTGTCTATCACTGGATGTGGCCTTTATAAACAAATATAGACTGTGCCTTTTCGCCGAAAAAGACAGTGTTTAGAATTGTCAGCCAGCAGGAACAGGTTCTTTAAGCACCATAACTACTACAACGTAATTCTGGAGCAGAGTCTCCCTGTAGACAGGTACATAGATGATTACACGCTATTAATAATACAAAACTCACTGTGTTATCTTGAAAGTGAGAACATAGAACAATGCTTAACGTGCATTCTTGTTTCTTAACTTACTATTCTATTCCTCATTTCCTAATCTTGATCACAATTTCTCTCCAAATTCTTCCCGAACCTCAAGCCTGCTTTTCTCAAAATTCTAATTTCCCAGTTTCTCTTTTAGTCTTTGATGTCATTTTTCATAGTTTCCAGTTCTCACATTTACTTCACTCATGTTCATGCATTGCATTTTATTCCTTCAGCAAAAGGAACTGGACTCTCCTAAGTGCAGTTTCAACGGGCACTTTGTTTGCGGACGCTGTGAGTGTAAAGATCGCTGGTAAGATTGTGTGCATCACATGCTCTGTTATAAAAATATAAGCTACACTCGTAGGAGTTGTGTTAACACGGACACTAAACACAAATAAGATATATCAAGTAACATCTGTATTACACACAGTGTACAAATTTTTCCTGATCATAGGAGACTATCGGACATCTAGCATGTATGTAAGTGTGTTTTATTATGTAACATGAAACATTGTTTCTACATTGGCCAAGTTGAATTAATACACTACAAATAAGTAGTGGGTATTATTGAGAGGATATTGTTGATTATGTGCTTATTAGTATTAGTTCTGAAAAACAGAATATAGTTATCTCGTGTAGTGTATCGTGTAATAATAAACAAAACGTGTATATTGTATCATGCACTATGTCTGTGTATCGCAGGCGAGGGGAAACCTGCAACTGTTCGATTGACGACAACACAGACAGCAAGTCATGTATAGCCCCTGGAAGCCAGGATATCTGCTCTGGACATGGAGAGTGTGTCTGTGGGGTTTGCCAGTGTATTTCAGAGTCCCAGCACCAGCGGTATGAGGGGGAGTTCTGCCAATTCAACAACTTCCAGTGCCCACGGATAGGGGGCTTCATGTGCAATGGTATGATAGCCGAAAGTGACAATATATGTAGGGTATTAGGGATTTGTTGAATGACATGTCTTTAGATCACGCTGTAGTGGTCATGGTGCCCATAGTGTTTTAGTAACCTACCAAGGTAAGTTGTCAAACAGTTTTAGAACAATCTGACAACTTACCTAAGGTTTGCCAGGTGCAAGTCGCCTCCTCCTCCTCTGCCCCCAGAACCATCAACTATGTTGCAGGAAGGTGTAGGGAGGCGTTCCTTGGCTGAGCATGCTTGGTTAACTCTCTCAGCCAATGAGACAGCTCTACGTGGCATGGTGTGGCTCTCAATTAGTTTGATTACTTCCCCTGGGAGGGTGTCATGAATCTCCTGACATCAAAACTACTACAACTGCAACCTAGACAAACTATGACATTATACTCCCCTCTTTGTGTATTGTACTTCTACATTTTATGCCTAGCCTGCGTGTAGTTATGGTGTGCATAAAAACTTACAAAATCACTTTCTATTTTCTGCCTACCCTGCATGTAGTTATGGTGTGCATAATAACATACAAAAACACTTTTCTATTGACTCTGCTCTACAGGACAGAGTCCCCATTTCCCACCTTTGTGTTGTAGATAATACAGAATGTAGGGGTGGGGGATTACTAGTCAAAGATCTACAAAACAGTCTGTGAGTTCTCATAATAACATTTCAATTTCACCTGCAGACAGGGGGCGCTGTTTTATGGGTGGATGCGTATGCGCGGCTGGCTGGGAAGGCCCTGGGTGTGAGTGTCCAATCAGCAATCAGACATGTCTGGATACAAACGGGGTAAGTGCATTGGTAGGGTGTCTCAAAGATGACTTGGGAAGTGGACAGAATGGGGACATTTTTAAATGTTTGGAATCGTGTGACAGTCAGAAATTCTGAGATTTAAAACAAAATAATCTGTGCTAATTACCTTATTTTTCTTATAGGGTCTGTGTAATAACCGTGGGAAGTGCGTGTGTGGGCGCTGCCAGTGTGACGAGGTGTCACAGTATACCGATGCCACATGTGAATTTGCAAACTCCCTGGTATGTTCTTTGAATATGCGTACAAAAATACTCAAATCTCCCTGACCAGATTTTAATTAAAGGTAATGTTTAGGTTACAAAATAGTTTTTTTTAATATATTTGAACAACGCGGTGTCAAAATATGCATCTATCCATCTATCCACACTCTCTTAGCCAATGGGACAGCTCTACAAGGCATGGTGTGGCTCTCATATCTATTTTAAAATAAAATACAAGAATATAAATACAATAAATATAAGAAGTAGCCTTATTCAAAACAGGCGTACCATCATCATATAGGATATGAAGTTGCCCATGAGTAAATATCATATTGGCAACCAATAAAAAAATAACTTGGGATAGAAAGAGAGATCGAGATGGAAGGGAAGTGTAGGATAAAGCCACCACGAGAAGGGATTTGTGTCTCCTGTTACCTCATGAACCACCTAGAGTATGTCATCCCACTGCGTCCGTATTATAAAAGGAACTTATGGTATTTTTACACAATGGCAGTCAATTTATCTATTAGAACATGGGTTCCCAACCAAGTCCTCAAGTACCCCCTACTAGTCCAGGATTTAAGGATTACCCTGTTGTGTCTAGAGTGTTTTTTTTTTCCTTCTAAAAACACCTTAGACACAACTGGGTAATCCCTAAATCCTGGACTGGTAGGGGATACTCGAGGACTGGGTTGGGAACCACTGTATTCGATTGTTCTCTGCTATCTTAGTTTTGATTTTATGGAAGGGACATCTGATCCTTATCATTTAACTGCCACTGAACTTCTGGCCACCAGTGTGATGCTATTGTAGAACGTTTGAGAGCGTGTAGGGAAGCCCTCCAGGGGTTGGGATAATAGGAAAGCAGATGCAATTTGTTGCTTCTAAATCTGATTTAAAACTTCTTTTTTTTAATGGATAGCTTTTGCTTGGTGTGTGTGAAGACATTAGAACATGCGTGCAGTGCCAGGCGTGGGGCACTGGAGAGAAAAAAGGCAAAAAATGTGAGGAGTGTATCTTCAAGATAAAGATGGTGGATGAACTCAAGAAAGGTAAACAAGCAGAATAATACCCTTCATTTAAAAATGTTTAATTACTAAAACGATTATCTCTGCAACACATGGCAAGCCAATAATAAACAAACTTCAGGAATATTGGAGATGAACATTGTGGCTCAATATCACAAAACATTTTGTTTAATATAAACTTGGGATATACAGGTTAACTGCAGCTGCTGTAATGTTATAATCTCAGCGAAGTCCCAACAGGTAAAATCCGTTTCACCAAGCTTCGAAGAAGATATCTCATTAATATCTCACAAACTATACTGAGTGAAAAACCACTATTGGGTTTACTGGTTACATTGGTTATACTTCAATATGGAATATCCCTTCTGGCTGGTGCATTTAAAATGACATTATTGTGTTATATTTTCATTATCCTATTTAAAACTATACAGCTAGAAAACAAGTTTAGAACAACATAGACAGTGAATTAAGATTACACACGGTCCAAGGCAGGTTACTAGACTAGAGCTCCCACTTCACCAGTAATATGTTTGTTGTATTGGGCCAAGCTTGGCCAAATATCTTCATGACATTGACAATGTCCCTAGAATACCTTAGATCACCTAATGCAGGGCTCAAAATATCAAGACATGCCCTACTAGACAAGCCAAATGGTTGCTTGCTTCTACAAGCCTAGAAGGTCCACTGCACACTAACCAAGGGTGAATTTCTACTCGCCATGGCTGCATTTTCACTGGCCTATGGTACTAATATTGAGCCCTGACCTTATGGTTAATCTAGCAATGAAAATAGATAGCATATATTTAATAAAATTGTAACTTTATTGCTGTATTCTTGAAAGAGTAGCTTTGTTTAATTTCATCTTTCTGAAAAAGTTATTGACATATCCTCTGATTACATTGCTGCCAAGAGGCAGAATCCATAATTAACTCAGACACATCTCTTTTAAGATATATGAGGGATAAGTCAGTTTCTGACCCATTGACCAGTGTGTGGAATTGCTGCACAGAAACTGAGAAAATTGCTACGGCAGATATTTCTCCTGTGTGTAATGTCCTATTCTTGCTTTCGGTAGTGAATGAAGCTACAGAGAAATGTACATTCAGGGACGAAGAAGATGATTGCACCTATCACTACTCTGTGGATCAACAAAGTGCTACCCCTTCTAACTACACAGTGATGGTGCAGAACAAGAAAGGTCAGTCCCAGAATAATAGACTATTTCTCACATTTTCATCACACTCAGTGGTATAACAATCTATACAGACAGGTGTCCATATGGTTCCCTTTTACATATATATTGTTAGACTTCCTGCAACTTATATCTCTTCTCCTAACCCAACAGAATAGCTACCTAATGTGATGGGAGATTTCTTTCCTCCAGATCCTATAATCTGGCTGGAGAAGAAACCATTAGGTGGAACCAAAATGGTGTTAGGATATGGGCAGAGATGCCCATATTATTGAAATCTTAATATGTATCTCCTACAGTTATACCACTAATAACTACACTTGTGCAAGAATTTGTTTCAAACGGTCTGAATCAAATTTCTCTTAATCCAGGCCTGAACGAATTGGTCATCCACAAGTCCACTCACAAGCTCGGTTATCACATGTACCTTACACACACACGCTATTTAAAAAAATCATTTTTTATGTATCTTTACCCATCATTACTGTTTTCCTCATCTCACTCATTATGACTATCCCTGTATTCCACCTGGGATACTTTCCAAAGTTTTTTTTTTTTTTATAAATAACTTCCTCAATATCCCATGCATCCTGGTATCGTTTTTAAGATAATATGTGACACACCCACAACCTGCAGAAAATAATGTTGAACTTGGACAGTTTACAATAGTAACAGGAAAAAGAAAAAAGCATACAATAGAAAAGTATGGTTGAACACAATTGATACACCTTGTATAACTATGTACGAGGTTACTATAAAATCAACACAAAGTGCCAATTCATTGTTAGAATAGCATGTGGGGAGTAACCCCTGGGCCAAGGCTCTCTGGCCTAAGATATTGCCAGTGTCAATTTTACGATACATCTTGTTTATAAACTATTTTATGTTTATATACTATAATATATTTTTGTTCATCATTTAGAAGTACTTTACTTTTTACTTTTCATCATCTGCTTATTCCTTCTACCTTCTGCTCACAGCGTTCTACCTAACCATTTGTGGCACATCTTTTGCACTTGTCCTCAGTATTTTAATACCCTTTGTTTTTTGTAGAGTGTCCCCCCGGTGCCTTCCTCTGGCTCATTCCTCTGCTCATCTTCCTCATGTTACTTCTTGGACTGCTTCTGCTGCTCTGCTGGAAATACTGTGCCTGCTGTAAGGTGAGTAGTGTAAGCCTGTAGGACTTTATGGAATATGCAAACCATGAAAGGAGACCACCAAATGGCCTGTGAGATGCTTGGTGGTGGTTGGAACTCATATTGGAATCAAGGATGATTTTTAGTTTGGAGCATCTAGAAGGATGGATAACGAGTTGGAAGGATTTATGGTAGTTTCAATTGACTATAATGCGGTTTATGAAGCTTCTGTATCGTAAAGACTTGCCTAGAACATTTTAAACAGAATTGGACACAGATGGTATTTTGAATAGTAAATAACAAGTTCAAGAATTAAGATGAGTGGAGTAGAATGGGATGAGATGTATAAGTATGCTTATGACTACAATGGACATTAAAGGTGGCCCAGTTTAAGGGGATTTGAGAATGGTCGGAGATAATGATTGTAATGTCTTACTACTTCAACTTGATGATGATGAATAATCTGTTGTATCTCTCTACAGACATGTCTGGCTCTCCTGCCTTGCTGTGGAAAAGGTAAGAGATGACTCCAAAAATGCAAAGTTTAACAGCAATATTAAACTGTCTAATTGTTTGCACAATCATGACAAACTAACATTAAAAGGACACTATAGCCACCAAAACAAATTTAGCTTTAGCTTTTTTTTGTTATGCAGTTCTAGCCACAACAACCCTGACTCACACAGTCTGCATGAAAAATAATGTTTTCATTTTCAGTCACACACAGGAGGCTCCTGCAAGGTCTAACAAGCTATTAACAGTGCAGGAGATAAGACATTCTAAATTAAACAGACTGTGAAATAAAGGAAGTTTAAACATTAGATCTCAATTTACAGGAAGTGTTTAGGAAGGCTGTGTAAGTCACATGCAGGGAGGTGTGGCTAGGGCTGCATAAACAAAGTGATTTAACTCCTAAATGGAACAGAATTGAGCAGTGAGATTGAAGGGGCATGATCTATACACCAAAACTGCTTCATTAAACTAAAATTGTTTTGGTGATTATATAGTATTCCTTAAAGATTTTGAGTTTGTATAGGACAAAACAGATATAAATTGAAAAAAAAAGGATTTTTTTTTTAAACACAAAGAAACTACATACAACAGTCTGATCTTTGACACTCTTACTCTAAACCCTGCAGGGCGCTCAGTAGGATTTAAGGAAGACCATTACATGCTGCGACAGAGCTTGATGTCATCTGATTATCTAAACACACCACTTGTACGCTCTGGGAACATGAAAGGCGGGGATACCGTGAGATGGAAAATTACCAACAATGTGCATCGTCCACTCCCTGCTCCAGGAGACCTGAATCCCAAGGAGCTGGGTATGATGGGGCAGCATGTGCTAAAATACAGTGTTTGTAAAATTAGATATATAGTTTAAAATGCTCAATTTATGTTATGAGAAGACAGAATAGATAAAACATTGGTCAAGCGATTTGCTGAATTTAGTTGCATCCCTAACATCTACATCAATGCTCTTCCACAGTTCCATATGGTGTCTCTTTACGATTGGCAAGGCTCTTCACAGACAACCTGTCCAAGCCTCAGACTCGTGAGTGTGATCAGCTACGTCGAGAGGTGGAGGAAACGGTGAGAAAAAAACAACGCGTTTAGGCTACACAGAAATGGCTAAATTCCTCCAAAAATCTAGTATTTGAGCCTTGACTCTGGTTATTACAAACGGTGGTTATCCCTAGCATATTTTAATGTGAATCTAATCATATGTGGGAAGTATATTTTTCTTTTTTGTATGATGTATTCCTGTATATCTTATGATAAATCTCTGAATTTTTTTGAATCACATTTGTCAGATGAAAGGATAATAATAAGGTGATATCTAATGGTGATACTATTGTAGAGCTGTGAGTGATTGCACAATGTTAAATTCCATCTTTGTGATTATTCCATCCTCTCTCAGCTTAATGAAGTATACAAGACTATACCTGGGACCCACAAAGTGAAGCAGACCACATTCCGGTAAGACTAAGTGCTCTATTAATACTGAGCTATCCCTGAAACCAACAGCAATATAGAAAAATGGGAATATCCAGCACAAGCCTTTATATCCTAAGATCTTTTATTTAAGTTGCCAAAAACAGGTCACATTTCAGCCATGGAGAGTTTGAGAAAGGCCCTGCGTGGCTTAAATGTCTCCATTTTATTGGCACCTTAAATAAAGGATCTTTGAACTTAAAGGTTTGTGCTAGACATTCCCATGTTTCTGTATTCCTGTTGGCTGTTGGTGGAGCCAGGGTTCTTGCAACCTAAGTTGAACAGAGTCTTTGCTGTTGTTATAATTCCTGGAACCACCAATTGCTCTATTGATAATATTATTTTGGTGTTTTTTTTGTCTCCATTCAGGCTCCAGTCTAACGCTGGGAAAAGGTAGGAACAGTAACTACTCAAGCATTGGTTGTTTTTTTTGCACCTTCTCCTCCCATGACACAAATCTTCTCTCTACTCAATTCTTGATTTGGCCCATACCATGTCCTACTCTCGCCTTAAACCCTCTTAATTTCCCACACACATACTACTCTTTCCTCTGAACTACAATACATCCATTGTATTTTATTTACTTTTTTGCTTGTTTTTAGGCAAGATCACACTATTACAGATACAGTCCTTATGGCTCCACGAGAGGCTGAGCCTGAGATTGTAAAAGTGACGGAGAAACATGTAGCACAAGAAAACTTTCAGGATCTGAAGGTGGCTCCAGGATACTACACCGTGACATCAGACAGAGGTACAGTAAAATCACTAACTTTGCCACCGTTGGTTATATTCTCCTGAGCAATGAGCCACGGTTAACACACACAAATATTTCTCTGTATGCTAGATGCTCATGGTCTGGTGGAATTCCAGGAGGGTGTCGAGCTGGTGGATGTACGAGTTCCTCTGTTTATCAGAGAGGAAGATGATGATGAAAAACAACTACTAGTTGAAGCTTTGGAGGTGCCCCAAGGAGCTGCTCGTTTAGGGAGGAAAAATGTCAATATTACAATCATCAAAGAACAAGGTGGGCAGATGTGAGAGATGTGTAATGATATAATATAGGCACTGGGTCATTTCAAACATATTTCCCTGCAGAAGAGTGCGTTCTTGTGGTCCTCACTTGCTCACAATGTGAAGCATTTCTCTTGCATGTTAGCTGGCCATGATAAATTTAATTCATACCTTCAATAGCAATCAAAATATATCTCCCAACATTTAATTTCAATTCTTCATCATAACTGTAGCTTCTAGAACTATCTCATGAAGACAGTTCAAAGTGTTTTGACAGTCAGGTTTATGTCACTATTTTATTGTTACAGCAAAAAGTATTGTCACCTTTGATAAGCCTGCGTACACTTACAGTCGTCACGATCAATTGGCTCGTGTTCCTGTGTCGCGTGAAATCCTTCATAATGGCAAGACTCAAGTTACCTACCGCACACAGGACTTAACAGCTCGTGAGAGCAAGGTGGGAAGGGGAACAGAGGGGCTTTGTAGTTGTGCTTTTCTAGATAAATACAGGTTAATTAATTATCTTTACTATATGCCTGTATCTAGGGTTCAAATTTCCACTTGTCATTAGCCACTGGCAAGTACAAATTAAGTGTGTCATGGCTTAGCAATAATTGGGTAAAGAGAGACACAAACAAGAAGCAGGAAGATAAAAGACAGAGGAATAACAATTGTGGGGGATGGAAAGACAGGACCGAGAAATTCAGGAGTGGGGGTTAAAGGGTGGCATTGGGGATATGCGAAGGATGCGAGAGGTGATCACATTTTCATTTAGGCTTTGATTAAGTCTTAGGTGGTTTTGAAACCTTTTGAAACCTAGCAAAGCATCTGCAGCTATAATGGGGGTTAGGGCGGGGAGGGGGTTTATATTATAGTTTTATGCCTCATTACTGATATTTTATGTTTTGGATAGCCATTGTATATTTAATTATACCTTGATCCATACTCTTAAGTGATTATTCAGGTTTTTTTTTTAAAGTGAGTTAAAAATTTTGGGTCAATCTCTGAGCTGGAAACATAGCTTAGATTTTGTTATTATGTCAAAAATCTGAAGTTCACTTTGAATTCCTGAAAAGTCAGACTTTTATGGTTAAAACTGGCTTGTTTACCTCTGGATGTTATGACGTTATTGTGTGTGTGTGGGTGTTCATTTTTCCACCTTGTAACGCTACTTTTTTTTTAGGATTATGCATTTTCTGAGGGAGAACTCACTTTCCAACCAGGTGACACTCATTCTGAAATTTTGGTTCCGTTGCTCGGGCGCTCTGAGGTGGACACTCTGCTAGGAAACAGGCAGGTCAAGCAATTCCTTCTGGAACTTAGTAACCCAAAATATGGGGCTAAGATTGGCAAATACCCACAATGCACCATCACCATCGATGACACTACCGGTGAGCAACAGAACATTATACATACATACTATTTTTAAGGCATAAAAAAAAGGAACTTAAGCATTAAATAACCAATCCTCATCTTCTCACAACTATTACAGAGTTACCAAAGGTAACACAAGTCCCTTCTCTCCAGTCACCTCGAGGAAAGATAGGAGCTCCCATAAATCTAAAAGCTCAGGCTATCACCGCGAGAAAAATACGTGCCAACTGGGCTCCTCCACCAGGCAAAATATCAGGGTACAAGGTAAGCTATTTTCTTCTATATTTTTTTTAAAGATATTTTCTAATCTATTCTACCCAGGTACAAAGAATAAAAGATAATAAATATAAATAAAGGCAATTGGCAAGGGAGGAACTACATTGACTAAGATACTGGAAAAACAAAAAAACAAAAGAGTAACTATGTACACAGTTCGCAAGTTATCACATTCAAATAGAACAGTATATACATATAAATAATGATGATCTCCATATGGAAATTAATTAAAGAAAGATGTTGGAGCTAAAAATAAAGTAAAAAAAATATTGGAGAAAAGGAAAGAGGAAGAGAATGGTTACAAGTAAATGGACAACTAGATAGGTAAGAGAATACTTAACAAGTTTAGTCATTTTCAAGACTCACCTTCTTTTATGCATACAGTAACATTGGACAGTATTTCCTGTAGTCATTCTGTATGGACACCCACCACATGCTTTTCAGTTATTTTGTTTTGTTTTCATTAAGTCATTAAGTTCACTAAGTCAGTGAGATATTTGCTACAAATGTAAATTCATGTCATCTGATTTCTGAGGCATTTTCGGATGTTTCTGTTCAATATCATGGATAAACTCTTGACCTGTAGGTGCGGTACTGGATTCAAGGAGACTCGGAGTCAGATGCCACGGTCATTGACACTAAAGTACCTTCCGTAGACCTGGATAATCTGTATCCATACTGTGACTATGAGATGCGTGTTTGTGGATACAATACACTTGAGGAGGGTCCCTACACAGATATAGTCACGTGTCAAACTCTAGAGGATGGTGAGTTCCACAGTTTGGGTTCGAGAATCAGCTTACACAATGGTATTTTTAATTTCTTTTTTTTTTTTTTAACAAACCTATGTATTTACCTAAAAAAATAACTTTCCTTTTGTCTCTCTACAGTGCCAAGTGAGCCAGGTCGTCTAGCCTTTAACGTCATTTCAAGTACCGTAACACAACTGAGTTGGGCAGAGCCTGCCGAGACCAATGGTGATATTACAGCGTATGAAGTAACTTACGGCTTGGTCAACGAAGACAATAGTAAGGAAGGCATCCCTCCAATTCATCTGTCTAACTCTACTTTCTCACAGTTTACAACTTTAGTGGACAGATATTTTTTTTTTCACTTTTGGTGAATCCTATCTCTTTCCTCATCTCCATTTTACAATCCACAAATTATGTTAGCTTGATCAGGTTAAAATGAGAATGTAAAATTATTTATATTGTGAGTCTATAAAGTGAGTCAATCGAAGTGTTACTTCAATATCAAAACTAAAGAAACCAAAATATCCTTATTTATTTGGCACTCTGTTCCATGTATAGATTCTCATCTCCAGAATTAAGTTGTTTATTCCAATGGTGCCGTTACCATTGATGGTGAAGCCCGACCACCACCATAATTAAATGATCTTTAAAAACCTTATTCATCTCTAAGATTGATATTAATTAAATTAAACAGCAGGCTTTTGCTTCTAGCATCCAGTTCATCACTTAGGTTTTCACTGCTATCACAGGTTACAAGTGTCTTCTGTGTGTTCTTATATGGGTCATTCTATTGCAGCTCCCACTGGACCTGTGAAGAAGGTCCAAATCAACAGCCCAAAGAAGCGCATGGTTCTTATTGAAAATCTGCGAGAATTCCAGCCTTATCGTTACACCGTAAGGGCATGCAACAAGGCAGGATGGGGCCCGGTGAGGGATGCAACCATGAACCTAGCCACCCAACCTGCTCGTCCCATGTCTAGTAAGTTAAACGCAGGTTATAAATGAAACCATCTAAGTTGGAATATGTAAAATGACCAAACATGATACAGTCCAACAGAATTACAAACAGTACAACACTGAAAATTCCAGTGTAATTCTACATTGATATTAATCATGTTTTTGAGAGTATGTAATTGACAGTTTGCTTTTACGACTAGTGTAACAGTTCTTTATTAGTTCTTTACTATTTTCCACAGTTCCCATTATTCCAGATGTCCCTATTATTGATGCGGAAGCTGGAGAGGAATATGACAGTTACCTGATGTACAGTTCCGATGTTTTACGCTCTCCGGTGGGCAGCAAGAGACCAAGTGTGTCCGACGAGTCAGGTAAGGATCATCCTGTAATCTGCTACCATATAGGAAAAAAGGGTGGACTGGAGATCACTTTGTTTCCCACTCTTATGTAATTGGGTTTTCTATGTCTGTGGTCCCATGTCAGAGACTATACATATTGCTTATTGTGTGTGAAGCAATGCACTCCAGTCTCAGTCTACTGGCTGTTAGCACCACACTGCCCTCCTGGGCTAGTTTAGTGGAGCTCACTGTTCCTACTACACAACCTCTATCCCCATATCTAT
Organism: Pelobates cultripes; assembly: GCA_933207985.1. NCBI lineage: Eukaryota > Metazoa > Chordata > Amphibia > Anura > Pelobatidae > Pelobates > Pelobates cultripes. The sequence goes on along the minus strand of OW240917.1, from coordinate 228,376,156 downwards.
TTCTCTCCTCCAACCTGTCCTCTGAAGGCCAGCGCTGGAAGTACGTTCCACTCCTGGGCTCAGAATTGGACCTGCGTCGAATCACCTGGAAAGGTCCTGCAGAGATCATACCTCGTCTGTCCAGTTGCAGTGGTCTGTCCACGGATACGGAAAGCACACAGGACCAGCATGATAGCGCCAGTTCCGTGATGAGAAGAGGAACCTTTCGTGCAACACCAGAAGGTGACAGAAGGACGGTGGGGGCGGGATCCATTTCAGTCCAATTAGATCCCCCTTACACCGTCATAAGTGTGAAGTGCTAACAGCCTGTAGCTTGCATGGGGTTCATGTCTGCATTGCATGTGTGTTGGAGAGATGGCGTAATGGTCAATTTACTATGTTTCATCCAACCTCCTTGATTCTCCAACAGGCAGGCTAAACAGAAGCTTCTTATTGAGATGAATAAATAGCTGAAATGTAGCATTCTGGGGTGCTCTCTCTTGTCCATTAACTGACAAATGAAGTTGCTTCAATAAGTTTTGTTCATGTCTTTTAAATATTTAAGTATATTGATAATCATTTAGAATAAAATGATTTTAAAAAGTGGCAACACTCCAATAGTAGATCAGGCTAGAGTTCCTTCAGTACCACCACCGGACCACCAGGGTTTACAATGCTCCCCTCCCTGGCCAAAGATAAGAAGGGAGTTATAGAGTGTATTTATTTAAATAATATAATATATAATATAACATAACAAAATGCATATTTGCTCCCATTTCATATCCCTAGGCTGTAATGTAAACACTGTCTTTTCTCTGGGGAAAAAACAGTGTTTACTGCAAAAAAGCCTTAAGGGAATGATTATACTCACCAGAACAAATACAATAAGCTGCAGTTGTTCTGGTGACTATAGTGTCCCTTTAAAATTAAAGTATCCAAATGTGAGCTGAATTCTGGACCCCAGACGGTGTCAGAGCTGCTTTAATATACAACACATAATAATATTGTATGTATGTACAAAACAATTACATGATAACATTTTATTATCTTAAACACCTTAAAGTTTTGGAGAGGCTTGTAATTGCCACGTGTGTGGTCCATCCAAACATGCTGAAATACCCAAGTTGTGTTGCCTAATTTCTGTTACCACAAGTTTTGCTTGGGGTCCATATTACAGGATCGGTAAAGCTTGAATAAGAGATTCTATGGCTATTTATTTATTTAATTGATACTTTTATTTTTTTTAAATTTCTTTTGTTAAAATTTTATGACCGCACAAATAACACTGTTACATACACAAGACATATACGGCGGGCAACCACGACTGCATAGCAGAGAAAAAAAAAAAGTAAAAATACTATTACAATACAGTCATGGAGTACAACTGTGTCACCGTAAACAGCCTGGTATCTTCACACATATCTCAAAAGAGATAAAGTTGTTTCATAAACCAGGGAAGAAAAGATACTGAATTCATAATATGATAAAAAAAAAAAGACTACAAACAACACAACAAACGAACGTTAACAGAGTCTGCAAAACCCCATAAATAAGTAGGTGGATAAGAAGGCAAACAAGGCCGAGACTGGTCCAGTAACAAATCATCAGGCTACTCCGAGCAGGTACCATATGCCTTGAGTCTGGTGATATTATATTCATTCCACATATCACAAGGTACCGCAGAAGGCGTAGAGGGGCTTGAGATAAAGGAGACCAACGTGTTCAATGTCTTACTGGTTCTATAGCTGATTAATACAGTTACAGTTCAGTAGGAGACTATGATGTTCTCACCCTCTCTGTTTATGTTTCTCTCCTTCCATTTTCTATAAAAAAAAAATTTCATTTTGGGGACATTTTGGTGCTCTTAACCAATGTTAGAGGTTACTGCATGTCGCCAGCTCTGAATAGAATGTGGTTCTGCTGTCACTGTCATAAACTGTTAACTAACAATCGTTTCTACATGAGTATTTGGTTAATGTGAAAACAAGAATTTAAGTGTTAATATTTGACGCAAAGTGTAAGCTGACAACAGGATGTAAGTGATCCTCTATTTCCTTTTGTACTCGCTTATATCCATACCTGGAATCTAGAGAACAATAATATCCCGAAGAGAGCCCTGGAAATAATAACTAGCCAAAAGCAGATTATGCACCAACACAGAACTTTTAAGTCATAGCGGTCCTTGTGGAAACAAAAATACAAAATGTACAATAGCATCAATAAGAAGAATCAGATGTCAGGACAGGAGTAAAAAAAAAAATCACTCAAGGTCAACTTTTCAGAGTTCCCTGGTTTACGTATGTGGAAGTCACACATTACTGAATACATGATTACTATTCTGGTTAGATATATTGTAACACCCCATATTTTTTTTTAGAACAACTCTTGAATGGACGTATGGACTTTACCTTTCCTGGGTCGGTAGGAAGCCTGAACCGGTCCGAGACCTCTGGCTACCACCAACTCGGTAATGTTACGAACCAGGAGGCATACAGGTTTGGCAGTACCAGCTCCCAGTATACAACCATCTCATCGGTACAAGGTGAGAAATTACAGCGGGTAGAAAATATACAAGGGTCAATAGTGTTATTGATGTATTTGTCATTCGTAACTCTTCCTTGCTCCTTATTACTTGCTTTTTGAGTATTCTCTTCAACCTATTACCCAACTAGATGTGTTGACCTCACACTCTTGTTTTCCTACCTTAATTTCTCTTTCTCCCCTTCCATCTACTCTCTTGTTCTCCTACACCATTCGAGCCATGTAATACTCTCTCTGCCACATATAATGGCTCCTACAAAGCCAATCACACTTAACTTATGGTTCGATTTATTTCTACAACTCCATTTTTGCCCTCTTCCTTCCTCTGTTTTCTCTGCTCTCCAAATTGTGATACAACTTTTTTCCAATCAGTTCCTCACTATCTGTTGCTGTCTTTTTTTTTTTACCTGCCCTTCCCGCAGAGCGGGTTGGTGGGTCCTGGCCACGCATACAGGTAAACCCTAGGAGAAATCTTGCGTGCCCACTGGTGAAGGGTTTCCAACTCAACTGTTCTGCCCGGGACTCAATTATCATGCCTGACATTCCTAGAGCAACACACCTGGTGATAGGTACCATGGGAATGTGCCATGTCCATGCTGATTCATCATGCTGATTCATTTCATGGATGCTTAAACTCCTTCAGTGCTAAACCCTTGAGCAATGAACCCTCAGTTCCTCCCAACAGGCCGTGCTGTGAACTGTATTGATCCTGAGTATACCTCTACTCCTCTATTCTCCTGATAGTGAGCTCAATTCAAGGATACACATGGAAACGGGGTTTTATGGGGGAAACGTTGGCTTCAAAAGAAAATGCAGTATATAGGGTACATAAGGTATACTCAGCATTGATATAAATGCAGCACAACAGTTTATTAAGCGTGTCTAATGCATGGTCATGCTTTTGCTCCCTAAAAGTCAGAAGAGTCTGCGATACATTGTAATGTATCTCTTAAAAGCCATATCTCCTCTTCAAGGGCAGAAAGCCTTTAGGACCACTGTGGGCTACCTCACCCATGATGCTTATCCATCCTGTGAGCATCATGGGAAACTTAGCTCACAACACAAAGGCTGGCCGCCGCTTGACATTTTATTAATTTTAATGTATATGTTTTCTTGTCTTGCACAATCTCTGAACGTATCGAAAAGGTATGCACTATTTTTTCAGCAGGATGGGTGTAGCAAGGTATCCCTTGAGTTATTAATTTGTTGAGCATGAGGTTGCTGTAAGACATGAACGATAGTTAAAAATGTAAATAAATTTGCTTCCCACCTTTTTTCAGAGACCGCAAGGTATTGAAATGTTATAATGTTATGTGCGATATGAATGTTGTGAAATGTAGACATATGGTATCCTAGCTTGATTTGACTCTTTCAGTGCCACAGTGGATGCACTTATCTGGCACTCAAATGGTTAAATGTTTTGCAGACTCCTCTGATAAATAAGGGTTAACCTGATGGCTGAATGATCACCCCAAGCTCAAACCTGCACGCAGCAAAATCCCCCTTCCTACATAGCCAAAGAGAATACTCATGCGACCATCTCTGGGCAAGGAGGGTTAACCACGAGCTGCTATAACCACCACATCTTCAAACCCTGGACCTGATCATGCATGAGGGTCCTACTGCGAGACATAGGTGCCCTTAAATGCCTTCCAAGCATGTGTGTTTGTAATGAGCATTGCCACCATAGGGGGTCACTTAATGACATGAAAGAGAGCTGCTGAAAGACATTGTGGAGCTGAGCTGCTAATCACTGTTCTGTTGTACATTGCTGAGCACAATCACAGAAACAGAACTGTTAATTGACATCTCTGACTTCAAGCAGGGTTTAAACAATAGAGGAGCTTACATTGTACAAGTGACCTCTTGTTTTCTGCATGTCCTAGAGTCAGTTGGACAGATACATTCTGAGACATTGCCAACATTCCATTATACGTAAGCTGGACGGATGAGGCCTACTTGCACTGTGCCAGTAAGGTCCATTTGTGCCATATTTGCTAAGCCCCACTAAAACTCTTGTTCCATTTTTCCCTTACTGCACAGGTGCATCAGGACAAAGCAGACTAGGACTACCACCACTAGTACTTGGAGCTGGAAGGGGGCGCACTCACTCAGAGGACGTGAGGGATGCCCTCAGTAGTCTTGATGTTGCCATACAAGGTAAGTCTATCTGTAAGTGGTCTTTCCTTTTCCTGTTAATCGGCATCTCTGAATACTGAGTTTAAAATGTCTTTCTTACTAGGTTCCCGCCTCTCTCCCGGCATTCCTGATACGCCAACTCGATTGGTGTTTTCAGCCCTGGGACCAACATCTCTTAAAGTCAGCTGGCAAGAACCACAGTGTGAAAGAGCAGTGCTTGGGTACAAGGTGCAGTACCAGATGCTTCATGGAGGTAAGTGATCCTGTGTAAGAAGAGTTAAATTTTTTTTAAATTTTAATACGGTGGAATAATATACCGGGCCAATGTACAATACCATTTGTGCAGTTCTAAATATCTAATTTCCCTCATAAAAATAATATTTTTTATATCCGCCATATATATATCTATAATGCTGGTTCTGTTTTCGCTCAGGATTAGCATTTCATACAGTGATCTGACAGACTTGATGTGATATATTACGTAGTATGCGGACATGGATTCTATTCATTTTTCCAGGTGAGACTCGGACCATTGACATCCCAAATCCTCATGAGAACTCTGTGGTGGTGGAAGACTTGCTCCCCAATCACTCATACATGTTCCGAGTGAAGGCGCATAGCGAGGAGGGCTGGGGACCTGAACGTGAAGGAGTTATCACAATTGAGTCACAAGTGGACCCCCAGAGTCCCCTCAGTCCCGTCCCAGGTAATTAATTAATTAATTTACCGTCTTATTAAATTATGGCTGGATTTGGGTGTGCAGTAGCTAGAAAGCTAGGCCATTCACTCATGTAGTGGGTAAGTCCCCATTATGGCAGCCCTTACCAGAAGGTATTTTTATCGTCCTTTCCTTGTAGTGTTTTGTAGTGCAACATAGTATGTATGTATCCTGACAGTTATGGCTTTTTCTTTTTTTTTTCGCAGGCTCTCCTTTCACCCTAAGTACACCCAGTGCTCCTGGACCCCTTGTCTTTACCGCTCTCACCCCGGATTCCTTGCAACTGAGCTGGGTACGACCCAGAAAACCCAATGGGACTATTCTGGGATACATGGTGACATGTGAAATGCTACACGGTGGGGGTAAGTGTGCTGTGGAGTTATTGGGCTCCTGAATACTGTACAGAAACTAAATGTGGGGGAATTGTAACAACACAAATTAATAATGGTACATTAAAGCCCAGGCAGTAAACAGTGAGGTGTAAACCTGAATTAAGGTTCAGGTTTGGAATTTATCTTCATGCATCTCTTGCAGGTGAACCTCGAAACATTTACGTAGAAGGTGATCAAAATGAGACCTCCTTAACAGTTCCTTTCCTGAAGGAGAATCTTCCCTACAAGTTCAAGGTGCAGGCAAAAACCACACAGGGATTTGGACCTGAGAGAGAGGGGATAATTACTATTGAATCCCAGGATGGAGGTGAGTGGCACAATTATAAATAAAAAAAAAAAATGATGCCATATACTCCACTACTGTGACATTGTGTTTTCCTGCCAGATTTTCCAACCAACTAATTTCAACATCAACCTTTGTTTCAAAGAGTTTCCCATTTTTAAATCTGTTGCCAAACAGATTTAACCTATTTTTGTAGCAAAAAAAAAAGTGCACTGGTCCCAGAAGTACTTCCTAGCATTGTGGGGCTATGATGTCACTCAGAGAAGGATTAAGATCCCATGGGGCCCTAGGCAGGTTACTAGTTTGGGGCTGTTTCTTCATTCTTCTCAAAGGGATGGTTAATGGGGCCAAGCACATGCTTGAGGTCTGGTACCCTTGTCTAATCCCTGGGCCCAATGCAGCCACCATATGGTTTATTCAGCTCTGATGTCACCTGAACATGGGAGTGACATCATGATGTATTTCATACATGCCTCCTATGTGTTACTCATATCAGTAAGAACTTCAGTAATGTTTACTAGGGTAAGAGAATGAGGAACTGTTACATCAATTCCACTTTAAATCCCTCACTCGCCAGAATTGTGTAAAAACTTTCATTTACTTTGCAAAAACAATTTTAGCCCATCAAGCCTCATTCACAGCCAGCTACCCTCATTTATACTTTAGGAATGCTTGCCAGCTGAGCCTGTAGAGGAATTAATTTCTCTGGCAGGGACCACTGGCCACTCATTTAATGTCTGCAAGTGTGCTGAAAGTGTCAGCTTCCCACTCGTTTCAAACAGTAAATGAAGTTTCATAGGGGATACTATTCCCACAGTTTGAGGGGACTGAATAAGCTTTCCCATTTTACTGCTAGCACTATACTGGCATACCAGAGACTGATTGAGATTGCAATTGCTTTTTTAAATATATATATATTTTTTCCTATAAACGTAATTTAATTGTATTTACGATATGTGGTCATTGTTCTCAATTACAAACATTCCTTTTTCATATAATGTTGCCATTTTCTGTAACTTGTATTGCTAGTAATGCCTTATAAGCAGGGTATTTAACCACTTGTATGCATCTATTTTGTCACACTTACTGTATGTGTTAAAAATGTATATATACACGCACACCCTGAGAGGTAATTTTATGCACATAAACGTTCATTTACCATAATCGCAGGATAAGCATTGGGAAAATAGAAATATGTTCTTTCATGTTAAATTGCATCATCTGTGCCAGTGACTTCCAACAATATCGGTTTATAAGTCAGTGTAATACTGGATACTACATAAAATGATGTCAAGATACAGATTTGTCTCAGTGATGGTGTTTGATTGCCTCTTTCCTCTTCCTTACATGCCACAGGAAGTTTCACTCAGTTTGGTGGGCAGCAGATGACACGACGTGAGATATTTACCCTGCCTACGGAATACAGTCAGAGCACAGTCACCCATTCCACAGAGCCCTACTTTTCAGGTGAGACTAAATTGTAATTTGAACCTCTGTCTTAGTGTATGATAGTCCAGTATCTTCCTTGCCTTCCAATGGACGATGTACTGGATTTATTTTACGTGGCTATTAGTCTCCCCCCTGTGGCTAAAACTATGCATGTCTAAAATATAAAATCATAGTATATATGTTACAATGTCTAAGCACTGGTATCTTCCATTCTTTTTAGATGGCTCACTGGTTAGCACTCGCCGTATGGAAAGCTCGGGAACTGTTACACAGCAGGTCACCAAAGAGTATGTCACACGGACCATGATGTCAGGAGGTTCTCTCAGCCGGCAGGTGGAACGCCAATTCTATGAGGCTTAAAACTACCCGCAAGCTTGTGCACCATAATCACCTATCACATGTGGACAATGGGTCATCACCTTGCTCATCACTTAAGGGTGACATTTTGTCACCGCTGCCTTTAACCCTTTTACTGCTGCAAGAGTATGTTATGTGCTTACGCTCATTCAACCCCCAGTTCGTACACCGAATGTGTTTTTCGTAATTAGAATTCTAGAAAAGGAAAACACTTCAGGGTGGCAGAACCAGTATCAAAATGTCTTTACTGGGATTCTTTGATGGAGTGATTATTGAGATTACTACACCGGTCACAATAACCCCTGCACTTTACAGCTTTTCGATTGCTGCCCTTTAAGGGACGCTATGTACTGAGTTTTACTTAAATATTTTTTACTGTGTAAATATTAACTTGCCATTTTAAACATTAAGGTGTAGAGGAAAAAAAAAGAACTATGTACATTTTATGAGAAAATATTGTAGAATCTGGGATGACTTTTCCAAAAGGAGTATAAAAAAAAGTTATACAGACCAAATGAAATAATTTTAACGTGTGTCAGGATGTCCTGAAGAGAAACTGCTTTAAAGGTGCTTTGATTTTTATCGTTTTGTTACAAGGGATATTGGTACTGGGGGCTTGTGAGGTCAGGGCTGGAGTTTAATCCAATATACCTTAAGGGGCATGACTACAGGATCCCCCCAGATCCCAAAACAAACAAACACAAGTGGATAGAGAAGGAGAATAAATGGGATTGGTGGAGCCATAAGTCTTACCCCATTTTCCAGATACTTCCTGTTCCCAGAAAAATGCCCATTGTCTCTTAGCGCAACTCTGGTTTTGAACCTTACATATTTTGCTAAAAGTGATCTTAATAGTTACATTGATACATTATAATGTTTATTATTATTGCCATTTATATAGCGCCAAAAGATTGTGTAGCGCTTTACAATATTAATAATGATGTTCTTTTACCAAACACAGTGTAGGTAGGTAGGCAGGACGGACATCCACATTTATCACCATTTGATCAATGACCAAAATATAGGTGGGACTAGAACGTAAATTTCGGACTTGATGGGTATTATGTAAAACAGCAATTGAGGGACAGATGTAGAATCCTGAAGCAATCGTGTGGAACCAATGAAATGCCTCTAGTCATTGCCTTGACTTTTAATAAATTGTCATGGCATTTTCTTTTTCTAAATAGGTTTCCTTGTGTTTTACATAAAAAGAGAAGTGGTGTCAAGGCCTTACATTTACAATTATTTATATAGCGCCAACATATTCCACAGCCCTACAACTCTCCCAAAGAGTTGACCATAAATGGTCTTAGAGGTTTCAAACCTACAGCATCAGGCTGAACATGTAAGTAAAACAAAAAAAATGTGTTTATAATAAACCCAAAGAATATTAATAATGTGGTGAGGATTTTGAATGTAAAAGTGAACTAAAGAACTAAACAGTATTTTCTTTTTTTTCTATTGTGGTGAGGAAATAGTGGGACATTTTCTTCCCTTTGACACAGAAATGAAACAATAAGAATGTTTGCCAATCAGTATCACATACTGCGGTCACATCTAGATGTGTAGAGAAAAGACATGTTTATTTTATATTAGGATGGCATGACATCATACTCCAGATCACGTTTACAATGGCAGCACCCCAGCGCCTGATGATGGTTTGGTAATGTAGAATGTTGGCGAACCTCTGTATTTCTCCTGTGGGCAGAGACAATGGAGGGTTACTAAATAACATAGAACAAGGGATGGTCACATGTATGTTGAAATGATTCTTCAAGTGTCATTGCTTTCTGCTTAGTTTACAGATTGCCATTTTTAAAAAAAAGCTGGTTAACTCTTTGTGATAATAAAATGCATTTTCATACAAGTGTTTTACATTCGTATTAAATCTGATTTTGTTTAAAATCTAAACACTAAGAAGTAGATCCCACAAAGTCCAGAATTGGCCACACTAGAAGTAAACCCAGAAAATGCCTTTAAGGCAGCTCCTTCGAAATACTTTGGTTATTTATAAAATACACAACATGGTAAAACAGACCTCATATGTGACAAGGAATACGGACATAGACATACAAAAAAAAAATCTAACAATGTAACCCTAAATCCCTGCACCTAAAAGAATGGCGGGAAGGGGCGGAAAAAGTAGGTATAAGGCCTAGAAGGGCACAAGACGCGTTTCGCGTTGGTCTTTTGGTGTGATTGCTGGGAGTGAATGTTTAGTGTTCCAAATAATAGTTGAATGAAAATTGTTTTTGTAAACAGAGGCTTTACTTTCTACTAGAATGGACACATTATCTAAAAATCTCATAATAGAGCAATTATCACATATACAGTGATGTATTTAATGAGTCAGTGTATCTCAAAGGAGCAGATGTAGAAAGGCAGCTACCGATTGTAAGGAAATATATACATCAACATATCCTGCCATCCCACCAGCATGTTTTTTTAGGCTTAAATGACCATTAACAGCACCCACACCACTTCATTTCAATGGAGTAGTTTGGGTGCAGTGGTCCTTACGTTTTAACCCTGTGATGTAAAGCACTGCTGTTTAGCAAATATGGCAATGCTTACATTGCAGGGTTAAATATGCCTCTACTGTGAAAATCGAGTCTCACAGTTAATCTCCTACAGGAACGCAGCGCTACTGTGTATTTAAAAAACAGAAACAAGATTTGTTTAAATGCAGGGTAATATCTTCTAACTTATACATCTTAAAACCTACTAGGCACATTTTAGAATGTTAACGTTAGGTTTATTTTATTTGTGTTGATTACTGTAGGTTTGTCCTTGAAGACAGATCAATTTATTACACAATACCCACTGCCCCCACTCACGTTACCTGAATTTTTTGCTTGGTAGTCTCAGCTACAGATGCTTCCAGCAAAGTCACTGTGCAGCCTCCAAACCCTCCGCCGGTCATTCGGCTACCATACACACCAGGTATCTCCAGCGCTATGGCTACCAATTCATCAAGTTCTGGACAGCTAACCTCATAATCATCCCTAGAAAGGCACAGGTGTCAGCCGATCATTTGGAACAAGATAAAACTGTCTGCCGACGTAATTTTATTGTCATATACAAAATGGAGTTCCGTGGTTCCGCAGGATGTTGGGTCATCTCTGGTTATTGTACGCCATTTTTCTATCATCATTTAATTAAGTCATTCCCCCATATTACAGCATTGCAGAATTTGTTGAGCTTAAAAGAATCTAGGCACCATAACAAGATGGAGTTGTTATGGTGCCTCTAGTGTTCATTTAATAATTAAAGTTCTAAAAATCCACCAAATTGAATGCTTGTCAGTACACAAAGATGAAGACAGACAGAGACTCTCTAAATATGTTCTACAGAAAAGAGATATCCATGGAGTTATGTTGTCACTAACAAGAACAGACACCCAGAGTCAATCAGCCTGCCAGAGACATGCACTCAATGCAGGGTAGGGACCCTCTGAGACAATTAGACCAAACAGGGCAGTTAGACAGTCAGAAAGGAGAGGGTTCTACTGAGACAGCCACACATAGAGGAGAGGTCTCCATAAACACAATCACACTGAACAAAACTGACTCTCAAAAGAGAGAGTGCCCAGTTTCTGATGGACTCCAATTGAACGTTACCAAATGGTTTCACTACTTACATGTGTAGGGCACCAGGGCACTCCTCTGCCATAATTGTAGTGGTTATGGTGCTTCGAGTGTTCCCCATGTTTGTGGAAAAGAGAGGCTGTCCAAGAGAACTCTGTCCATATACCATGGGTGGTTTCTGCATGTTTTAGGTTTAAAACCCTTAAATATTTCTGTTAAATTATTTTATTTTGTGGCTTGCAAACCAGATGATTATTTTCTGTATTAATCATTGGATGATGGAAATTACATATGTAGGAGTTTATCATCTTGTATACATCCCGTCTTTCTTCAACCAGAAAACAAAACAAAAAAAACACACACACAGTCCAACTCTCACAGCACACACACTGAAAGAGAGACAAGTCCTAACATATCACTAGTTCGACAAAACAGATTAAGTAAGAGAGAGTTACTCAAACTGTGAGCCACTAATTTAGTAATAAATGTATAGACACCCAATGAGAGGAGCAGTTTGTCTATTAGTATAACATGCCTACCTTAGTGAATTGTGACTCTCTACCATTAATTTCCCAAACTCTCTGTAATCCCCTCTTTTTAAGGCTTGCGCAGCATTGGTGGTCCTCTCGATCTCATTGATCACGTGACGTGCCCGTCTGTAACATAACCCCGTTAGATTCTCTTTTTTTGCTACGAAAAAAGCATAAATAAGTTACCATTTAAAAAGCAGTGGGATGTTACCTGAAATTTCCAGCATTCAGAAAGACTATCAGTGGTCACTAACTATATTTTAAGAGTATCATCTCAATAACAAGTATTCTCAAATCCTTCACTAAAAGGAACATAATTAATCAGCGATTCAAAACAGCCATAAATATAATGTTGCACCTCATTACATCAGATACCTCCAAACTGCCCAAAAGTCAGTGGGAACCCAATTTTTAGTTCTATCTAGGGGTAGATATTGTCGCAATACAAAAAAAATAATATTATATATATATATATTTTTTTTTTTAATTTTTTTTTTAATACAAATATATATGGTTTTAGGTCTCCTGTAAGACAGTTGTTAGACAGAAGTATATTTATGGACTCCGATACATTGATCTGTTTAGTGTAGCAGATGTTTTGTCAGTACGTAGACAACTTTTATCTTAATAAAGAATGTTTTATTGTGCTACCCTATGTGAGCATGTTTTTCTTGTATAGGACATTCAATATGCTATGCAATACACTCATACATTCCTATACCTGTATACACTGCATCTTACTGAACCAGTTTGCACACAAATAATCATTGTGCCTGTTACTGTAGAGCCCTGCAGTATACCCACACTTGGTGCACATTAGTGAGGCGCTCATGACCAATCACAGCTTCTCAGTGAGACAGTTAGTAGACAAGCATGGAATTCAAACATTAACAGATATCTTCTCCAATCGGTTGTGAGAGTATGGTAGTCAATAACAGGTTGACATCATGCAGAGAGATTGATGATAAACACAAATGTCTGAGAGAAAAGCCTGCTGCTATGCTATTCCCCAGTGAACAGTATTTTTTTTTTTTTTAAACCATGTAATTTGTATTTAACATTACTGCTCACTTGACTTCTATTTTGTCATGTAAAGCAGTTTGTCAAACAGTAAAAAAAAAATGACCATTGTGTCTTGTATGACAGTCGTAAGCATCCTTCTGCGAGGTGCCACAGGCAAACACTTACCCTTCAAATCACTAAGGTTGGCGTCTCTCAGTGTCTCTTTGCCAAGAACCTTTGCTGCCTCCTCGCACTGCCTCCTGCGCTCTGGATATTCGCTTCCTGTCAGCTCGTGGCGCACATTGGAATTGGTTATGAGCACCGCCAATCCAGGATCTGTCAGAGGGAGAGGAGTCACCTCTAAGGACCTGAGTTAAGGAGAAGAGAAAAATGGTCTGAAATTCCATGAGAATGTTCCATGAAGATAATGATACCCTTAAAGGGTGCAGTAGCTTGCAATGCAAACAGTACTGTTCTTGGAGTAACTTGTTTGTATGTGCTCTGATGACCTATCCAGAAAATTATTGTGCTCAAGGGATACGTGCAAGCAGCTTTCAGTACACCAGCAAACAGTGCTTTCAATGTAAGCTAACCACTCAGCCCCTACACGTACAGGAGACTGATCTGCATGGTGTGTACAAGCAGCATACAAGTAGTGGATGGCTGAAAGAGGAACCTATGTGTCTGAGGGTAGGGGAAGGTGGAGCTTATGCACAAATATTAATTGAAAAATAGAGACAATGTAAGGCAATTCAATGCTAAAAAAAACACTTCTTCACTTTGAGTTATTGCTTGCGGATGAGTGCTGTACTATCTGGCTTTTCTTTGCTACAAGACTGATTTTAGCAGAATCAGTGTTCAACATTTGAAGAAAAGTGAGTGCATACTGTCTGTTTTTCTGTCCAAGGAATTTAATGCTGACATAGCCTTACAAATATTCTCTAGTATTAGCAGTCTATCTGGGACTTGCAGTGCGGTGCGGACATCAAGTGCCAGTTGGATCACAGAACCAAGAATGATGAAATCAATCATATTTCTCTCTGATCAACACAGATTTCACGTTACAATTTTCACTCTCCCTCAATTAACGCGCACATTCTAACTAATTATATATATATAAACCAGCACTGACATAATATACAGATTTGCAATCTGTTTTCGGAGCATCCGCAGCAAGAGATTATGTTTCTAGCTGAGAACTTCTAAATGCAATTGTTCACATACCATATACCCTGATATGACTGTTTCCTAGTATACATCATCTCTATCTAAAATGAATTTATGGTTTCCACTAGCCCTATCAGACGATTCTCACTGTGTATGCCAACAATTATTGAGAGACTAATGTACATCACAACATGATCCATCCTCACAGTGTGAGACTGACCTGCAGTCAATCAGCAGGGCATGTCCCTCCCTCCCCAAAACTGAGATAAATTGGTCCATGATTCCACAGGGTACGCCAGCAAACGTGTGTTCAGCTTTCTGACATGCAAGTGCCTTCTGTATGGGGTCCCCATCATCTACAAGAGTCACAGTTTAACAAACTCAGTATATTGAGAACATGACATGGGCCTTTCCATAGAACCTGACTTTTTTTTTTTTTTAATTTCTGTTTTATTGCAAACCAATAGCATAAGTAACAGGCAGTGCAGTAGGACACACAGGTCCACAGTAAAAAACAGATTACAATATTTTAAGCCACGCAGGGTAAAAATAATATCCGGAAATAAGTTTGGACTCGCAAGTCCAGTAGAAGACCGTGATGATGTAAAATGCAGAAGATAAAGGACAGTGAAGTAGCATTAAACACAGTAGCCTCAAATCCCAGAGAATATGACGGATAACAGAGGTCAAGGCGACTGCCAATAGGCAGCCGCGTGAAATCTTGATTTTGTACAGATTTATGTTTGTATAGGGATGTAAGGTACGGTCTGTTAAATGTATTGCACAACTGGTGTACCCACAGATGATATAGCGGAGGCACTGTTCCTTCCTCTAGAATCCGAAACCTGTCCCTGGTTTAGTTATTAAGTTGCTTTTCAATGGTTAGTAAACTGGTTAAATAAAATCAACAACTGGATAATATATGGAGCTGTTTTCAATAAGATAAGGAATGACTAGAAATAAATAAAACATTAAAATCATAAACAGAAAAATTATGTTTTAAAGGAACACTCCACGCACCTGAAGCACTTTAACTTGCTGGACTGCTTTTTTGTCCTCTTTTTTTCATTTTACAAAAAGTTAAGATTTCAATAGAATTTGGAAGTTTTATGAATTAAAGGGACACTCCAGGCACCCAGACCACTTCTGCCCATTGGAGTGGTCTGGGTGCCAACTCTCACTACCCTTAACCCTGCAAGTGTAATTATTGCAGTTTTCATAAACTGCAATATTTACCTTGCAGGGTTAAGTCCTCCTCTAGTGGCTGTCTTAGAACACAAAAAGTGTGTTATCCGACGCTGGACGTCCTCACGCTATGTGAAATCCCCATAGGAAAGTATTGAATAATGCTTTCCTATGGGGAGGTTTAATGCGCATTAGGTCACCCCTGCCAGCTGACATCTGCGGGGGAGGAGAGTAGGCAGAGCCTGACCCAGCGCCGAGGAACATCGGTGCTGGACTCCGGTAAGTCACTGAAGGGGTTTTAACCCCTACAGCAACTTGGGATTGGTGGTGGGAGGGAGAGGGGCACTGTAGGGTCCTGCAGTGCCAGGAAAACAAATATGTTTTCCTGGCACTGGAGAATCCCTTTAACCTTGTTACACCTCTCTGGCTTTTATTAGGCACCGGTCCTGTAACTTCCTGGTTGTTTAGCTCAGTGGAGAAAATGCATAATTAAATTGCATGCACGTTTTCTTGGTAGTGTATCTACTAAAAGATTATTTTGTATTTTTGTTTTTTAGACAGTGTGGTGTCCCTTTAACACGCAAGTAACTACAATTGATAAAGAGCAGGGATAGTTAGGACAAGGAATTACCATCAGACAAACCAGAAAAAAATACAACTACTAAAAGCACACCATAATCACTGAAGTAATAAAAGTGAATATTAAAATGACTTAAAGTTCTAATTATTAAAAAGAAAAAAATGTATTCAAATTCACAATAAATACAAAAATTAAACACCTAGTACTTGCTAGTTTTGTTTTGGAGTGCTGGCTTCATTTTCATACTAACCTGGGCACAATTGTTGTAGAAAAGTGTATGTAGCCACTTCTAGGGATGCTGAGCTTGAGAGTCCCCCACCCAGCGGGACAGTAGAAGTAATCACAGCATTGAAACCAGGAATAGGTCCAGCTATAAGGAGTATAAGACAATGTCAGTGGTATCCATGTATGTGGGTATAAAACGGTTGAGAAGACACAGTATGTGTGGTCAAATAGCAAGACGCCCAAATGTTTTAATGGACGTGCACCTCTCTTACCTCTATAGTGCTGTATTACTCCCTTCACATAGTTAGCCCATTTCGGTAAACCAGGTGATAGAGGTTTCCCTTCTTGGGGACCTGCAAAGTCGACTCTGTGAGGTTCGTCAGCTCCCTCGGCCATTGTCACAATGGAAATTTTCCCATCATCTCTGGGGGTCCCTAGGATAGCAGTGAATAGAGGCAGGGCCTGCACAGGGATATAAGATCATAGGGTTATAGGATGTTCTAAAAAGAAAGATCACTTTGATGCTCTTCCAGTCTTATGTTGTAGTTCTCCATGTAAACAGTGATCATAACGGGGCAGCACTATTGCCTCTGAAGACTGCACAAACTGTTATTCAAACAGTGCTTCCACCAAATGGCAAGAAATCAAATAGAAAAGCACCAGTCAAGTTGTTGAACATTTAAAAAAAAAATTTTTTTTATTTAAAACAAAAAACAAGCAAAAATATAAAAACATATTACAATAAAGGTAGAAACATAAATTGTATCATAAATCAGATTCACTTTGGACACATGGTATAGACATGTTTGATGAACAGGACATGAAAAGTGCTACCCCGCCATTTGTACTATTTTTCACTGAAAGTTGTCTTCTAGATAGAGCAAGTCATAATTTAGTTACTTTGAAGCAAGAAGAGTTAACAAAATATATTTTGGGGGATAGAGAGAACATTATTTTATTATATATAATTTATACTAATCACTGTTTTTATTTCTCAATATTTCAATTTATGGAAAGAATTCCCAATTTTAAGCTTGCTCTACATAAATACTGCATTGTGTTCATTTTTTTTTTCAAACTGGTGCAAAAATAGTGTACATTTGTGAAGGAACTTCCTGCATTCCAAATGAAAACAATCAGACACATTTTAGAATTCTGTGTTATTTTCATTCTGGAACGCAGGGTCATGTGACATTCTATTGGCTGTCACATGACATGAGAAGGGGTCTAACACTGACTGATCTAGCTCTGTGGTCTCACCATGGGCAGCACGAATCCACCATTGTAGTCCGTGTGCTCGCCGATCAGATTAACCCTTCCTGGGGCGAATACTCCAATCTGGGGCTTCTTGCCCCCGAAACACTCGGCATATACCCGCTGGGCTTCTTCAATCTGAGCAGCCATTCCTCAAAGCGACCTGACACACAGTTCCTGGTTTAGGATCGCCCCGCCTTAGCTGATGTATAGCCAGCTCTCACCGTGTGTAATGCCCACTATAACCCAGGAAAATGTGCTGAATGATTGCAGATAGAATATATTTAAACCTGTATGTATTGATGGGCAAGACATGAAGAGCTCTGCCCAGCAGCATGACCGATGTCAAAGGTTGCGAGCAAGAAATGAAATGATTAATAAAAATAATATCATGTAATTAGATTTGAGAATGGACATATCAAGAACAGTAGTGAAAATAATTCTTTACAATAGGAATATGAAAGACTTAAAAATGTCACCCTATGTATATATATTTTTTTATTTTTTACGTATTATATATACTGCATTACTGTATTTGCAAAAAACTAATATAAAAAGGAGCCTTTTTAAATGTCACTCTGTGTGCTATTTAATTAGGAAAGGCTCACTTTAGTCCAGTGTTCTCCAAACTCTGTCCCTCCAGATATTGCTGACCAACAACAAGAACGTGATTCTTTGAATGAAATAGATAGCCAGAGAATCATGGGAGTTGTATTTCAGCAACATTAGGAGGGTCAGAATTTGGAAAACACTGCTCTAGTCTATGGGGACTATTTAGGGGATTATAGAATGAGTAATTTAATTCCACAGAGCAGTTACAATCATCACAAGGGATGATTAGAACTGCTTAATAAACCACAGCCAAGTTAAATTAAAGCGAAGTTCACCGATGGACAAAACTCAATGGAAAATGGCTGGATTGGCAATTCTCATATTTATTAGTCAAGCTCTGGTCAGAATATGGTCAACAGTGGTGGCCATGTTAAGCCGGTTAGGTGACTTCCTCTCTCCTTGCTCTGGAGAGACTGAGCTCTCAGGCCATCGGTCATAGACTGAGTGCCTGAGACTTTTTGTGCCTTATTTTGCATCCTAATGCCAGGGGCCCTTAGATGTGCAGACCAGATACAGAGCCCACTAGACCACCAGGGATCAACTCCCTCCCAGAACCAGTAAGCAGAATGAGAGGGAAAAAAATAGTTTTTTCATATATATATATATATATATATATATAATTATTTTTTTAATAAAATGGTAACCTAAAGCCCCTATCCCTACGTCCACACACCCTAGCCCCTTTTTCCGCACACGCGCTATACAGTCACTATTCGCCCCACACACACACACACATACACTACAGTCTCTATTACTCCCACACACTAAAAACCTTATTTCCCAATGCACACTACATTCTCTATCCCCCTCCCCCACACACTAAGGCCACTATTTACCCCCTAAAACTAAAGCCAATATCCACACACACACATTAATAACAAACAGCCCAGTCCACACACAATGGACTAGTAGCTGGTCAAATGCTTTTATTTTGGCAATAAAATAAAATCAGAGGATTCTTATTGTTTGATTTACAGCTAGGGAGGCATTACTGAAAGCAGCTCTTTCACCGTCATGGGTCTTTGCATATTTTGAGGTGATCCTGCCTCTCGTCGGCACCGCCATCCTCTTCCATCTGGTCCTTTTTAGCTCCTGGTGCTTCAGCAGCCCGAAGCTGATGTTGGTGCTGGACTTTTGCACATGCGCGTGAGTACATAGATCCTCCAAATTGTTTCCCCCTACAGCCATTACTGGTGACGTCAGGAGGAAAGGACAAGCTTGACAAAAGGTAACGCCTCCTTTTGCTAAGCATAGGAAAAATACTGAGACAAAGTAGTCCCTACCTACCTAGTATTAAGTCTCAATATCTTCTGACTGTGTAAAGCACAAAATTCCAACACAGTCAATGTGATTATATCATAAAGATACAATCTTTATGAAATAGTAATGTTGGTGTATGGAAGGGTGTGGGAGAGGGGGGGGTGGGTGGAATGCAACATAACTGCTTTTATTAATTTAAGTTCCTTTTTCTAAAAGAAGCCGGCACTTTTATAAGGAGCCTTTAAAATGGGTTTCTTCTTACCCAAGCTAAAGTGCTTTATGGGTGTATAGTGGTCCTTTAGGTCCCCACTCCCCAGGAACAGATAATAGTGCTGCCACAAAGCAGGTCCTAAAACTCTGCTACTGAAATCTCTTTAATAAATAAATAATACAATTTAAAACCAGACAGGACACACCGTTCCTAACTTCCACACAGTACATTATTTCCACGCAGGACTAGCACCTATCAACATTACATAGTTTTATAGATTTACGGTGACACATTCAATATCATTCATGAAAAATAATCATATGGGAATTAATTCAGAAAAACCACAAACTACAATAAAATATAACTGTGCAAAGAAGGGGACATAGACACTTAAATCATACCAGTCTGTCCGCAATGTCATCAAATGCATAACATATTTAAACACATTATTTATTTACAAAGCGCCATCAAATTCCGTAGAGCTGTACAAAAGGAAGACTAACAGACAAGTATTTCCAACAAGGCGAGTTGGATGCACAGGCACAGAGGGTGTTGAGGGCCTTACATTTTAGAGGGAGTGGGGTAAAGTGACACAAGAGGTAGGGGTAGGATGCATTTTCCGTACAAGAAAAGTAGGTTGTTCGAATAGTTTACAAAATAGGCTTCGTTTTTAAGATGACACAATAACAAGACGTGGTATACCAAGGTTTGGGGAGAAAAGCGAATTATTATTATTGACATTTATATAGCGCCAACAAATTCCGTAGCGCTTTTAATAACAGTATAAGTGAATTGGTTTTCTTAAAGAAGTGGGTTTTCAATGATTTGAGGGTATGGAGACTGGGTTAGAGTCTAATGACGCAGATAAGGTACTGTAGTTTCTTAGAACGATGCAGCCCGACAGAAGTCTTTAAGGTGAGTGTCAGAGGTATGAGCATGAACAGGAGATAGAAGCATTTCTTGGTATACTGTAGGGGCCTGGATGGAACATACTTTTGTATTAGCGTGAATAGGTAGGTCAAAGCAGTGTTATGGAAATAAATACCAGAATTTTTATTTTAAATTGAGTTCTATATCTTACGGGAAGCCAGTGTAAGGACTGACAGAGGTGGGAAGTGTGGGAGGTATGAGTCGATAGGAAGATGAGGCTCACCGCAGTGTTCATTATAGAGTTCATTATAGTGTTCATTATAGCAGAGCAAACTGGAAATGCGTGAGACCAATGAGAAGCGAATTACAATAGTAAAGGCGAGATAACATAGAGGCATTGTCCAGCACTTTAGCTGTGTTAGATGAGGGCAGATGCGAGCTATGTTTTTGAGATGGAAGCGGCAGGATTTGGCAATTTACTGGACATGAGGGGTGAAGGAGAATTTGTAATCAAAGAGAATACCTAGGCCCCCCGGTTATACGTCCTTCCCCCAAACCTCCCCATCACACTGGGCCACTTGGACCTCGAGATACTAGCTCAACTCATAATACAATCCAACCCGAACGCGAGAGACACACCACAAAGACCTCAACAATGAAAACAAGCAGCCTACGTGTGTCATCCAGTTGGAAATTGCAGAGATGCAGTCAGAAACACTAGTCAAGAGGGCCGGTGAGATATCAGGAGAGGACAGGTAGATTTCAGTGTCATCTGCAAAGAAGTGATATTGGAAGCCGAAGGAGCTGGAGAGTTTACCAAGAGAGGCAGCATAGATTGAGGACAGTAGGGGACCAAGGACAGAACCTTGGGGAACACCAACAGAGAGGGGTTGCAGAGGAGAGGAAAAGCCAGAAAAAGAAACAATGAAAGAGAACTGGGAGAGGTAGGAGAACCAGGAAAGATCAGAGTCTCGTAGCTCAAGGTTACAAAGGATGAGAAGCCATTAATATCAACAGTGTCAAAAGCAGCAGAAAGGTGAAGGAGAATTAGAAGAGAGTAATGACCACTGGATTTAGCAGCAACTAAATAACTTGATACTTTGGTCAGGGCTGTTTCGATAGAGTGATGAGTGCGGAATCTAGACTGAAGCAGTTCAAGCAGAGAGATTCAAGGAACTTCTTGCATACACAACTCTCACAAGGAAGTTGGATCAAATGGTAGTGAGATCAGACATGTGCATTCGTTTTCGTACGAATACGATTTCGTCAGAAAATTCGTGTTTTTTCATATTCGTTTACTAGGACATTAACGAAAGCCCTACAAACGAAATATAAACTAAACGAAAGGGCAAATGGCGAATGCATTACCTTTTCATTTGGTTTTGTTTGTTTAATGGACTACATGCTGCAGGGGAATCAACCCCCACAGCACGGAGAAATAACAGTGCGCATGTGCGACAACAAAAACAAGGAGGGAGCCGGCAGCACTACAAGCTACCTCCTTGTAATAAATATTCATTCCTACCCTATTAATATAAATGGGGGGACCTAATGTCCCCCCAGGTCCCCACCTATGAGCGACGGGTGAAGACCCTAATAGAGACCTTACATTTACCCTAATAAGTCTCTACATTTACCTGTCACAGCACTCTTATTGGTGAGCTTGAAATCTAACCAATCAGAGTGCTCTGTGTCATTTAACACAGCGTGGGAAAGTTCTTTTGAATTTTCCCATGCTGTGTAATTTGACTCATCACTCTGATTGGTTGCTTTCTTTTTTGCCATGGTGGGGAACACAAATAACTAAAATGGGGGGGACATAGTGCCCCCCCCTGCCCTTGCCCATGACCCACGGGTGGGGCTATTAATATAAACAGGGGGACCTAATGTTCTCTACCCATGAGTGGGTGGGGACCAGGTTGGATTCCATAGCTGCCCAGTCACTAGTACTTTTAAATTTGTTTAGGCGACATGCCACTTCTCGCGGCATGCCGTGAGTAGGGGCATGCAGGAGGAATTAACCTCCCTTTTATCAATATTGGAGTCATAGTGTCCCCCATACTGATTTATATTTAGTTTTATGACAGCGAGCAGCCACTGGCTATAAATGTATCCACTGGATATAAATGTATCCTATGTAGAAGTGTTAGAGCTACGGTAAGAGTCCATGTACAAAGTAGCTATTTAGATCTAAATAGCTACTTTTTCATACTGAAACATTGTTATAGTTTTTGCTATAACTTTTGGTTACATGTACTCTTACGGGATCTCTCGATCATTTCTATGTAAGATACTGATTTTTATATTCAGTTTTAAATGACAGCGAGTAGCCACTGGCTGTTAGCTGTTTAGGCGACAGGATTTAACCTGTGCCAGGTCCCCCCTTATTGCACTAGTGACTGGGCAGCAATAGCTGTCTAGTCATGAATACTTTTAAATTTGTTTATGCGACATGCCCCTATAGGGCATGCGGCAGGATTTAACCTCCCTTTTATCAATATGGGGGTAATAGTGACCCCCATAGGTTTTAATGCAGGGGGTAGGATTAGTTATTTATTACAAGGAGAGAGCTGGTAGCGCTGTCGGCTCCCTCCTTGCTTTTTTTTTTTTTTAAATGTGCATGCTCAATTTTGTCCAAATTATTTTTCAACGAATTTTGTTCGAAAATGAATGGTTTGTGGACGAAATTCAGGATTGACGAATGAAATTTTTATTTAGTAAGAAATCATTCGTACGAAACAAAAATTTCACTGGTGCGCATGTCTAAGTGAGATAGGGCGGTAGTTGGATGGAAAATTCGGGTCAAGATTGAGCTTTTTTAGAATAGGGGTTATGGTTGCATGCTTGAAGTATGAAGGAAATACACCAGGGGAGAGGGAGGGATTGAAATTTTTAGTGAGGGGAAGATCAAGAGATGGAGACAGTGTGAATGAGATGTAAGGGAACAGGATCAAGGGAAAAGGTGGTGGGACAGGAGGACCGAATCATAGCAGAAACCTCTACTGTGGAAAAAGTGGGGTTGGGGGAAGTTTTGGCAGGGGTAAGTAAGCGATTAGAGATATCTTCCCTGATCGCAAAATCTTCTCAGTGAAATGAGTTGCAAAGTTTGTTGTGTTCAAGTTAGTAGGAGCAGGAGCAGCAACAGGGCGAAGAAGAACTATTAAAGTGTGAAAGAGGCGTTTGGGTTCTTGAGAGAGTGTGGTAATGAGGACATTGAAGTAGTTTCCTTTTGGAAATGAAAGAGCCAATCTGTACAAGTGTAACATGAATTTATAGTGGAGGAAATCAGATGCAGAATTAGACTTTCTCTAGCAGTATTCAGCAGTTCTGGAGCATTTTTGAGGTATTGGGTCAGCTTAGTGTTGCTGACAATGTTTAAATGTAATAGGTGTCATAATATCTAGTTAAAAAATGAGGGTGGTGTTGTAGACAGAGGTTGCAGAGTTAGGACAGGTAAGGCTTGAGACAGGTAAAAGGAGTGTTTGTAGGTTGGTGGAGAATTACTGGAGGTAAAGACAGTGGTAGTTTCTGTGGGACTGGTGTACCGCAAGTGGTATAATTTAAGTATGGGTTAATCAGCAGGTGGTGGTCAGATAGAGGAAATTGAACATTGGAGAGCTTAGAGGCAGTACAGAGAGTGGTGAAGATGAGTGTTTCCAGCATGAGTGGTTGAGTTAGACCACTGTGTGAGGCTATACACGCTTATTGTCAGGATTCCCCAATATCTTTCTTTCCGATCGGCATTACCCTTCCGACTTCCGGGTTTTGAAGATCTGACTCTGCCCATGCGTCTGACGTCACGCGCGTCCCTTTGAAAAGGAATCCGAGAACTAATCAAGATTGCTCAATCAATTTGTGATTTGTGCCTCTCGCATACTTGCTACTTTGTTGCAGATTGCCGTCTGAGCTTTACAACCAGTTTCTCAGTGTACCGAACCTTTTGGCTTACTCCTGACAACGCTGTCTTCCTTTTTTACCGAACCCTCTGGCTCGCTCCTGACAACACTAACTTCTCTGTGTACCGAATCCACTGGCTTTCTCCTGACTGCTCCACTCCCAGACTTTGGAACAGACATCACCACTTCCTCTATTCCTCTACATACTTCAAGGAACCACAACCCTCACCTATTCTGGAAAGGACTTCAATGCCCACCATTCACAGTAAGCAGAATACGTTCTCCAGTTCTTGGGATTATTAATTGGTTCAAACCTGAAGTTTTTGGGAAGGATAGGAAGGAATATAATTGTCTGCCCTCTTGGATTCAGCTACTCATCTCCTAACGAGACCTTCTCATTATTTACTTCTACCAGAACCTAAAGGACTCTGTTTCATTTTCTAAGACGAATTAGCTGTGTGTTATGATTGCTGAAGTTAAGAGAACTTTATTATTAATAATTAAGGAGTTGCCTTATTTAATTTAATTTTGCCGAACGTGATTCGGATTGAAACAATTACCTGCAAGATTATCTTTACTCATGCTTTATCATTTTAGAATCTTATTACAACAGAAGATTGCCAAAGCAAAATTGCTTTATTTCAAGAAATATTATTTTCTTAAAGTGACAGTATCGAATCTCTTCATTCACATGCGGTTGAGTTCCAAATAACTTTGGCACAAGTATTACACTTATGTATATGTGTAGTAGTGTTTGTGTGGGTAGCAGTGTTTGTAGAGTTTATGTGTGTAGAGCACTGCTCATTTGTATGTTTAGCTAAGTGCGTGTTTAGTATTTGTGTGCGCAGTACTATGTATCTGTGTGTGTGCCTGACAATGTGTATTTGGGTGTATGTACATGTCTAACAGTATGTATCTCTATGTACCTTTGTGTGTGTCTGTGAGTGTATACCCTATATTTGTCTATGTTTGTATCCAGTGAGTTTTTTTAATGCATATATATGTGTTTGCATTTCTCTTTGAGAGTGTGTGTCTCTTTCTGGCAGTGTGTTGGGGGTTCCATCACTTGGTTTGTAATGGATCCCAAGAATTATAATGGTGGCCCTGGTGATAAAGGTGACTAGGTTAGGGTAGCTGAGGGGCATATGTATGCGAAATGATTGTTTGGGCCATCATAGGATTATAGGTGTGATGTGGTTGAGGCTGGAGATAATTTGTGGATTATGAGGTTATGGGTGACGAGGGGATGATAGGATTGCAGTGGTTATGGGGCAATCACACACATAGACAGCCGGAACATCACACACTGCCTTCACCCTAATAATAGTGAAGGCCGGGGACCCAATATATCAATTACATGTAAAAAAAAATCATTAACTTCAGATTTTTCAGTAAATACCAAATAAAAAGTGAAAAATAAATCCATTATAACCTGAAGAAACAATTAGGAATAAAAATGTTTAAAAAGATCCTGTAGCGTTACTCACCTTATCCAGGGGCCGGCCGCGGTCCTCTCATCGAGCCGCGCGCGGTCCTGCTGCTGCACGAGCCGCACGCGGCTCATCCGACAGCTTCACTAGAAAGGCGGGCAGTGACCGCGAGAAGCGGTCACGTGTCCCGCCTGAATCTAAGAGCACGCCGCGAGTCTCGGGCGCGCTCTTAAAGAGACAGTGGGAGCCTAAATTGTTAAAAGGCTCCCATTGCCCCTGTCATGCCACACTTCCCATACACTTACCTTTTGGGGGTGTGGATATGACAGGAGCCAATCACATTAGTTTTGAAGCTATATATACTTACCTTTCCCTTTACTCCCTGCCCTATCGTGGTTTCTGTATCAGTTCCCTTTAGCACTTGTTGTGTTCACTTGTGTTTCTCTGTATTGACTTTGGCTTTGTTTCTGACTATGTTTTCTCTTTATCCTTATCTGTTCTGGTTGTCGGCTTGCTGTTTACTGTGTACCAGACCCCGGCTTGTCCTAGTTTACGCTGTCTCTCTGTGCCCTTGACTTCGGATCGTTCCTGACTCTGCCTCCTCTCATATACCTTGAGTCCGGCCATTCTAAGGTCCGGTAGACGTATCTCTCCTCTGTGTTGTCTTCTGTTTAGCTGAATCCTGCGTGTTGGGGTATATTCTCGTTACATTACGATAGGGCCATGGACCCCGCAGATTTGGCTCAGCAAATGGCTTCTCATGAGGCAAGGTTTGTAGAGCAGGATCACCGTATGGATCAGATAGCACAGGCTCTCCAGACGCTCTTGTCTAGAACCATTCCTGCAACCGCACCTAACCCTCCTACACCTCATCCTCCCGAAGTATCCAATTCACCCAATACTTCGCCCCATTTAACACCTCCTCCTAGGTATGGAGGGGAAGCCAAGACATGCAGAGGTTTTATTAATCAAATAGAATTCCACCTTGAAATGTGTCCTCATTCCTTTCCCACTGATAGGTCTAAAGTGGGGTTTTTGATGCATCAACTTACTGACAAAGCACTTGAGTGGGCAAATCCTATTTGGGAGGCCAATGGACCTATGGTGCATAATTTCAATAGCTTTCTTACGGAACCCATGCAATTAGGGGTTGCCAAACTCTCGGATACTGAAAAACTACTTAGAAGAAGGAACGGACTCTGCCTATACTGTGGTAGGCAAGACCATATGGTAAAGGAATGTTCTTTGCTTCCGGAAAACTCTCGCACCTAAGACCTTATAGGGGACTGGCCTTGGGTGTGATATCTAAGTCTCCTAAATTACCCCCTTCGAATGATAACACAGTCATCCTGATGATAGTAGATCGGTTTTCCAAGATGGCTCACTTTGTGTCTCTTCGCAAGTTGCCCACATCCAAGGAACTGGCTCTTATCTTCGCTAGAGAAGTGTTTCGGTTACATGGTATTCCTGTATCTATCGTGTCCGATAGGGGTAGCCAATTTATTTCCAGGTTCTGGAAAGCCTTTTGCTCAGAAATGGGTATTTCTCTCTCATTTTCTTCCGCTTACCATCCCCAGTCTAATGGAGCTGCTGAACGTGCCAACCAGTCTCTGGAGCAGTACCTTCGTTGTTTTGTGTCTCACCATCAGGACAATTGGTCTGACCTACTTCCTTGGGCTGAGTTTGCTCGGAATAAGCCACTCATGATTCTTCCGGCAAAAGCCCTTTTTACGTTGTCTATGGCCAGCATCCCGTTGTTCTTCCGGCTGCATTCTCCTCACAGGGCATGCCAGTTCTGGATGAGCATTTTGCTGGTTTGCGTAATACTTGGGAGCAGGTTCAGCGTTCTTTGGTGGATTCCGCTGCTCGCCAGAAGGCTCAGGCTGACAAGCATCGCAGGGCGGCTCCTACTTATGTTGTGGGGGACAAGGTTTTGCTTTCCACGCGGAATATTCGCCTGCGGGTGCCTTCTATGAAATTGACTCCCCGCTTCATAGGTCCTTATCGTATACCGCATAAGGTTAATCCTGTTTCATACGCCTTGGGTCTTCCTAGGAATCTGCGTATTCCTAATGTATTTCACACCTCGTTGTTGAAGCCTTACGTACGCAACCGCTATACCCGGCATTCGAGGAGCGCAGTTGGATTACAGCTGATGCTGTTCACGCTCCCCGCCTTGTGCGTTCTTACCATTCTCGTTTTCCTGCCAGGCCTGGCCCTACCCGTCTGGAGGGCGTGTCCTCGGGGGGGTACTGTAGCCTTACTCACCTTATCTAGGGGCCGGCCGCGGTCCTCTCTTCGAGCCACGCACGGTCCTGCTGCTGCACGAGCCGCGCGCGGCTCATCCGACAGCTTCACTAGAAAGGCGGGCAGTGACCGCGAGAAGCGGTCACGTGTCCCGCCTGAATCTAAGAGCGCGCCGCGAGTCTCGGGCGCGCTCTTAAAGAGACAGTGGGAGCCTAAATTGTTAAAAGGCTCCCATTGGCCCCTGTCATGCCACACTCCCCATACACTTACCTTTTGGGGGTGTGGATATGACAGGAGCCAATCACATAGTTTAGAAGCTATTTAAACTTACCTCTCCCTTTACTCCCTGCCCTATCGTGGTTTCTGTATCAGTTCCCTTTAGCGCTTGTTGTGTTCACTTGTGTTTCTCCGTATTGATTTTGGCTTTGTTTCTGACTGCGTTTTCTCTTTATCCTTATCTGTTCTGGTTGTCGGCTTGTTTACTGTGTACCAGATCCCGGCTTGTCCTAGTTTACGCTGTCTCTCTGTGCCCTTGACTTCGGATCGTTCCTGACTCTGCCTCCTCTCATATACGTTGAGTCCGGCCATTCTAAGGTCCGGTAGACGTATCTCTCCTCTGTGTTGTCTTCTGTTTAGCTGAATCCTGCGTGTTGGGGTATATTCTCGTTACAGATCCAAATTGCAAAAAAAAAAAAAGTAAAAAATAAATCATCACCCTTTTAGGGCTCCGCCAACTGATATTTCGAGGTGAGATAATATTTTTAAAAGTCCTTTTCACGCTTTGAAATGTGAGTTAGAGGGCTCTGACAGGTAAGTCTCATCTGTCACGAGACATGCCGGCTGGGAATATTTGATTTTCGGGGTCTTCCCAATTCAAGGGTTACTACACACACCATGACCACTTTGTGATTTGACACTGGGTCAACAGAGAGCATCGGAGCCCAGTGAGAATGACTGATTACTGGGGAAGCGTGCCAGCGTACTCCTGTAGTGGGATGTAGTGATTATGATACTCGATGTAACCCTTTAAGACCAAAGTATCTGAAACGGAAAACATTCTCCAAGTCAGCTATGCTTTTTTTTTTTTAATGAATATAATTTTTATTTATTCTTGTGTTACTTATGCGGAGATCGGAGACTCCCAGGTCTCTAAGGTGAGTAGTCATAATTTTTCCTTGAAAACAACAATGTATGTTTGGGCTCGCAGGCCCACAATGTTGACGGACTTGCAAGTCCCTGTTTTCCAGGTTCACAAGCACCTTCAAGTACATCTTACCATCTGTCATTTGTTTTCCTAATTGGGTTTTGTTTACATGGTTTATACGTTTCATGTATAGTAGCCGGTGGTCTCCTTATGTTTGTGTTGAGGTTCGCAGACCTCGTATGCAGCCTTTATTGTTAGGTGCCGTTCATGTCCCTAAATTTAGTGTTGGGCTTTGTGCCTGTAGCAGATTAATGTGAGTCTCCCCTTAGTGTCCCGGGTGTCCTGTATCTAGGGTACAGTGTACCTGTGTTGAGAGGGTTATGACTCATATTTCGGGGGGGTTTGAACGTGGTTCGTTGCTGCCCTCAGGCTATGTTGTGGTTATCCCGTCTGCTCGGTCTATGTTTCATTAGGGTCGTGTCTCTTGGAATTTATGAGTTGTGTGTGAACCCGTATGGGTTTTCCGTTCAGGGCCCTAGTGTCTTCAGCTATGCTTATAGTTTGGCTAATTTGTCCTTAAATGTGAAATTCAGGTTGATTTCACTTTGAATTCCTGACAGTGTTCTCTTCAGTAAGTAACTCTGAAAGTGTACTCTACTTGGTCTGACGTGTATGTCCACATTCCTATAAGGGTTTTGTAAAGCTTTTATGAGTCCAGATATCCCGACACTGGGTAGTCTATGCACAGTGCAAACTGGATGAACTTGCGATTAACTTGTACATTTGTACTGAATCGTTTGTCTGGGTTATTTACTAAAAAATTTAGATTAACCCCTTAGTGACCTTGAGAGTATCAAGTACATCTGATAAAAAACGGTCCTTAAGGTATCAGGTACGTCTGCGGCTAATTAGAGCGCTGGAAGCGATCATGATCTCATTGTTGTGATACGTTTTACTGTTTTGAAACACTATTATTTGTGTTCAGTGAAGTCTCCCGAGTACAACAGTAACCCCCATGTGCAGGTTTTATAGTGGTTTACAGGGTCAAATATAAGGCAATTTTTTCACATTGAACTTTGCCAGATTGGTTATGTTGCCTTTGAGAGCGTATGGTAGCCCGAAAGAAGACAACCCAAGGTATTACAAATGGGGTATGTTTAGTCTTTTTTAGTAGCCACTTAGTCACAAACACTGGCCAAAGTTAGCGTTCATAATAGTTTTTTGCATTTTTAACACACAAACAAATATAAATGCTAACTGGAAAACTGGAGTGCGCACCCTCCAAATAAGGTCTTTTAGCCCCCAGAGAACCCGACACACCTATACATGGGTGGTATTGGGGTGTTCTTTGGCAGTAACCCTTAAAGTTCTCAGTACATGTATTCTTTTTTTTCCAATTTGACAATTTTTATTGGTTTCGCCAGTGGTACAGAAGAGAAAAGGGGCGGAAGGGGGTTTACATGATTTGATTTCTTCAGACATTTCAATGACATCTTTACATTCAGGCATTAAACATTAAACAGCATGAACAATGGCATGACATGTACCCCACTTCCTTCCTCTCGTCCTGGATGACAAGTATCTAGTACCAGTGGTGGGGGGGGGAAAGGGGGGGGTAAGTAATCTGTTATCTCTCATGCATGTCCCGTGTAGTTTTAAAGCTCTTGATCTCATTGGCCATATCCCGGCCATCATGTTATTCCAGCCTATACTCTCCTCTGAGCTTTCTATGCATCTTGGTCCTGCATTTTGGCTCCCCCATTTTAACCAGATTTAAACGATAAACTAAAAAAAACTAAACGATACCCTAAAGAACTATGTACACGTGGGTTTTCTGCGCAGGTGTATGCCATCACCTCTCCCTCTTTGTGTCACTCTCC
Organism: Pelobates cultripes; assembly: GCA_933207985.1. Lineage (NCBI taxonomy): Eukaryota > Metazoa > Chordata > Amphibia > Anura > Pelobatidae > Pelobates > Pelobates cultripes. The sequence goes on along the minus strand of OW240917.1, from coordinate 228,345,218 downwards.
CTCCTTGCTCAGTCTCATCTCCCATTTCGCATGCGCCAGGTTGGCATATTTGTTGGAGGAACTTTGTCTATGTAGTTCCTTTTCATAAATCATATTCGTGGTAATTTGTTGAATCAGGGCCTCTCTAGTGGGTGCCTGATCCTGCTTCCACGCCCTGGCAATGAGAGTGTTTGCTGCTATGAGAATATGAAATAGTATACGTGAGTCTGTGGTATTGAGCTCTTCCAACCCCATAAACAGGAGTCCGCACTCCGGAGTAAGTGTGATTTCCCTGTCTAGGGCCCTTCTCGCTAACTCCTCAACTTCCCTCCAGTATGTTGCCACTTTCGGGCACCTCCACCAGATGTGAAACATTGTTCCTACATTTCCCTGACACCTCCAGCATGTGTTCGGGGTATTTGGGTATATCCTTGCTAATCGCTCCGGTACTAGGTACCAGCGGTATTGGAGTTTTCGCATTTGTTCCAAGTGAGAGGCACAACTTGTCCTTTTTTTGTGCGCTAAAAATGCTTTTCCCCATTGTTGATCAGTAAAGGTTTTGCCTATGTCCTCTTGCCAGTCACTCTTAAATTTGTCTGGGGGGTCTGCGTGTGATTGGATCAGCATATTATAAAGTGTGGATAATAATTTCTTGGGTTGAGTGGTGGCTGTACACATCTGGTCAATATGTTTTGTGTTGGCCGTTGCAGTGGGGCTGTTGGAACCTTGTAGCATGGATTTTAATTGAAGGTATTGGAAAATGGTGTTGTGCGGTAGTGAGTATTTCCTTTGTAAGTCTGGGAAGTCAAGTAGTTTGTTTTGGTCGTATAAGTGGCTTACCCTGTCACACCCCCTACTTGTCCAAGGTCTGTAGTCGAAGGCTGGGTTTGCCAAGTGTAGGCTGTAGAGGGGAGTCGCTTGCGCCCACCCCTTGTCTTGCCCCCATTGTTTTGTGGCAGTGTCCCATACCTTCAATAAGAGTCGCGTCGTGGGTGGCACGTCTTGATGGAGTTTTCTGTATCTATGGGGAATCCAGAATAGGTACTTCAGACCTCTGGGACACGCCCACGAGGCCTCCATGTCTACCCACTGTGGTACGTCTTTGCTAGCGTGTGCTTGTACAGCTGTGGCCATGATAGCCGCCCTATAGTACTGCCGAACGTCTGGCATTCCCATGCCACCATTTGCCTGCTGTCTGCACAATATTTTTGCTGATACTCTTACTTTTTGATGAGCCCATATGAAGCCCGTGAATAGCTTATGTAGGTTATCTAGGTAACTCTTTGGTATGTGGATTTGTAGGGTTCTTATTAAATATTGGAACTTCGGCAACACTAGCATTTTTATTGCAGCCATCCTTCCTAGCCATGACAGAAACTTGCCTTCCCATCCTTTCAATGTGTTCGCTATAGACTTCAGCACTGTGTCATAGTTCGCTGCTACGAGGTTTGTCGGATTTTTTGTGATTTTAATGCCTAAGAAAGTTAGATGATCTTGCCTCCAGTCTAGTGTAAAGGACCTCTGCAGCAGGTCTAGTATGCCAACCGGGACACCTACTCCCATAGCCTGTGTTTTCGTTATGTTGAGTTTGTAGTATGAGTGGGTGCCATAAGTAGTTATCTCTTGTAAAAGATTGGGGAGTGAGATCTGGGGCTGGGTAATCGTCAGTAGGACATCGTCAGCAAATAAGTTGGTAGTGTATTCTCGTTCATTGATCCTGACGCCATGGATGTTTGGATTGTTTCTGATTCTTACCGCTAGCGGTTCTAGGGCCAAAACATATAACAGGGGTGATAAGGGGCATCCCTGCCTGGTTCCATTAGTTAATGTTATTGGTTCCGAGAGGAAACCTGAGTTGAGCACTTGGGCTCTCGGCGAACTATACAGGGCTTCTACTACTGAGACAAACCCCTCCGGGATTCTAAACTTTTTTAACACTGCCCGCAGAAAAGTCCAGTTTAGGCGATCAAAGGCCTTCTCTGCGTCCAGGGAAACCATCAGCCCCCCTTGTTTCTGTTTGCGGAGGTAATGTAAGATGTTTAGTACTTTCCTCGTGTTATCCGCTCCCTGCCTCCCCTTGATAAAGCCTACTTGATCATTATGGATAATTTCGGGCAGTATAGACCCTAGCCTCAGCGCGTATGTTTTGGCCAAGATTTTGGCGTCTGTGTTTAGAAGGGATATGGGTCTAAAGTTCTGTGTGATTGTGGGTGCCTTCCCTGGTTTGGGCAAGGTAACTATGTGTGCAGTCAGCATCTCAGGGGGTAGAACTTTATGTTCTGTAGCTTGTGAGTAGGCTTTGACTAGGTATGGCGCTAGTGTGGTGCTGAACTTCTTGTAATACGTGTTGTCTAGCCCATCAGGTCCCGGGGCCTTACCCGGTGGTAGGGTCCTTATTACATCCCTTATTTCCTCTGCGCAGAGTGGTTTCGTAAGTGCCAGCTGTTGTTGGGCTGTGAGTTGTGGCAGGTGTATGTCCCTTAGATATGTCTGGATATCTCTCTCTATCGGTTGCGGTGTCATGGGGTCTAGTCTCAGGTTATACAATTTCTCATAGTATTGTGCGAATTCATCGCTAATTGCCTTTGGGGTGGTCAATTTCTTGCCTGTGTGCGAAGTGATGTAGGCTATCTTTTGTGCCGCTTGCCTCGTCTTAAGTCTGTGCACTAGTAATTTGCTAGCTTTATTGCCCTGGTTATATTGTTGTAGCTTTAGACGGTTTAGGTTATGTTCTGTACGTTCTAGTGCTTGTGTGTGCAGTCGTCTAGTGGTTTGGAGTATGCGTCTGCGTCTATCATCCGTGGGGGAGATTTGATTCGCTAAATTTAAATCGTAAAGTTCTTTTTGTAGCTCTAGTGTGAGTTTTTGAGATTGTTTTCGGAGGTAAGATGCCCGACGTATTAGCAAACCTCGTACCACAGGCTTGTGTGCCATCCAGACCGTTGTGGGCGATACCTCGGGCGTCTCATTTTCCTCGAAATACCGCTTCATGTCTGTGGTCAGATCGGCCACAAACTGCGGATTTAAAAGGAGAGAATCATTGATTCTCCATGGGCTGCGGTGTTTGAAGTCATACATGTCTTTCCCCTGCAGAAGTACTGGTGCATGGTCTGACCATGTAATGTGTGCTATGTCACAACTCAGGATTTGGTTAAGGTAGGATCCCTGGAGGAGGAAACCATCAATTCTAGAGTACGAATTGTGAACAGGTGAAAAGTGTGTGTATGCTCTCTCGGAGGGGTGTGTGATCCTCCAAGTGTCGTAGTAGTGGTAGGTGTGCAGCAGGGACTGGATGGCTTTGCCCTGACGTCTAAGGGTTTTATATCTGCTACTAGCTCGGTGTATGGTGGAGTCCATGGTTGGGTCAAGCACGTGGTTAAAGTCACCACAGACAAGTGTTATACCTTGCTGTATAGGTACTAGTGTTTGAAAAATTTTGTGTAGGAAGTTCCTCTGATTTTGATTGGGTGCATAGATATTCGCGATGGTGTACTCTATGTCATTTATCGTTCCCACTATCACCACGTCTCTGCCTAGTTGATCTATGTGCTGCGATTTTAGGGAAAAGGAGACATGTCTGCTTATCAATATGGAAGTACCTTTAGCTTTAGTTGGGGAAGTGGAATGGAATTGGTGTGGATACTCTAACTCCATAATCTGGGGATGATCCTTAGTACGGAAGTGGGTCTCCTGTAAGCACACCACTTCTGCGCATTGTTTCTTAAGCTCCCGGTACAGTAAGTGTCTTTTTGTCGGGATGTTCAATCCCCTCACATTATGTGTATATATTTTCATGTAGGGTCAGACATGTAGGGTTGTGCTGAGTATTGCGAGTGTTTGTTGGTTGTGGGGTGCCCCACTCCTCCCAGTGCTATCAAGCAGAGCAAGGCAGCCCCTAGAATCTGTAGTGACTTCTCATAGGTGACAGTATATACCTTATCTTGGAAGTTAGGGGTGAGACCACCCACCAGGTCCCCATCCCAGCCCCCAGCAGTGTTGGCAACAGGCCCTCTCCCGCTGAGTACTTTAACAGAACAAAATAACCAAACAACAACAAAAGTATTTACAAAGTAGGACCATGCCCTTTGTGTGGCTTGGCACTTCATCCAAGTGCCTTGGGGGTAGAAGCTCGTCGCTCCTTTGCCTGGGAAGTTACTTGCGCTCCGCGCTGGCCTTATGTCTGTGGCAGTATTTATCTTATTGGGTTTTTTTTTTTTTTAGGTTGTGTAACCCCTGTTCTAGTTGACATGGTGCGGCGTAGTTACCTCTAAGGGATCTCAATCCTTTCAATACACAGAGTGATCGCTGCTTACTACACCCTGATGTCTAACTCGCACCACTAATGATTACTAGGGTGTTAGCTAGCTACGTGGTAATCAACGGGAAGTAGCCCTCACATTAGCATAAACATTTACACATTATGGTACTTGCGGCTCAGCAAAGTCTGTGGTCGTGGGCCCTCTCAGGCCACGTGGGTGCACCTTCTACGTGCGTTTCGCCCGTTTCCAGCCCGGTGTTATTCTTCTCGGCTCCTTGGGTCGGTTGTGCTGGTGTTCACTCTCGATACCCCATCCTCTCAGTATATCTGTCCCTTCCTCTGGCGTTGAAATTACCGTGGTCTTTCCTGCCCTCTGTACCAGCAGCTTGACCGGATAACCCCACCGATATAATATGCGTTGTTCTCTGAGCGCTGCCGTGATGTCCTGGAATTCTCTCCTTCTCTGAAGGGTGAACGCTGAGACATCCGCAAATATCATGATGCTGCGGTACTGCTCTGGTAGATCCTTGCGTGTTCTACTACCTCTCAGGATAGCCTCTTTGGTATGATAGTAGTGCATACGCACCAATATGTCCCTGGGTGCATCTTGGGGCAGGAACTTCGGTCTCGCCGTTCTGTGTATACGGTCAAAGAGGAGCATGTCTTGTGGAATGTCTGGCACCAGTGTTTTGAGGTAGGCCGTGACATGTGCTGGTAGGTCAGATATGCTCACTGTTTCTGTCACCCCCCTCAGCCGCAGATTATTTCGGCGGCTTCTATCCTCTATGTCCGCCAGTTTTACCTCCTGTGCTGTGAGGCGTTCCTCCATTTGCTGCAGCCGGTCCGCCATCTCATTATGTGCCTCTTCAGCTGTGGTCAATTTCTCCTCTAGTTGAGAGGTCCTGGAGCCGAGATCCACTAGGTCTTTGCGTAGGTCTCCGATGGAGGTCTGCACACTGTTCATTATTTTAAGCGACATGCCGTCAAGCATGTGCTGCATTATTGCCTGGGTCAGAGGCCCCTGATCAGTGGGCGCACCGTGCGTTTCTTCAGTGCTCTCTTCGGCGCCATCTTGGCTCCCCGCCGGCAGAGCAGAGTCGCGCTGAGCGGCTTGTTTTGGGGCAAAAAACTGCGTCTTGTCCGCCTTATCCGCCTGCCGTTTGGTCTTGGGGTGAGACATTTCAATTTTTTCGGGTGTATACTGCCCGTTATGTTGGTGCAATTGCACAATTTAGGCCTTCTGGCGCGGAGCTTCAGTTACATGCGGCTGCTCCCGTTGGTGTCCAGGCCACGCCCCAGTACATGTATTCTTAAACATTTGGCATAGATTGGTGGTAAAATGGTTGCATGAAAAGAGTCAAAATACCCCAAGTTTAATACCTTAGGTTGTCTTCTTTTAAAAAATATATACATGTGAAGGGTTATTTAGGGATTCCTGACAGATATCAGTGTTACAACGTAATTTAATCGTTAATTAAAAAAAAAAAAAAAAATGGTTTGGAAATAGCAAAGTGCTACTTGTACTTATAGCCCTATAACTTTCCAAAAAAGCTAAGAGTATGTTAACATTGGGTATTTCTAAACTCAGGATAAAATTTAGAAACTATTTAGCACGGGTGTTTTTTGGCAGTTGTAGATGTGTAACAGATTTTGGGGGTCAAAGTTAGAAAAAGTGGTTTTTTTTTACATTTTTGCATCATATTTTATAATTTTTTATAGTTAATTATATGATACGATGAAAATAATGGGATCTTTAGAAAGACCATTTAATATCTTGAAAAACGGTATATAATATGTGTGGGTACAGTAAATGAGTAAGAGGAAAATTACAGCTAAACACAAACACCGCAGAAATGTAAAAAGAGCTCACAGTAAGAAAATTCAACGGTCTGGTCACTAAGGGGTTAAAAAAGCCAAACTAGAAGTGTTCCTAACTTGGAGAATGTTTACAATTTGGGCTATTTTGGCATTAAAAAGTTTAAATTATCTTTGAATCTGTAACAATTCTCTCTTTAGTAAATACACCTGTATGACTGTCCTGCCAAATCCAGGACTGTTGGCAGGTATGTTAAAAAGTTTTTTTTAATAAAGATCCTATGTATGGAGAGAGAAAAAAGTGACATTCCTGCTTTTTAAAAAAAAATAAAAAAAAATCTAAATTTCCTCATAGGGAATAGAGAAAAATAAAATACCAAAAATATCCAAGAATATCAGCTGTGTGCCCCCCCCTGGCTAGGTTGCAGCCTGTCAGCCTGTCCCAGGTTACTCTCCCCTTTAATAAGTTCACACCCCCAGGCTATCTCCCACACACCGGCTACTGCTCTCCTCCCCTGGCTGTCACTGTGCAGCTAAGGCTGTTTGCGGAAGTGTGTGGGTCAGCATGGCAGGGAAGGAGCCTCTGCTGGGCACTCTGAAAGGTAGGTAGACTGGGTGAGGGGGCTGGGTGGGCTAGGAATGCCTACAGAGGGGCTGATGAGAACACTGTGGGGGTTTAAAGGAGGAGATTAACTAAAGAGGAAATAGCAGTGAGGAATGGGGGGATGTGGAGCATAAAAAAAATATATAAATAAAGGGGGGAAAATATATAATAAAAATTAGAAATGGGGGATCTGCATGTTGCACCATGGAGGGGCTATAGAAGAGGAAGGGGTTTTCTGAAGACTCTATTAGACATATAAGATACAGAGAAAGCCAAACTGAGATTAATAGCACTGATTATGGTAAAGGTCTGGGAAACAGGCGTCTTAAAGGAGGGGTGCCAGGCTAGTGAATGTGGGGAGGGGGGCTAGCCCCTGCCTGGACTCTGTGCTCAGAAAGGGTTAATGCTACCAGTGAACAGTATCCTTAATAATAATAATAATAATGCTTTCTGTTGTTCTCAATAAGGGGGTGAGTGGGTGTGTATACTGCCATTGTGGGCACCTTGGATCTCAATAATGGACAAAATGGGGTGAATATAGCTAGAAGGGGTGACTTGTGAGAGGTTTTCTGCTCCTTGTTGGTTTATTCAATAAAGTAAGAATTCAAAGTGAATTTCCTATTCAAAGTTAAAGTAGTCAAATTGGAGAAAATCGAAGTCTGCTATGCTCCAGTTCAGCTACTTTTGGTGTTAAATTCACTTTGAATCCATGTTGAATTCTCACCTTAGTGTATAGCCCTGATTGGGGTAAGTCGAGCCAGGCGGACAGCATTCCTCTGGCACACCTTTAACCATTGTTACTGTGATCACCACAGTGCACACTGCACATCAAGCTTCCCATATCTCATATTATATATATATATATATATATATATATATATATATATATATATATATATATATATATATATAAAATCTGAGCAAGGTGATACAGCTGAGCCGAGGAAGATAAAAACCAAAATGAAAAACACTCTGCACTTGTTTTGTTTATTTTGGCCTGAAGTGTGCGATTTGATATTCAGTTCTCCATAATCACCAGCTTAGTGAACAATTTAGATAATGAGAATATTATTATTATTATTTATATAGTGCCATCAGATTCTGTAGCGCTGTACAATGGGTCTCCATCATTCCTCACACAGTTGTTTAAATATATTTGTTTGACATTTCACCGAATGCCAGGGGAGTTTGCTGGGGTGTTGTATGCAAGGGGTGGGGGTAAAGTTTGTCTCATGCTAACCTGTAAAGATATATTAACATACAAAGTCCTGCTGTGTAATTTAGAATCCACCAACACGCTCTAACACCTGTGTGTTCACCTCTCGATACACACAAAATTAAGGTTATACATACATACAAAAAAAGTGGAGTGTAGTTGGTATTCACATATGATATCACTGAAAAAGACATGGCCAAAGTCTAGTGCAATTCAGTAAAACTTAGTACAGTGAACAGATGAGTAACTCTAGAATTTGGTACTCACAAATATGGAGCCTATATGCAAGACTCACCACAGATGCAGGTGGGGAAGTTAGAATGGACCCCACTCCCTTATTGATGCTGTAGAAGTTTTCTTCTTGACCCAATAAGTTCACTGAACGTGAATTCCAAAAAACTGAAAAACTTTATTGGTACAAAAAATTCATTAAAAACGTGTTAAAAAGTGGTATAGTAAATAAAGTCCACATAAAATAAACGTGCAAGACGCGTTTCGCCTATTAAAAAGGCTTCCTCAGTTGCTTCTTGGTTCTTTCCTCTTGTCCGGTCGTTTTATATATGCTTCTTCTCAATTGCTTACTCCGATCACTTGTTTATACTGATTACTTCCATCTCTCTTCAATGACGCGGTATCTCGCGTTGCTTCGTGATGATGTCATCACGATCAGTCCATATTTGGAACGCATGCTCGCGTTCCAAATTTTCACTAAAAACTACATGTTCCATGGGTACATAGAAGAAAAGGGAACATCGTTATGAATATCTTTTCGTTCACATATATCACAAGGTTTTAGGAATGTGTCATAAGTGAACTATAATGCATTTCAGTTTAAAAATAATGAATGCTTACAGAAAAAGGTGATAACATTAAACATATGTTCCCTTTTCTTCTATGTACCCATGGAACATGTAATGCCTGATCCTGATGAAAGTCCCTGCTGGGACTGAAACGTTGATCTTTTAATGGATACTTAATAAATTGTTAATTTTAATTCTTGAAAATCCGTGAGTGCTGATCACTATCTGAGAGATATATATATATATTTTATTTATTTATTTTTCGGCAACTTTGACCCGTTTTCGGCCGAAATAAGATAGGCCCACTTTCAGGCCGAAAATTTTGGTGCATCCCTAATTAAGATGGATCATAGACATTTTAATGTAGTAGAAGTTGGAAATTGAGTACAAGGCCATGGATGAAGGCGCAACAACTGTTTTCTGGGTTTTGATTGTTTATGTGACACTGGTGTGCTGCCTACTTGAGGAGGTAGGGGCACCGAATGACCAAGTGTATGTATTCCTACATATAGTCTTACAATGGATGGACCATTACATATGAAAGGATTTGGAAAAGATTTATTGAGAATATTCTAACCTATTTCTCTTGATGACGGGGGGAAGCAAAAACTTAAAATAAAATGTTGTTGAAATAAAAATAAGAGGTAAATTAATCATATCCATTTCTCAGTTGATCAGGGCAGTCTCTGTGCAATGCTAATATTCTAACGGTCTTTCATCCTAGCTTGTGTCCTGGGACTTCAAGCAAGTGGCTCGGACACAGTAACCGATGACTCTCCACATGTGACCCCTCTCTGTGACATCTTGGAGATGATACTTCGCAAAGGATTGAGAAGTAAGTAAAATCTAGGTATTGATACTGTGACGGAGCTCCAGTACTCCGGCTGAGTACCTCCATTAAAGTTCCCTGGAAAAGAAAGTACTGAAGTGACTACAGTCCTTTCCCCAAACACCAGTCGACACTTGGTGAAGGGTAAAACAAAAACCCCTTATTAGAACAGGCACATATTTATAGGGACATTCGCAACAAGGGGCAGCGATGAGAACAGGGTGCCTTACAACATTTACCCTAAAATAACCTCCAACAGTATATTGACAACTGATACATCCACACAGAGGGCTAATGTCACCTAGCAACATGTACTAAAAGCGTCTGTGTTGGATGTACCCAGCCTGAGTAATCCTCAAGTGAAATTTAGCCGGGCTGTGGCAATTTTCCAATCTGACCCAGAATTCCGAGCTTCCGCCAGATGATTAACGACTGATCGCGCTGGACAAATTGCAGCTGCCCTGGTCCCATAGATCAGTTTCAGGGATGGAAAATAGGGTGCTCCGCTGCACGAGGGATGGATGGAACAGGGGAAAATGCCAGGGAGAGTGATTATGCCCTTTTAGGGGGAGTTAGACTTTGAGTCCTGCACCAGTTGAAGCATGATCAGAGCAGGCTCCATCACAGATACAAAGAGTGTTTTAGCTCTGAAGGGATTGGTACTGCTACGCCTGACAGCTAGCTTGAGTATTCTTGTCAAAAATAATTGATGGCGACTGCTTGACTCCCGTCTCCTGGACACTGTTGCTGTCTTGAAGGACAGCACATAAAATCACTTAAATACACACAGACTTACTTCACAGTTCCCTTTAATCCTTTTCCTTTTACTGATATGCCAGTTAAAGTGCTCTCCCAAGCACCTATGTATGAGTAAAGCAGAGTTAATGACGATAGCCTGGCAAAGTGACTGTCACAGTTATGTAGGCATAAATAGCCACATTCACATTTTCACACCTATATTCATACTTATAAGAGCAGTTTAAGCACCATAACTATTACAACTTAACTGTATGAGCCATAGTGGTTATGGTTTTTGCAATGTCCATTTTAAGGTGTAAAGGCGAAAATATATGACCGTGCGTTGTAACAGCAGAAAAGTGGTCTAATTGGTGCAATCTCTTAGGTGGAGCACTGGGCATGAAAAGGAGAGATTACTGGCATTGGATAGAGGACCTTCCCCAACACGACAGCTGTGGCAGGTGAGAGAACAAAGTGAATATTTGGGTGAGATAAAAAGTGCTTTAATTAAAATAATAAATATGCTTATTAAGCAGAAAGTATGGAATATGCTGGAGTCAGGCTTGAACAATCATTGAACAGAGAAATTAAAACAAATATACTCTCTCTAGGGTATAATGCAGTATTGGTTTTCTCTATATCCCTGTATGTGCTGTGGGTGGTGTTATAAATTCTTCTCTACATTTTTAACCATCTTTGGCTCTGGCAATCCACGATAACTCATCATCACTGGTTTTGTAAAGCTAACACTCCCAGCCAGTTAACAGTGTCCAAAGTTGGATAAAATTGATATTGCTGAACTGGAATTCAGCGGGTGCCCAAAGAAACGGGTCAAACAAGGAGAAGTATTTACAAGGCAGGTGCTCTGGGCAAATGCTGCCTCTTGAGTTTAGCTCCACTGAGCTAACCAACCAGGAAGAAGCAGGACCTGCTGTTTGATTGACAGCCAGGAAGGCTGTACCAAGGTTATTATTAAAAGTGCCAATTTCTATTAAAATATTTGCTTTTTGTAAAATTTTAAAAAGCAGACACACTCTTGACACCTAAGGCACTTCAGCAAGCTAAAGTGCTTTAGGTGCGTGAAGTTTTTCTTCAAGTAAAGCTGTCCACTTTATACTGGAGGTTCCTGACACAGAGGTGGACAGTTTTAGAAGTTCCTGACTGCGAGAGTAATATTCTAGTGTTGGAAAATTGAGATGGATCATTTACATGTTCGTGTCTCCTCATATAGGCTCTCTTATCTGTCAGTAATGGTAGAAAAAACAAATGCTTGCCCCAAACTGCTGACTGCACAAGGCCGTGGAAGATATTTCCTGCGTATGGCTCTCAATGGCAAATCTTTGGTGACCACAATCCAGCATTTACAACACACATGCAAACTATTGGAGGTAGGCAGTAATGTATACATGCTAACATGTTGCTAGAACATTGCAGACACTTAGAGAACTTAGAGAACCATTTGTATTATAGATACAGTATGTGTGTTACTACTGTGTGTATGTAGGTGTGTACTTGCGTGTGTGTATGTAATGGTCAGGATATCTGCATAGTGATTTGATGTCGTTGTTGTGTATTTTATAATTGTTTATTAAAACAAGCCTCCCTAAACAGTAGGTAGAATTGTTGAGATTTTATTATGGTTTCTTTTCTTCCAGCGGTATGATCCAAGCATGTCTGTACTTGGAAATGAAGACTTTATGGGTAATATAAATTAGTCTGGTCACATATGAAATGACTATTAAAAAATACATATAATTGTATACATTCACATAAATGGGTACTACGCCCCTACCTGTGCTATCCAACTTCTCAAAGTTGTTAACGTAATTTTGTTCAAGAGAATCAAAGACTTTCTCCCTGCAGAACCCTTCCTGTGCCTGCTGCTGGTAGCTTCACAAAGCAATTTCTCTCTGGATCTACAGGTATTTTAATGTAAATGTGGGTAAAGTTACTCCTTTTGGTTGTGCAGCATTTTCCATCATGTTGCTCGTAATTAAAAAAAAAAAAAATTCTTTTTTGCCTGTTTTCAGAATTCTAGTTTCCTGGATGAAAGCTGGATTCTCCCGGTAATTCTTTGGCATACAGAACATACGTTTGAACGTGTTCTCTATTGTTATAGACATTACATTATTATTCTATTAAATATTAGTATTTGGTCATTATTTGTAACTCATGTTTCCATAGGTGTGTACCATTTATCAGACTGTGCCGTGCAGAGAACTCGGAATGGTGCTTAGGTGAGAAATCAGTGTTCCTAACGTAGACCTAAATTTAATAATTTTTTTGAGAAGCCTTTCAATTTACTTAATATTTCTGGATAGGTTTTTCAAATGATTTTGATATTTTTTGATAAACTTTTTTTATTTTATTTTTTTTTTTATTATTTGAGATTTTCAAAAGTATATTTTAATAGGTTGATTTATTTTTTTATATATATATATTTTGCTGTATTTTAATAATTTGAAAATATAAATTTTAATTTATATTTTTAAATTCTTAAAATATAAAAACAAAATGTTAATCTATTTAAATATTAATATACTTTCGAAAATGAACAATTTAACGATTTTAAATGTTTATTCAAAAATATCAAGTCACTTGAAAAGTAGCATAAACAGCGCTACGGAATTTGATGGCGCTATATAAGTGCTTTGAGTGAGTTGTCTGTGTGCCGCAGGGTAAAATGGCTGAATACGATTAATGTCCCGGTTCGGCTTAGTCGGGTGCTGGCGTGGTTTGGAAGGATCCTCAGTTGGCAGAGCGATAGTCCTAAAGCTGAAGCAAAGGCTTTGGCTCCCATGAGACTAGTAAGCTGGAGTTGCTTGTCTTCACGTTGAACACAGCGTTTAAGACCTGGACCCCAGTGATAATAAACGCTGTGTTCCTTTAGGAGCCTAGTTATGGGTCACAGAGATGGCCTCCAAAGGACAGTTGAATCAAATCTTCAATATTTCCGAAGGTGGTGTAAGGCTAAAGGCCCACCAGTGTTGTGATTGGATAAATCTCCCCTTACAGTGAGAAATTGTCTTGGTCATCTAGAGCGCTGTCCTCTGAGTAGGCAGGCGGTGGTTTCCTTGCAGGTGCTATCTTGGTTGCACGCGGCAATGTAGACTGAAGGAGCAGGTTCCCGGTATGCTGGGATTTGGTCTTAGACCTGCGTCCATATTCTCCAAAAAGATGGGCTGATAAAACTGACCCCTTGAGAGCTGTAGAAATGGTGTAATTTAGTGTATAACCAGGTTATCTATGGAGAATCAGTAGAAAAAGTCTGTTCTATTCTATTAGCTCAGCCCCCTGACATTCATATTTAATATTCATATTCGCTACAATTTGGGGTTTAGTGATTAACCCTATATGTGAAATGATCTTGTATTAGTGATATTAACCCCTTAAGGACCGTGGGCATACTTGGTACGTGTAACAAAAAACGGTCCTTAAGAACTGCAGACATACCTAATATGTCCACGGCAAATATGAGCCGTCCTTTTTACTTACCCGATCGCTGCTGTTCCCCCACCGGTGATCGGTGTTGCTCCTGGTCTGGAGGGACTGCCTGACAGCCCAGACAGTCCCCCATGGCAAATTAGGCCCCCGCGGGCCATGTGATCGCTCTGAAAGAGCGATCACATGGCCGCAATAGGTGTCCATAGTCCATAGTGACTGTAGCGGACTCCGGGTAACCAGACTGGTTACCTCCGCTATTATCTTCCTTCAGCTGCTCAGGAACCACTGTAGAATATACAGAGATCCATTTCCCCCCAGTAACTAGACTACACACAGTTCTGGAAGTACAACACTGACTGAACTCTGTTTATTTCGTCACACGTGGTTTTACATGCACAGACTCCTACATGGGGTCTCCAACACAAAACCAGGGTTTCATTCCCAAGAAGCTGATGGGGGATGGAAGAGGGACAAAGCAGCCAGTTCAAACTGGGCTGGCAGTGTCCCTGTGGCAATGCCCTGCTGAGACAGATAGGGGGAGAGGCACAGACAAGTAATACATTTCACTTACTATACTTAACAGAGCTGTCCCCCCCCCTCCCCCCCCCAATGTGCCTGCGGACTGGGGAGGGAGAGCAGAGATCCCGGCCCGCAGGCACTGTGCTGGCAGCCAGCAGGGGAGGAAGAGAGGCCCCGGGAGCTCAGCCTTCAGCTTCTCCGGGTCCTTCTCTTGCGGTTACCACGGCAACGCTCCAAATCTCGCAAGAGTGAACTCTAGCCCTGGAGCTACGGGCTAGAGTTCACTCTAACCATTGGAACCACCAGGGATCCAGGAATGTCCCCCCTCCTCCCAGTAAAGGTAAGAAAATAGATTTATTTTATTAAATAAAAAAAAAATATTAAGCCTCCCTACCCTCCTTCTCCGCCCCACAAACACTGTCCCCCATACTTATACTGCCCCCATACACACACTGCACACCAATAGACACATTTCCCCCATACACACACATTGCTCCCCCATGAAACATACACAGTGCCCTACACACACTGCTGCCCCCATACACACATTGCCCCTCAGACACACATACAGCTCCACTCACACACTGCTGCACCCATACACACATTGCCCTCAGACACATACAGTGCCCATCACACACTGCTGCCTCTATACACACATTGCCCTCAGACACATACAGTGCCCATCACACACTGCTGCCCCCCATACACACACATTGCCCCCATTGTGACACATACAAGCAGTGTCCTACACACACTGCTGCCCCCATACACACATTGCCCCACAGACACATACAGTGCCCTACACACACTGCTGCCCCCCCCATACACACATTGCTCCACAGACACGACCCCCCCATACACACTCTGCCCCACACATGCATATAGTGCCCCCCGCCCATACACACACTGCCCCCATACACACACATACAGTGCCCCCCCATACACACACTTATGCACAGTTGCCCCCATACACATACAGTGCTCCCCCATACACACACTGCCCCACACACACACATACAGTGCCCTCCATACACACACTGCCCCCCATACACACACTGCCCCAAACACACATAGAGTACCCCCCCATACACACACTGCCACATACACTGCAAGCCTCACACACACTGCAGCTCTCTCACACACACGACTGCTCCTATGCCCTATATCCCAGCAGACCCCAGGTAAGTTGTCAAACTGTACTTAAACGGTTTAACTACTTACTCTGGGATGGGATCCTGGCACTACTGGCACCATAACTACTGAGCTGTAGTGGTTATTGTGCCTGGATTATTTCTTTAAATAATCTACAAGTGCCCCTCCCGAGATCAGGCTCTGGATCCGCCCCTGATACAGGCACATGTAAAACAGTTGTGGACTGCATCTCCCATAATGCTTTTACATCCATAATGCTGCCAAAGTCCTCAAAATCTGGGATTTCAAAGGCAGTCTACCCCTGTACCAAACCATAGCTCTTCCCCGTGACATCCCAAATAATTCCAAATCTGACCGCCTCAGTTGTGCAAGTTCATAGATTTGCCATGTTGAATTCAAATGACGTCAAGCAAAAAAAAAAAAATATATATATATATATATATATATATATATATATTTTTTTTTTTTTCACTTTCATGTGGCGAACCAGGGGCAATCATTGTTGTCACTCCAGATGTTGTGGACTACATCTCCCATGATGCTTTGCCAACTTTATGGCTTTAAGGCCCTGTGTTCTTCAGTTTTGACAGACCTGTAACAGACCTTTTCTGGATGTAAGAAAAGAGGTCACTTCCCAGGAACACACCCAGCATGTGGCCGCTTTCTTTTACTTCTTATCAGTCTCTTTGACACATGAGATTTAGATTAGAGGAATGTTTTCTAAGGGTGTCACCTACTTTCTCTACTCTGCAACCTCCTGCTCTTCCCCCACCTCTGCAGGATATTAAATTGGCCTTGCTTCCAATTAATCCTACCATCCCCGAGAGGTCTCTGCCAATCTCACAAACTGGTTCTCCTTGTTCTGCGAGAGTAACATATATTCAATCAACCTTAACCTTAACAGCCTTGCACTTTTACTTTTGTACCTATTGTTATTTTATGTGCATTGTGTAGAATCTTGCAGAAGGATTAAGAATATGACACTAAAACAGTAAATGTGGACTTTTCAGAAACCGTTTTTAGACCTCTGTGTCTGTGTGAAGCACAGAAGGGTTTCGTATAATTTTAATGTTTTAAGTAAGAACCTTTCTCTCCTGTCTTATTAATTATTAGGATAAGGGAGGTATTAAGGATGTATCTATATATTTTAAGTCTTAAGCTTTGTGTGTAATTCTTACTCACAACATGAAACCCACATGAACACTGTTTTTTTTTTTGATTCAATATTTGTTTACGCAGGGGTGGATTTTTATTAAGAGTTCCCACGAGTCAGGGAGTGTTTGAGTGACAGAGTGAATGTGAGTGCTGGGATGTTATGTTTGCTGTGTCTGAGAGTGCAATTATTTTTTTATTTATTTTTTGGTCTGTGTGTGTTTGTTCGCAGTTTCAGTATGTGAATGCAGGGACTATATGCATGTTGTGTCAGTAAGTGTGAATGCAGAGCTCTGTGTATGCTGTGTCAATGACTATGCAGAGGCTTTTTGTGCACAGTATCCGTGTTTGTGAATGCAGGGTCTAGGTGCGTGCAGTGTCATTAAATGTTGATGCCAGAGTCTGTGTGTGTGAAGGTTCAGTGTTTGTGAATGCAGGGACTATATGCATGTTGTGTCACTAAGTGTGAATGTCAATGACTATGCAGGGGCTTTCTGTGCGCAGTATCCGTGTTTGTGAATGCAGGGGCTAGGTGCGTGCCATGTCATTGAATGTTGATGCCGGAGTTTTGTGTGAAGTGTCAGTGTTTGTAAATGCAGGGGTTCTCTTTGCAGTGTCCGTGTGTTTTTAAATGTAGAGGCTATATGTGCACGGTCTGTGAGTGTGAATGTAAGGTAGTATTTTAAGGAAGATTAGTAGGAGATTTGTGGAAGATTAGGTGTATTTGCAGTCCTTCCTCCTCCTTCACCATGCCATCTCACTAGCCCACCACTACTACTTCATGCCTAATATGTATATTTGAGAGGTGTCCTTTTTGCTACTGAAGTGGTCCGAGGGCCCCTGACACTTTTTTTTTTTTTAATATTCTTTATTTGAATGTTCCAGCCCTAAAAGGTTCAGTTTATTCAGGGCCAGATTGTTTGAGCATGGTTACTAGGGATTTAAACCTTTGTGTGGAGGAAGATTTAGAGCAGGATACAATGGATTCACTACAGGAAACAATTTGTCAGCTGTTCCACTTGAACAATGAATTACCTCCCTCTGTTACAAGAAATGTTTTATCACTATCTGTCTATCTAGAGCTTGGGCTCTGGATGCTCTAGGCGCCAGTCTTTGCAGTATTGTAAAGTGCTTTTAGTGAGAAGACTTACCCTTTTTAAGTCCCGAAGCTGATTTTTCATTGTGTTCTCCTACGAGACCAACTAATCTGACTTCTATAGAAACCAATTTAAGTAAGCCGCATTACACATGCTAGGGTCAAACATGGTGACACACGAACTTTGCCCTCAGCCAGGCACTGGCTTTTGATTGGCAAACTCACCTGAGAATATTATTTTTAACACCGTCGCATTGTGACTAGGTACCACTTCTTCTCCTTATCAGGAAACGTGAAGTAACAGTTGTAACACATTTTGACATAAGTTTACAGTTATTGATTCATTTTTTTTATTTTTGTTTTTTAAAGATACTTGGAGGGACGTGTATTTGTCATCCAGGTGCTCCCTGACAGTCAGGCTGAAGTGGATGAGGTGGTACTAGCTGGTGATGTCATTGATGAAATTAATGGAGTGTCAATGCGAAATGCATATAATGGGCAGGTAAGCATTTTGTGATTCAAACAATATTTTAAATGGTATAGCAATCTGCATATCTATTAAAGGGATACCATATGCACCAAAACAACTTTAGCATAATGAAGTGGTTTTGGGGTCTCACTGCTCCATTCTCTGCCATATAGGAGTTAAATCACTTTTGTTTATGCAGCCCTAGCCACACCTACCATGGTTGTGACTCACACAGCCTGCATGGAAAATAGTAATTTTCAATCAGATCTGACAGCACAGTGTGTTTACTTTAGGAGTGTATATCTTCTGTTCTGTTAGTTGAACTTTAATCTCACACAAAAGAGGCTCCTGCTAGGTCTTGACGGCTATTAAAATTAAACAGACTGTGCAATAAAGGAAGTTCAAACATTAGATGTCTCTATACAGGAAATGTGTAGGGAGACTGTGTGATTTAACACCTAAATGGTAGAGAAATGAGCAATGAGACTGCAGGGGAATGATCTATACACCAAAACAATCCCATTAAGCTAAAGTTGTTTTGGTGCTTATACAAGCTTTCACCATGACGTCACAACAATAACAAGCTCTTCCGGGTGGCAAAAGCCGAAGCGTTCTCTGATGAAAGCTGTACTCTGCGTATAGAACTGGTTGCGTGTATGTTGTGAATGAGCTGTACAAATCTATTGATAAGAGCATGTAGCCGGATTTTTCAGTGTGATAGGAAAGTGTAGAGATGCTATTTAAGAGCTGATCAAGGAATAGGACTGCTCTCTAAACAGATTATTTTAATTTCACTGTTTTTCCCCCTCTTCCGTTCATCCTAATGTTAGTATAGAGTGGAGCAATTGCTGCAGTTAGCCAGCCTAACAACATAATTTTACTGCATTCAGTTATTTTATACTTTTTACTAATATTATTCTAATCTCCGTAGTCCCCATGCTCACTGTGTGCTCTGTAGTCCCCATGCCCAGCGTGTACTCTCCACCCCACATTCACTGCAGCCCGCCCTTGCCGGGTCCCTGAGCCCAGCCAGCCCTCTCACCCGTCCATCACATCCCAGATGCAGGTAGTCGGCCCCTGAGCTCAGTATGCGCTCACTTACGTGAGTGAATCAATTTTTGCACCGGGGCCCCATGGATCGTGTGTACGCCACTGGATGGCACACAAAACGACTTAGGAAAGTGATTGGCTAAAGTGGCAATTTTTGGAAATTCGATTTTAATTCATTATGACTTTTAAGGCACATGCAGACAGAGCAAAGTAACGGTGGAGAAGGTCTTTGGGCCTACATAAAATTAAAAATAAAGTTTGTAACATTCAAAACAGTTACTACCCCCTTCAAGCCAAGGAGACTGAGCATAGAGAGGGCAATAGTTATTAAATAATTGACCAGAAGACTGGGCGTCTCCTGGGACCGTATTGCTATTATACTCTGGAGAAAGACAAGAGGCCACTTTGCTGGGTCGGTGGGTGTATTTTGGGGTGGTGCTATTTTAAGGACACTTTAGTTAATTTCTTAACCAAAATCAGACCTCTTTGCTATATTACTGGGTCCCTGTTTGGAACAGGAACCTGCTGACCCAGGCTTCATGTAACTGCACACAATAAATAGTTTTTTTGCGACGTTGCTTCAGTTCCTGCAGATCGTAGAGCATTTTTAAACCATATAAAGAGTGCTTTCTTTTATACATTTAGACACAACGACAGCTTTGAAGTTTCTAGGGGGAAAAAAAGAACAATAGTAAAGATATAGATTACAATTAAAAGTAAGGCTGGAGTATTGGGGTCCACAAAAAGGGCTGTACTTTCTAAAGATGATTCCAAGGAAACATCTGACCAGTCTAATGTTATACATTTTTCAGGCTGGCAATATACTAAACAAACTGAAGGGGGAGCCACTGATATTCAGGTTGATCCGATGGCGCAGGAAAGATGGGGAGTTGTTCCGTCCTCTAATCCCCTATATCAAGATTGTCCAGGAAAAGATGCCCACGTTCCAGCTTCAGCAGGAGCATAGGAGCCAAGAAAGTGGGGAGCAGCAGCCTCAGCTGGAAGGCAGGTAGGGAGACGTCTGTCGCCACAACCGGCTGAGTCTGTCTATGATATCTTGTTGATAACATCACATTATAATCTCTCCCCACAGGCTGATGTACGCTCTCCAGTATCTGGGACAGGCTCAACTTGGGACGGTAAATAGCATAATATCTATTTGTCTATCTATCTCCTTAAAGTTTGCATTTTATTTAAAATTTTCCACAATTTGCTATGAATTAACTCCTATGACCGCTCACGTTTTAGTAAATAGCCCTGTTGGTTGCATTTACTGTTGTTTTGGATTTCCCGTATGCTTTCGGCTCATTTGAGAAAGCAATGGTAATTCACAAGTGTGTGATAATGAGTTTTCATTTGCGGCACACTACTTACCAGGGTCATAGTGAGAGTAGAATGGACACTATTGCAAACACTTGTATATCTTGTTTCATTCAAGGGTGATCTGTCCTATCTCTAAAGAAATACATTATTGAATTTAACATTAAAAATCACCAATAACATGCATTAAAGGACCTCTATCGGCACCCAGGCATCTTCATCTCAAAGACGTAGTTTGGGGGTAGTGGTCCTTTTAGTTTTTACCCTACTATGTAAATCATTGCTGTTTTTAAATGTGCCTATAGCCACTTCTCTAAGTCAAACTTGGTTCTCACAGCTAACCTCCAATAGGAGTGCATGCACATTTCGTCCCCATTGCTCATCATTGAAGAGAATTGGATAGCACATATAGGAGAGCCTTGGCATCATGCAGATCGATCAGCTGTAGGGACTTGATCTCGAAAACTTTTTTCCCATTTTTTTATTTAGCAACTGACATCCTGATCCAGTTCAGTCTAGGCACATATTACACATGTGGAGGAGAAACCTAAACATTTTTTTATTTCTCCCCTTCTCTGTCTGCTCTCTACATGCTGACTGCCAGGTGCACAGGACAGTGTTTATAACAGCGATTGACATGGAGCTCTCCCAGTTCAAGGATAGCGTTCTGTTGAATTCTAAATTTAATTTTCTTTTCAAGTTTTTTCACAATAACACATTTGTTAAAAATAAGAGTTAAGCAAACATAAAACATCCCAAAAATGTATTTAAAAAAAAAAAAAAAAATTTTTTTTGTATTAGTGTTAGTACAGAGAGATCTGAATGTATACTGCTAATATAATAATTCAGGGCATATGTTTGACTGACACCGGACCTGTGTCATATAAATAATTTTTACAAACTGTAATGTAATATATCTTTTTTTTTTTTCAGTTTGGGGGCAAAGAAGTTTTAGACATGGGCATTACTAAAGTTAGAAATCAAAATTGTCCCCCACAGGTGAGTGTTCTCTTTTTTCTCTTAAAATCATTTTCAACATTTAACATGTAGTTGATCCATGGCAGGAAATGAGTAAATAAACAGGAACTTCTTCATTGTTTGCAGGACGTGTTGTTTGACATTAGAGAAATTGAAATAGTGGTACAGGAAAAGTCGTCAAATGAGGTTAGTTAAAGCCAGGAGGTGAGACAGGCTAAATACAGAATTGTTGCTGGTTTATGTAATGTCACCTTTATTTACACAGGTATTGTTTCGACATCAATATCCAGAGATCTCAAGCGTTGGACGAAGAACTGATAACAGACATGTCTTTGCATTATGCGTTGTGTGAGTATAGAATATCCATTGAGAAATGCACCTTCCCTTTCTCCTTTAAAACAATAGGTTTAGATGTATACAAGTAGAAAAGAGAAATACCTGTCAATGGTTTTTCCAATTTTGTCTTTGGGGGTTTACTAAAGTTTTATCCACTACTTTCCATCAGACCGTCGTAAAGTGTACGTAATGCACTGGGTGCATTATTTCCAAAACCAGATTAATTTTTTTTTTTTTTTAAAGGACCACTATAGTGCCAGGGAAACATGCTCGTTTTCCTGGCACTATAGTGCCCTGAGGGTGACCCCACCCCCTCCCACCCGGCTCTGGAAGGGGGAAAGGGGTTAACACTTACCTTTTTCCAGCGCTGAGCGGAGAGCTCTCTGCCTCCGATCCTCCTCTTCTCCTCCCCGTCGGCTTAATGCGCACGCGCGGCAAGAGCTGCGCACGCATTCAGCCGGTCACATAGGAAAGCATTCATAATGCTTTCCTATGGACGCTGGCGTGCTCTCACTGTGAAAATCACAGTGAGAAGCACGCAAGCGCCTCTAGTGGCTGTCAATGAGACAGCCACTAGAGGAACTAGAGGAAGGCGTAACCAATTCATAAACATAGCAGTTTCTCTGAAACTGCTATGTTTATGAAAAAATGGGTTAACCCTAGCTGGACCTGGCACCCAGACCACTTCATTAAGCTGAAGTGGTCTGGGTGTCTAGAGTGGTCCTTTAAGTTTTTAAAGGTTATATTTTACATAGCAAATGGTTTAAAAGGACAGTGACTCCCATATTCATGCTCTGATCAGTAAATCAAAGCAGGAGTAGCACAGAAGCCGGATTGTAACCTTCTCTACATAAAAATATTGAAAAGTAATCTATAACTTAGAGCCCTCGGGGAAGTGTTAGTGATGGACATTTTACTGTACTCAAAGCTTCATAACCACTACAGCCTGCTGTAATGGTAAAATGCCAGGAGAACAGTGCCTTGGTTCCCCGGTAATGGGAGAGAAAAAAAAATCTTTAGCAATAGTTTGCCCCCTTACCTGGATCCCCACTGTTCTCTGATACTTACTGGCAGTCCATTGATACATATCCAGCTACATTTCTACAGAAGCTGGGGCAGTCAGGATTCATTGGATGTGAGCGTCAGTTGGTCTTGCTCTGCCAATGAAGGTCATAATGTGCAACAAAAGTTATCCAGAATTGACAATAGCCAGCACAGAACTCTAATTCCAGGCTGGATACCCATATGGTACTGCGAGAGTTGTGGTTACACTCCTAGCAGCAGAAGAGTTCATCTCTGTTATGTGCATTGTTTCAAAGCAAAATGCTGAATATGCAGACTCCAGGTACCATGACCACTTCCAATCCCTTTAATAAAAGCGGTAGCTCACATGAGTGAAACTATTTTTAAAAATTCCTCTTTCCAAGTTTATACAAACTGTTTATATGTATAATAGAGAATACACAACCGTGAATTATACAGGATGTGAAAATTGAGTGGTATATGAACGCAGCAATTACATTATTTCCCTGTAATATACCATTTCCCATTCTGTAACTTTTATAGTACATGATATTTTAGGGCTTGACTTATTGTGTTAGGATTCCTATTGTTAGTCCTAGAATTTCTTAACTCCTAGAGCAGAACCAGTAACTATTGTGCCAGGTTAGCGGGAGATTAGGAGAGGGCTAAACTTAAAATTGTGTCTGCTGCTTCTCAAAAAAAATTTTTGGACAGACCTTAATATAGAAGACTATCAAACCATGCAGTTTGAAAACATGATCTACCCGTTTTAAAGACAGATCATGTAATATATACATTATGGTTTGACTGGCTTTGTTCAGTAACTCATCTCCCATTTCTTGGCAACAGCTGCAAATAGCAAGTACCGCCTGGTAGTATGTCCAAGTGCTGTCGTTAATGTTAGGAGCATAAACCTGTTTTCTCTGAGTATTTAGATTCAGGACACCCTTATATAGTAAAACAATGGAGATTTACTTACCTCTAATTCCCAGGCCCATTTAGCTCAATGCATCTCTATATGGAGGTCGGGATCTTCATGCACAGCATAAAGATGGTTTACATCAGTCCTTTAATTATTACAGGACTGTTCTAGGAAGTGCCTCTAGTGGCTGAGTGACAGATGCTAGAGGTGGTCTTAGAACACAGTGTAAACATGTTTGCCTGGCTAAGGCTGCAATGACAGTCTCTTTGCATCAGAACTATATTATGCTGCTAAAAATAACTAAAATGTTGGCATTATTGTCCATAATACATAGTTCATTGTTGTGTATATTACAGCTACACTGTACTCACCTCTAGCACATCAAAATGTATAAAGGCATAAAAATACACCAAATTCATAATATACAGCATGAGCCTACAGCTTAATGTAGTTCTGGTGAGAAATAGTTCCCTTCAGCCTTATTTTCATGTAAACACTGCCTTTTCAGAGAAAAGGTAGTGTTTACATTGCCCCTAGGGACATCTCCAAGTGACCACTCCTTAGATGGCCACTGGAGGTGCTTCCTGTCAATGCTGCATTTTCCTCAGAGATGCACTGATTCAATGTATCTCTACGAGGAGGTCCTGATTGGCCAAAACAGCATTTGGCCCTGCCGTGTGCTGATTTTAGCCAATCCAATGCCTTCCCTATTTTGTCAAAGGGGGTAGAGCCAGCACCAAACTTGCGTTGGAAATAAAGAGTTTTAAATTTTTATAGGGGGGCAAGCCACCTAAATGGTGGGTTAAACACTAGGGTCAGAAATGTTTGTTTGCTTAATGTATTTTCCTGCCTTTATATCTCTAGATTTTGTGCAAATTGCTTAAATGGGTGTTAAGGAACACAAACTTGTATTCATGACCCTATAATATAAAAAAAAAAAAAAACAACACACACAATCGAACCCCCATACCTCTTAATATAGCAAAATCTTACATTTACTCCAGTCTGCTGCTAGCTCTGCCTGCTTGACATCAGAAGTGTTGTTCTGAGCCTATCAATGCTTTCACAGAGGAAACCATAGAATTGGCTGACTTCGAATCGATACATCTGAGAAAAGTTCAGTGTCTCCATGCAGAGGGTGGAGACACTGAATGCCAGCACTGCCCCAGGAAGCACCTCTAGTAGCCCTCTGAGGAGTGGTTAGTGGAGTTATCACTAGGCTGTGATTTAAAAAAAAAAAAAATAAAATAAAAAAAAAGTGTTTACTGCAAAAAGCCAGAAGGGAATGATTACTCACCTGAACAAATCTAAGCTGTAGTTCTTCGGGTGACTAGTGTCCCTTTAAAATAAAATTTCTTAACTTTCCTTTTCCTCCATCGCTGTGCTGGTCTTTCGGTTTTGACGATCTTAACTAATCCAATGTTAAGCTTTTGCACATCAAAAACACTGTATTGTGCCAATTTGTATATCCTCAGATATGCTTTCACTCAATGTATCTCTATGGGGAACATTCAGAGTCTGAATGCAGAGTGTGCATACTGTGCAGCAGCACTAGTGGCTGTCTGAGTCACATCCACTAAAAAGGTGTAACTAAGCAGCACTATGAACACTGCCTTTTTGCCAAAAATCTGTGTTTACATTGCTCAGGCTGCAAAAACTAGAACCGCTGCAGTGGTTTTGCGGACTATGGTGTCCCTTTCCGTATTGGATATGGCAAGGTATATAGGAAGTATGCAATCATTAACCTAATTTTAGCAGAGTTGTATGGTGTGGCCATTTAAAAAAAGGTTTGCTTTACACCTAAACAGATGTTATCTGACAAATACAACCCTGCCCATGATTAGGCCTTGCACTTTGTAGTAAATATTCTCTGATGGTGGTGGGTGGCTAAGGGCAGCTATTAACGAATTCCTCTTATTGGACTAGATCAGCAAGTACAGCAGCACTATTGGTGTAGCTCTGCAGTAGTGAGCGCCGCTTTTAGAATAACTTAGCTTGGATAAAGAATGCCACTACCCACCACCACAAAATTAAATGTATTCTACAAACCCTGCCCCA
Organism: Pelobates cultripes; assembly: GCA_933207985.1. Lineage (NCBI taxonomy): Eukaryota > Metazoa > Chordata > Amphibia > Anura > Pelobatidae > Pelobates > Pelobates cultripes. The sequence continues at coordinate 228,319,460 of OW240917.1, read as the reverse complement.
TTACTCATTCATCTTTTTTGTTTCTAGAGAAAAAGAAGCAGGGCCTGATACCACATTTAAGTGCTTGGCTTTTGATGCACACACTCCTAAGGAATGTGGAGAGATAATAAGACGCATTGGTAAGGATCTGTCTTGATATTTAAAAAAAAAGTGTACACGTTCAGTCTGCTAGTAATTGTATGTTTTGCAGCAACTGGATTTAGACATACAGAATGGTTTGTCTAAAAGGACAATATCAAGATGTTCTTACAGAACGTGTCTACATTGAAGACCAAAAATTGCACTATAATCCGAAAATGTCAGTGCTTCCCAAAGATGTATATAAGAGTACTGTACTTGGGTTTAACAAATAAATATATTTTTATAACCATTTGACATGGGTGGACAACTCCCTCTATGTATTTGAGATTAATTAAAGGCAAGAGACATGAATGTAAAACTGTTTAATTTAAACACAATATATAAAATTGCTCTTGTAAATGCACATTATGTTGTATAGCTGCCTGTTTAACACATTGATCGGTTAAGCACCTTGGATTTCCAATGATTTGATAAGTTTAAACAAGAGTATGCATAAGTTGGCCTCAACTCTATTACAAGCATTTCTCCTAACTAGTTGAATGTAGCCTTTAAAAATGCCAAACGAGTGATGTTACATTAACTTTCAAACCAGAAATTCAAAAACACAATGTTAGAAACACCTATACAAATGATTGCGTTTCCTGCACTTGGCATTCTAATCAAAGTCTTGCTATAGTATGTGAATTGCTTGATGTTCAAGTCTTAGAACAGATTTGGCTTCTCTAGTCAATGTACAGCTAGAATTCACTACTGTGTATGTGAGCAGATCAATGACATACAAAGCACCAGCTGCCATCTCCAACAAAGACCAGAAGGGGCATGTGAAGTTAAGCATTCACCCTGAGTGATAGATGGAATGATTTGAAGAAAGGAAACTGATCAGAACAAAAACCAATAAAAAGAAAAAAGGAACACAACACAATCTAAAACCAAGTTAGAGAGTTTACTAAAAATCAATCCCATTCTTTATGCCCTCTCACCACGTATTCTACGGGCAAGCTGAATGTCCTTGGGCATAATTGTAACTCTCTTGGCATGAATGGCACACAGGTTAGTGTCTTCAAATAAGCCCACCAAGTATGCCTCACTGGCTTCCTGCAAAGAGGGAAAGAAAGACTGCGTTAAACACACATCACATCTTTAGATCAGACATTAACATAGATCTGAGAGATCACCTATTACTTGTAAATTTAATCTCTTGCCCTCAGTAGCAAGCAACAAGCAGAGACCATCACCTAAATGTCACCTGCTTGGTTCCAAAAGTAAAGACTGACTATACATATCCCATAAACCCTGCCTATTTCAGAATGTGTAATAACTGTATACCGATGCCAATTCATGGAACATGAAGTCATATATCCACAAGATGAGCTGCCAAGATGGCCATTTCACCATGCATGCAGTACACTCATTTGTAACATAGGTAAAGTTAGATTCTTTAGTGGGACATGCTCAACATTAAACACGGCAGCTCGCTGTAATATTATGTTGCCTAGAGAGTCCTAGTGGAGTCTTCATATTTTATGTGAGCCTGTTTCATGGATTAAAGGACCACTATAGTGCCCTGAGGATGCCCCCACCCTCATGGTCCCCCCCCCCTCACCGCCAGGTTGAAGTTCGAAGGAGTTAAACACTTTCCTTTCTCCAGGGCCGGGGACTCTCCTCCTTTGGCAGTCATCGGCTGAATGCACGGCAAGAGACGCGGGCATTCCGTCAGCCCATAGGAAAGGATTCTCAGTGCTTTCCTATGGACGCTGGCGTCTTAACTGAAAGTCTGTGAGAAGCGCCTCTAGCGGTTGTCAATGAGACCGCCACTAGAGGCTGGATTAACTCATAGAAACTGCCATGTTTACAGCAGGCAGGGTTAACCCTAGAGGCTCCACACACACACCCCTCAAAAATCCTAGAGGCACCTGACACCCAGACCAAGTCATTGAGTGGTAGTGGTCTGGGTGCCTATAGTGGTCCTTTAAAGGTGCCAGATAAGTCAATGCAAAAAAGTTTATATATCCAGCAATAATTTGTCAGCCCAACACGCTTAGCCAAACTGTAGTAGTTTGCTTAGAATGCCCCTTCATTGTAGCAGCCCCACAATGCATTAACATGGAGAGTCCTTAAAATAGACGAATCACCAGAATTACTACAGCTCAATGCAATAACGTGTGCATGCACGCTTTTCATTGTAAATGCGGTATACATAGATGCTTGGTAACACCCCTACTGGCGGTCACTCAGACAGCTAGTAGATGTACATCCTGCAGTGTGCAACACTGGCATTCAGAGTCTCCATGCTTTGCATGGAAATTTCCCCTAGAGTCAGATTGATTCAATGAGACTGACCGGCATGGCGTTTTACCACACTTTCACAATAGCCTCCCAATATGGTAACCATTTGATTGGCAGAGATAAGATTGATCTCCGCCATAGAGGCAGATCAGGAGAAAAGCGAAGTTTAATAGGGGCTGAGCATCTAAGCAGTTAAGTCTTAGGAAGACTATATATGCAACCTTCGGCACTCCAGATGATGTAGAAGACATCCCACATAATGCAGGCAAAACATATGGAGTGCCAAAGGTTGCCTATGCCTAATTAAGGTTCCTTTAACATCAGCCTGCAGTGTGCCATTAAGTCTGCAGTTAACCTGGTAGCAACGAAAACTACCAAGTGGTAGAAGTGTGAAAGTAGTTACTTGAAGCATTGATAAACAAATTCATACCTGCAGCGCACCAATGGCAGCACTCTGGAAACGCAGGTCAGTTTTAAAATCCTGCGCAATTTCTCTAACCAGACGCTGGAATGGCAGCTTCCGAATCAGAAGTTCAGTAGATTTCTGGTAACGACGGATCTCACGGAGGGCAACAGTTCCAGGCCTAGAGGACAGAGTAGTGTTAAGTTTTGTCAATATTCTCAAAGATACTTTAAACATCATAACTACTGCAGGTTTTTACTTTACTGTTTTTCCCCCATACACATAAATAAAAAGTAAGATTTTATAGTACCCAGTCAGGGGGCTTTGAGCAAGAACACAATCTTATCAAACAAACTGGCAATTGTTTGAGCACCTGCACCACTAAAATGGTTATGGTGCTTTGAGTTCCAAATTCAGAATTTACCTGTAGCGATGTGGTTTCTTCACTCCCCCTGTGGAAGGTGCACTCTTCCTGGCTGCCTTGGTGGCAAGTTGTTTACGAGGAGCCTTCCCTCCTGTGGATTTACGGGCAGTTTGCTTTGTACGTGCCATGGTCTTTTATTGCTTTAAAAAAAACAAACAAAAAAAAACAAAGTTACAATCTGAATGCGGCAATTTTGTTAGATGCAGTTACACATACTATGAGACTGAATGTTAGATTCCTACTGCGTGTGTCACCAACAGAATTAAGGACTGGGTAACCTTTTAAAGGAACACTCACAAAAGATTTCTCCAAGCAACATGACCACTTCAGTGCCTTTAGTCTGCAGATGCAACAATGTATAGCACAATACTGCACATACAGAGCTTGACAAGTTCCAGTCTGGTCAATATTGATTATGTGCATATGAATATGCACAGAATTGTATTAATAGAGGTCACTTGCCATTGAGGACCCTTAGCGCCTGGCAGGAACCTAGGTAAAATGGCAAACCGTTTAAAAAACAGTTTGCCCTATTACTGGAAAACCGTGCCTGGGTAGTGGTTATGATACTTGTGTAACCATTGACATTTATTTATGTTATAGTGACAGAAGTCTATGGACAGTCTTACGTTAGGTTAGAGAGACTTACAGAGCTCCAGTCGCTCTCAGCTGATCACTGGCAAATGGATAGAATGCATCAGACTAACTATCAATGTAAACCTTCCCTAAACTGCATAGGCAAATAAGGATGAAGCTGGCAAAAATCAAATGCTTCCATAGGAAGATTGCTTTATTGAAAACAGTGATTTCCCACAGGCAAGTTGAAGTCAGAAAAAAAAAAAACCACAAACCTTCAGCTGTTTAAAAGAAAAAAGTTTTATTTGCCATACATCAGGCGGCACACAGGTCTCCATGCTTCATCATCATTTAGATGGTAAGGCATGTGATGGTTCAATTGCATGCTCTTTATTGAAGGGGGTTGGGGGCCTACTGTGCATGCACAACACACATTCAAGCTTCCCCATAACAAAGCATGGAATTAATGCCATCCTATAGGGGCTTTCGCTTCACGTGAAAAACTCTCGTCAGTGCAGAACTCCAGTAGTGGTCATACTGACAGCGACTAGTCGTAGACTAACCCTGCAATGTTGATATTGCAGTTTCTGAAACAAATTTCAATGTTTTCCATAACAAGGTCACTGCATCTAGGCCACTCAATTGATATGAAATGGTCTGGGTGACTAGTGTCCCTTTTAAGAGCTTCCATTTTCAGAAATCTTCATATTCAGGATTAAACCAAACCTGTGTAGTTTAAAGGAACACAAAATATTTATTCCTGACACTACAGTGCTTGAATGCATTTTAGCCCCTCCTCTCTCCTGAGATTAAATGTGATTTCATGCACGTTCATTCCCATGCTGGTCTCACCATGCCTGGCCCCGCCACTGTGGCAGAGATCAATGTTTATCTCAGCCCATCAACCGCTTTTAACACAGTAACGCAATGGGATACTATTGCGCATGCACAACTAAACACTGTGCTGAGCCAATCAGTAGGACACAGCTGTTGAACCCAAGTGCTGCAGACTGGAGAGAGAGAGCACTTCTAGTGCCAGTCTGAGTGCCTGCCGCTAGATGTTTAACTAGTCAGCAATGTAAACAAAGCCTTTTTTTACTGAAGAGGCAGTGTTTACAATGCCAAGTCTGCAGGAACATGCTACAGCCACCATAACCACTACATTAAGCTGTAATTGTTCTGGTGACTATAGTGTCCCTTTAAGACTAAGAAATAGTAAAAAAAGAGATATAGATATATAAAATAAATCTCTCAACACTACTCAATGGGTACATCTCACAGGCTCCAGCTGGCCACCAAGGAAGCCATTTTCACAGGGATCATGTAATTGGTGCCTTGTCTCCACCAAAATGGCCTCTGTCCTCACTTTACACCGGTGACAATACAATGACAAGACACACACTATAACCCAGCACCACAGGCTGATACCTCTCCTCCCCAGCAGGGTGACGTAATCACCAACGTAAGCACCAGGAGGAGAATTCAAATGGCCACGTGGTCGGATCCAGCCAATCGCGAGTCACCTAAACACAGACACACACTCACAGGGTACTGGAAAGCCCCGAACCCCCAACCGTCAAACCAGCACCAACGGTCCGTCACGTGGGGAGAAAGCAGACACCGCACGGTCACACGACAGCTACCCCCCACCCCCACACACTCCTGCGGCTCTAGGACTACGACTCCCATCATGCTCAGCGAGTCCTCCAAGCTAATAAAACCCACGGGAGTTATTGATATTAAAATCTGGGGTTTAACGAAAGTCCTTCGCCCGAAAACACCCCCATAATTTTTTTTTTTTAAATAAAAAGCGCTTAGTAGTCGCTCACCTTCCCCGCGCGCGCTCTTTCTCTTCTTCTCGCCGACGCAACCAACCGTCTTCTGCGCGCCTGTGAGGCGCTCGATCTTTTTATACCAGCGAGCCCTCGGCGCTGGGCCACGCCCCCTTTACAGGGTGCGTCAGGTACAAGCGGACGTCGTGATTGGCTGCAGAGACCGCAGTCGTCACGCAAGTGTCTCGTTCCGCCTTGCACCCTCTGAGGACTTTCTGGCACTTCATCGTTGATTGGTTTAAATCCTCGGCTTCTGGTTGGTCCCCAGCGCCACGGTGTGATTGGATGCTGGCGGTCAGGAGTGGCCGATTGGAGCTCTCTGATTGGTTGACTTTAAGTAACTTTGCAATCTGTGATTATGTCCATGGTTAGCATACCTAACAAGTGTCCCTATTTAGGAGGGGCAGTCCCTATTTTGAGTCCAAATTCCTCTGTTTGTCTTTTTTGTTATATTGTCCATTTTTTCTAGGAGCTCCATATTGTTGGTGTGTCTGAGTGTATAACAGAGCTCCACAGCAATAATACTCCCAGTAATGTGTCTTTAACCCCTTAAGGACCGATGACGGTTCAGGACCGATGGCGTTCCCCCGGCTGCGATTGGCGTAGCTCCCGGTGGGGGGACTGCCAGACATTCCCCCCTCGGTGAATTTATTATAATATAAAATTGTGCACGTTCACTTTACTACCCCAATTGTAAAGCTTGACATGATGCCAGAGGATTGCCATTGGCATACCTCAGGCTTGTATGTACCTATCTTATGCACTGCAAAAATATAAAATAAAAAAAGAATTCAGTCTGTGTAAGTAAGATACTTGCCATAAATTACATTATTTATGGGAATAAAAGTTGTATAAATTGTTAATTAGTAAATCACCTAAAATTTCTCACAACAGTCTCAAACGTCATCACACCTCCACTCAAAATCAAAGTGTCCATTTGAAATGTTGTGGGATATGGGTTAGCGAGTCTCTTGGGTAGCATCTGTATTATTAACCCCTTAAGGACGCAACTTCAGTTTGCATGCTTTGTTCTTAAAGGGGCTCTTCACTCCACTAACCAAATAAAAATATTAAAACACTATCAATCTGATTTACTAAAGTGATAATTCAAATTGACGTTAACTTTTTAAGCCAAAGTAGCACCAGAAACATAGCTGACTTAATTGTATTTTTTCAGTTTGGCTATTATGGCCTTAAAGCCCCTCTATAGGCACACAGACCACTTCAGCTCAATTAAAAATGGTCTGGGTGCCAGGTCCCTCTAGTTTTAACCCTGCAGCTGAAAACATAGCAGTTTCATAGAAACTGCTATGTTTCACTGAGTTAATCCAGCCTCTAGTGGCTGTCTCACTGACAGCCACTAGAGGCCGCTTCCGCGATCACATTAAAAAAAATGACAGTGAGAAGACGCTGGTCGTCCATAGGAATGCACTGAGTAATGCTTTCCTATGGATTGTTTAAATGCACGTGGCTCTTGCAGCGCATGCGCATTCGGAGCTGACGTCGGCAGAGGGAGGAGAGTTCCCCAACACAGAGGGAGCCCGGCGCTGGAGAAAGGTAAGTGGCTGAAGGGGTTTTAACTTCTTTAGCCCAGCGGAAGGGGGGCAACGATGGTGGGGGGGACCTAATGACCCTATAGTACCAGGAAAACAAGTTTGTTTTCCTGGCACTATGGTGGTTCTTTAAATTTGAGAATCACTTTGAATTCTCTCTTTAGTGAATGACCCTGTATTTGGAGGTATATATACCCCTCAATGAAAACATGCATGCATTTAATTATGCATTTTATTGGGATATCTCATAGAATTTATTGAAACCAGACTCAATGATATAGAAATATAGTCTGCTACATTAAGCTCTTAGATTGATGGAATTATGAAACCAGAAGAATACATGGACTGTGATAAGAAACTATAACCCCCCAAAAAAAAACTGGAAAAGGGAGTCACATAAAGAAAAAAAGTCCCAAAGAAATAAAGAGGACTATGATAATAATAGGGTATATATGAATATTATTTATATAACTAAAAGTAAGATAACATCAGTACTTTGAAGATCAACACAAGCGCAAACAGAATGTTTTTTTCTCCAGCAATGACGACATTGGATTTATCAATGGTTTCTGATGCCTCAGGCAGTACACATACACAATGCAGAAAAACTGTATGCTATAATGAAGAAAGCAGACTACATAGTAGAAATAGCAGTGAAGATGCCAGTTTAAAAAACAGAGTCTACGATTTCAGGAAAATAAACTACAAGAAAAAGATGTACTGCAAAAGAACAATAAAGTTCACACTTAGTTACAGAAATCTTTAGGGGTATTGTCTACAAAGGAAAAAAATATATTTACTGTGCTCTAATCCTATCAAACAAATATTCTATCATCTATACAACATACATAAATCTCTGACATATCCTCCCGGTTGTGCCATAATCTCGGGGACTGGTTCCCTGTGACACTCTGTAAGTGTCTGGACTGTCATCTACAATGCCCAGTTCAAACTTCCAAGAGTTATTTAAGGGAATAAAAGCTTTTACTTTCTCAACTACTAGTGCTCAAATGAAAGGAAACATATTTTTGGTTGGGACATGGTACTGCCATGGGGTCAAAGTTTGCCCAATCATATGCCAGCATTTACATGATTTTGTGGGAGTTGGGCCACACCTTTGGAGCTGGCAATATCTATTGATTAAACATCACATAGTATGAGAGATACATAGACAATCTCTTGATAATTTGGGATGGATATAAACATACATGTAAACAATAAGGAGTGGAATCTCTTTTTTGCAATGGTTGCAAATACCCCTAAAGATTTCTGTGACTAAGTGTGTATTTATGTTCTTTTGCAGTAAATAATGAGGAAATCCTTTTTTTGTGGATTTATACCTGTAAGAGATTGTGCACAAGCAATCGATAATAACTTCAGGATATAGGAAAAACATGGCAGGCAACAACTTTATTGCAAGCTAGTAGTTGTCATCCCTCACATACTTTAAGGCAGTCTACTTGGATACACCTTAGGAGTGGTGTTCCTCCAAGGAGACATTTGAAGATCAATCTAAAGATTTGACAAAGTGCTTATTACAAAGCGAATATTCACTTAAAGTGGTTAAAGTAGGCCATAAGTTAGTGAAATGCGTCACACAGGAGGAGGGCCCCATTGCACCAAATGATCCGGGCTACGAAGTCTCTCCCCAAGCGGCAGCTCTCTAAGCATTCTGATTTTATCTTTTGTTTATAAATAAAAACGCTTAGGGATTTGCACTCATTATTAGAGCACAATGATCACAAGATATCAAGATAAAAAATAAATGGTACAACATAAAGCTGGGGACAAAGGGAACAAATGTAAATGATGACGAGGATAAGAGAAATTTACCAACCTTTTGCATTGAATATATCAATCAATATAATAGACATAGAAACATAGAATGTGACAGGAGATGAGAACCATTCAGCCCATCTAGTCTGCTCAATTTTCTAAATACTTTCATTAGTCACTGGCCTTATCTTATAGTTAGGATAGACATATGACTATCCCACGAATGCTTAAACACCTTAACTTTGTTAACCTCTACCACTTAGCTGGGAGGCTATTCCATGCATCCACTACCCTCTCAGTAAAGTAATACTTCCTGAAATTGGTTTTAAACCTTTGCCCCTCTAATTTATGTCCTCTTGTTGTGGTATTTTTTTTCTTTTAAATATAGTCTCCTCCTTTACTGTGTTGATTCCCTTTATGTATTTAAATGTTTCTATGAAATCCCCCCTGTCTCGTCTTTCCTCCAAGCTATACATGTTAAGATCCTTTAACCTTTCCTTGTAAGTTTTATCCCGCAAACCATGAACCAGTTAAGTAGCCCTTCTCTGAACTCTCTCTAAAGTATCAATATCCTTCTAGAGATACGGTCTCCAGTACTGCATACAATACTCCAAGTGAGGTCTCACCAGTGTTCTGTACAATGGCATGAGCACTTCACTCTTTCTACTGCTAATACCTCTCCCTATACAACCAAGCATTCTGCTAGCATTTCCTGCTGCTCTATTACATTGTCTGCCTACCTTTAAGTCATCAGAAATAATCACACCTAAATCCCTTTCCTCAGATGTTGAGGTTAGGACTCTATCAAATATTCTGTACTCTGCCCTTGGGTTTTTATGTCCAAGATGCATTATCTTGCATTTGTCCACATTAAATGTCAGTTGCCACAACTCTGACCATTTTTCTAGTTTACCTAAATCATTTGCCATTTGGCTTATCCCTCCTGGAACATCAACCCTTTTACATATCTTGGTATCATCAGCAAAAATCAGGCAGTCAACATCGTTCATAAACATCTCCCATTATTAAGATGATTATCAGATGATTTGTATGGAGAATTACATATGAGGAAATCTAAGGGCTAAAGTGGGTCTAAATCAATCAAAATGCATAGATGTGGAATAAATAGATGTGTATGCTGTAAATATGGACATAAGAATAGTCATTTATGTCATTGGTTATAAATAAGGAATTTGAAAATAAATATTTAATCAATTGCTACATGAAAGGAATCATCTATTTAATAACATGTAGTGTGTGCCACAAACAGTAAGTAAGTCAAACAAAACAAAAATTGAAACAGAGAATTGCAGAACATATTTACAGCATCAAATCTGTGATTGAAAATTAAACTACAATACTTAGATGTATTAGAGCATATGAAAGAGGGGATCTTTCCTTTTTTCAATAAAAATGCAAATTAGATTTCAGAGGTAGAAATTTACAAAGAAAGTTATTAAAGGACTCCAAATGGACTCAATCTAGAATGCGATCTTAACCATATATTTGGACATTAAGTTAGTTCTATCAAAGATCAATGAATGTATCACATGATTTACATTGTATCATCTTGGCATAAGTATATTGTGGATAATAGGTCCTGGCAAATATATGTTGTCTATTAGAAATGCTCCAGGCCCATGGTATAGGGCAGGCCCATTGATTTAAAATAAGTGTTTTTTGTTTTTTTCTATTCTTCACATGCTCTTGCTTAAAGGGACACTATAGTCACCTGAACAACTTTAGCTTAATGAAGCAGTTTTGATGTATAGAACATACCCCTGCAGCCTCACTGCTCAATCCTCTGCCATTTCAGAGTTAAATCACTTTGTTTTTGAACCCTAGTCACACCTCCCTGCATGTGACTTGCACAGCCTTCCATAAACACTTCCTGTAAAGAGAGCCCTATTTAGGCTTTCTTTATTGCAAGTTCTGGTTAATTACGATTTTCTTATCCCCTGCTATGTAAATAGCTTGCTAGACCCTGCAAGAGCCTCCTGTATGTGATTAAAGTTCAATTTAGAGATTGAGATACCATTATTTAAGGTAAATTACATCTGTTTGAAAGTGAAACCAGGTTTTTTTCATGCAGGCTCTGTCAATCATAGCCAGGGGAGGTGTGGCTAGGGCTGCATAAACAGAAACAAAGTGATTTAACTCCTAAATTACAGTGAATTGAACAGTGAAATTGCAGGGGAATGATCTATACACTAAAACTGCTTTATTTAGCTAAAGTAATTTAGGTGACTATAGTGTTCCTTTAAGTATGGAATCTTAAGAGAGACGTAGGTGAACAAAACATATGTAGACTGGCTGACAATGAAATTAGTTAAGGTAAAGCTGACTTTGTGCACTGTGCAAATGCTCTTGCTGCATCAGTCTCTCTAACACTGTTCCATTTCATCTACATTCACTACAGTAAGAAGCAGGCCCGGACTGGCCATAGGGCACACCGTGCAAATGCCCGGTGGGCCGCGGTGTCCGTGGGGCTGAGGCCGGCAGGGGAGATCCCAGGACATCCCCTGCCGGTCTATGCAGGGCCGGCGCTATCCGAGCGCCGGCCCCGCTATGTTCCATGAAGGGCCGGTGGGGAGATCAAAGATCTCCCTCACCGGCCCACATGTGCTCAAACGCGGCCGCCGGCGGGGAGAGAGGGAGGGAGACAGCCGCCAGGAGAGAGGACCCGGCGGAGCTCTAACTTGCAGCTCCGCCGGGTTTCTCTCGTGAGATCCGGACCGTTGCTATGGCAACCGGCCGGGTCTCGCGAGAGTGAACTCTAGCCCCAAAGGACTAGAGTTCACTTACCACGAGGACCACCAGGGATGGCTGGCAGGAGCACGACTCCCCCCCCCCTTCCAGACTACAGGTAAGAATAGAGGGGGGGTTAATATAATGTATTTATTATTTTTATTATTTATTATTATTTATTATTATGTATTTATTATTATTAATTATTATTATTATTATTTTTATTATTTATTATTATTTATTATTATTATGTATTTATTATGTATTTATTATTATTAATTATTATTATGTATTTATTATTTATTATTATGTATTTATTATTATTATTATTTATTATTATTTATTATTATGTATTTATTATTTATTATGTATTTATTATTATTATGTATTTATTATTTATTATTATGTATTTATTATTTATTATGTATTTATTAGTATTATTATTTATTATTATGTATTTATTATTATGTATTTATTATTTATTATGTATTTATTATTATTTATTATTATTATGTATTTATTATTTATTATGTATTTATTATTATTATTATAATTTTTTAGTAAAACATTAATAGTGCCATTTACCTGCCTCCCCCCAATACAAAATCCTTGCAAACACACACATCACCCTCATCCAGCACCCTAACATTGACACAGCACCCCAACACACACACACACACAGCACCCTAACACCAGCACCCTAACATTGACACAGCACCCTAACACCAGCACCCTAACACACACAGCACCCTAACACACTCACAGCACCGCACCCTAACACCAGCACCCTAACACACACACAGCACCCTAACATTGACACAGCACCCTAACACACACACAGCACCGTAGCACTCACACAGCATCCTAACACCAGCACCCCAACACACACACAGCACCCTAACACCAGCACCCTAACATTGACACAGCACCCCAACACACACACAGCACCCTAACACCAGCACCCTAACATTGACACAGCACCCCAACACACACACAGCACCCTAACACCAGCACCCTAACATTGACACAGCACCCTAACACTCACAGCACCCTAACATCACAGCACCCTAACACCAGCACCCTAACACACACACAGCACCCTAACATTGACACAGCACCCTAACACACACACAGCACCCACTCACACAGCACCTAACACCAGCACCCCAACACACACACAGCACCCTAACACCAGCACCCTAACATTGACACAGCACCCCAACACACACACAGCACCCTAACACCAGCACCCTAACATTGACACAGCACCCTAACACACACACAGCACCCTAACACCAGCACCCTAACATTGACACAGCACCCTAACACTCACACAGCACCCTAACACCAGCAACCTAACATTGACACAGCACCCTAACACCAGCACCCTAACATTGACACAGCACCCTAACACACACAGCACCCTAACACCAGCACCCTAACATTGACACAGCACCCTAACATTGACACAGCACCCTAACACACAGCACCTTAACACACACACAGCACCCTAACACCAGCACCCTAACATTGACACAGCACCCTAACACACACACAGCACCCTAACACTAACACCAGCACCCTAACATTGACACAGCACCCTAACACATACAGCAACCTAGCACACACACACACATCACCCCAACACATACACAGCAACCCAACACGTACACAGCAACCCAACACACACACAGCAACCCAACACATACACAGCAACCCAACACATACACAGCAACCCAACACACACACAGCACCCCAACACACAGAACCCTCGCTCAGTGCCCTAACACACAGCGCCCTCACACACAGCACCCTCACACACAGCACCCTCACACACACATACTGCACCCCCCCACACACACCACCCTCCCACACACACACTATACTCCTCACAAATGCACACTACACCCCTCACACACACAGCACCCCCCAAACACACTGCACCACTCACACACTCACTAGATCTCCTATACGCACTCCTGAGTCCTTCAAACACACACTAGATTCCCTACACACAGTCGCTGCACCACTTACACAAACACTACATTTCTGACATACACACTCAGGATCCCCTATGAACACACTAGATACCCTTTAAGCAAAGTGAGTATTAAAATACAGTGAGTATTCCATTTATGGAAACCCCTGAGACAAGTTTCAAGCAAACACAATGCAAGCATGTTATTAAATTTGCTTGCGCTGTGCAGATCAAATACAGGGCCCTTTTCTCATGCCCTGGTAGAGCATTGAACCAACATGCTCACTTTGAGATGGGGCGTGCTTGTCATTGGGGATGACAAAACACACCCTATCTGGCCCCGCCCCCTTTTCAGTGGGCCGCTGTAATTAAAAATGCCCGGGCCGAATTTTTTCCCCAGTCCGGCCCTGGTAAGAAGTATGAAGGTTAGGAGAGGAGTGGACCAGCGAGTGCTAGGGGACAGTCCTTAGAATGCGTAGAGCTAGTGCATCATTAGACGCATTTATGCCAGGCTCAGGGTGCTGCCTGCACAGTATGCCCTTGGTTGGTCATCCTGCATGATTGGAAGGCAGACGTGCATTTACACCAGGCTGACAATCTAATTCTTTGTGCCGACACACACCCTTTTTGGCCATGTTTGTCTCTTTGTGCGGTTATGGTTATGTGACTCACATCAGTGGCTCGCCCTTTTACCCCTCGCCCACCGAAATCCTGCTACACCGGACACTGCTCTCAGGGGGTATGGATTTACTTGAAAGCAAGAGATTAGCATAGGGTATGTGTTTTCTGATAGCTATAACCTGCGAGTTTCCCTCCAGCACCACCTCCGCCAGATACGTGACGCTTGGGAGGGATGACTGTTTTAGTGTTTTCAGTTGATAAGATTCTATAATTAGGCCCATTGTAATATTCAGCACCAGGCCCAATAGGCTCTTAATATGGCCCTAAACCATTCCTGTACATTTTTTGCAGTGTGACAGGATGTATTATCCTGCTGAAAGAGGTCAGTGCCATCAGGGAACACCACTGCCATGAAGGAATGTATTAGGATGTAGTGGAGCTCCTACACTCAGGCTGAGTACCTCCGCCAAGTATCCCTTTTCTCATGGGACAGAGTAGCCAAAGTGATTAAAACTTGTCCCTTTCTCCTGGGATAGAGCTGCTAGAGTGATTATAGCTCTTCACAAACATCAGCCGAGGCTTGATGAAAGGTAAAACTGGTCTTAATTTATTTGGTAGGGGCGTGGCCTAGACACTGACGAAGATGGCGGCTTAATTCCTGAGCTCCGCCACACCAAGCCCCAGAACGCGATCCCCAATAAGCAGCAGTGTACCGATGGGTCGCAATCGCCGCACGGAGCACTCCCAGAACCCGAGGGACCCGCAAACGGGCCCGCAACAGGGCACCATGGACGGATTCCTGCACCCACCGCGTGGGAATGATGGCGGGCCTGATAGCCCGAACCCAGCCTCACAATCACCTGTCTCGGCAGCGGGTGTTGACTCCGCGACCCTGGAACGGATCAGCGATGAGCTGCGGACAATGGCGGCGGCCATGGCCACTAAAGCTGACCTGCTGACCCTCACTACTACCATTCAAGACGCCCTGCGGGCGGAGATGGCGGGAATCCGGGCAGAGGTGAGCACACACACAAACCGCATAGAGGCCCTAGAGGCCACCTCTGAGGCCCAAAATACAAGAATAGTGGCATCCGACACAGCTATAGCCAGACAGGGAGATCTGCTCTTACATATGCGCAGACACTTGGAAGACCTTGATAATAGAGGCCGAAGATGCAAT
The DNA here is from genome assembly GCA_933207985.1 of Pelobates cultripes. Classification (NCBI taxonomy): domain Eukaryota; kingdom Metazoa; phylum Chordata; class Amphibia; order Anura; family Pelobatidae; genus Pelobates; species Pelobates cultripes. The sequence goes on along the minus strand of OW240917.1, from coordinate 228,304,002 downwards.
ATACGAATCAGGGGAATCCCTGAAACTGAGGGAGGCGAAAACATGGAAGAGCTTCTCACAAATCTATTCAAGCTTATACTGCAGGCCAACGCTCCTCAGAATTTTGAATTCGAGCGAGCACATAGGGCCCTGAGACCACGCCCGGTCGAAGAAGGACCCAGAGATACGATATGTTGCCTTCATTCATTTCCTATTAAAGATGCCATCATGAAAAAAGCTAGAGAGCAACCCACGTGGCTATTCCACGGAGCCCAAGTATCGCCAAGTAGACCAGTGACGGCGGCGCTCCGCGACCATAACATCGTTTACAAGTGGGGATTTCCATTTGCGCTACTAGCACGCCGTCAGGACACTTGGATAGCTGCCAGATGGCCCGAAGAGGTGCCACGCTTTCTGGAACAGCTGAACTTGCCTCCCATCCCAGTCACCAATTGGGTCTTGAGCCAGCCGGGACCGGCACCACGACCACAACGAGCGCCCCGCAGACGTGGAGGCGGCTCCCCACCGGGGCGGCCACTCCAAAGGCGAAGACAGGGACCTCGGAACCCTGCGGAGTAAGTACCTCAACACCTACAAAAACTAGGCCCCCTCTACCCCACCTGACCTAGATTATGATTCTCCTGGACAGCACACGGGCCCACCAACATACGGTTTCAACCATGACATATAAGGGGCACATGACGAAACTTTTTTGGGAGATGCGGGCAAGGGGACGGCTTGGGGATCACAAGAACCTCACATACCATATTACACGACAGGGAACTAGCTGAGCCACCGGATGAGCCCCAGCCCATACATCAAGGAACGATCCAACCACCCTATTGAAACCAGACTAGAGAGAACCCACCTCATGCACCATGTGAATTGGGGGGCCCCTTGAGTAAGCACATGGATACTAGGACTTTGGGTGGGGGTACTGGGGATGAATTGCCCATGATGATCGTACTCAGGAGAGGAACAGCGGATGAGTTACCCGGGGATGGGGGTATACAGATCCACCTCACAATGCCCTCATCGACCTGCACATCCCTATCGAGATGATGGGGACAACAAATGCTTGCTTGGGGCCTGGGGCCCAAAGGGGTGTAGAGCCTGGACAAACCTGCCCTTTGAACAGGTTATAGGGTGTACGGAGGAATCCCCCCCCCCAGCAGTTTTAACGAAATTACTCTCTTAACAATGCCACAAATTGCAACTGACCACACTGTTACTGATACTGTATTGCATATCCAAAACCAATGTCGTTAAAATGCAGGGTAATCAGAAATGGTAAGGATATAGGTGATGGGAGGATGATGCAATGGGAATTGCCTATTAGCAGCTACTGGGGGGACTGACCAGGGCCGGACTGGCCCACCGGGATGCCGGGAAATTTCCCGGTGGGCCGCGGCACCTGGGGCCGGTCTGACAGCCCTAATCATTGGGCTGACAGCTCCGGCCGCACAGAGCCCCATGGGAGCAGGGGGAGCCGGCCGGCACAGCTCACACACGGCCGGCCGGGATCATAAAAAAAAAATTTGCGGCGGGGGCGGAGCTTAGTGCGACGGGGCGGGGCTAGCGGGGCTTAGCGTGCGGCGGGGGCAGGGCTTACCTGCGGCGGGGCCCGGCTGACTGCAGCATGGGAAGCAGGAAGGAGTCCCTGCTTCCCCAACAACCAGCCTCCAGGAACTCCAAGCAGGAGGTAAGAAGGAGGTCAGTGTGTGAGTGTGTGACTGCCTGTGAGTGTGTGACTGTCTCTGTGTGAGTGTGTGACTGTGTGTGACTGTCTCTGTGTGAGTGTGTGACTGTCTGTGTGAGTGTGTGACTGTCTGTGTGTGACTGCCTGTGAGTGACTGCCTGTGAGTGTGTGACTGTCTCTGTGTGACTGCCTGTGAATGTGTGACTGTCTCTGTGTGAGTGTGTGACTGCCTGTGAGTGTGGGACTGTCTCTGTGTGAGTGTGTGACTGCCTGTGAGTGTGTGACAGTCTCTGTGTGACTGTGTGTGAGTGTGTGACTGTCTCTGTGTGAGTGTGTGACTGCCTGTGTAAGTGTGTGACTGTCTGTGTGAGTGTGTGACTGTCTGACTGAGTGTGTGACTGTCTGTGAGTGTGTGACTGTCTGTGAGTGTGTGACTGTGAGTGTGTGACTGTCTGTGAGTGACTGTCTGTGAGTGACTGCCTGTGTGTGACTGCCTGCCTGTGTGTGAGTGTGTGGCTGTCTGCCTGTCTTTGTATGTGTGGGTGTTTGCCTCGGTGTCAATGACTGTCTGCCTGTGTGTGTGTGTGTGCTGTCTGCCTGGGTGTCAGTGACTGTCTGCCTCTGTGTGTGTGTGCGCGCATCTGCTAGTGAGGGAGCCTGTGTGTGTGTGTGTGTGCCTGCTAGTGAGTTTGTGTGTGTGTGTGTGCCTGCTAGTGAGTGAGCTTGTATGTGTGTCAGTGAGCTTGTCTGTAGGGATCATATGTGTGTGTGTGTTAGTGAGCTTGTCTGTAAGGAGCATGGGTGTGTCGGAGCCTGTCTGTGGTGAGCATGTGTGTACAGTGAGCTTGTCTGTAGTAAGCATGAGTGTGCAGCCAACTATTTCAATTGCATATATATATATATATATACATACATATACACATATATACATATACATACACATACATATACACATATATACATACACACATATATATATATATATATATATACACACACACACACACACACACACACACACACACAATTGAAATAGTTGGCTGCACTCTCGGATTTCCTGAAAATGTAACTTTTATTGAAATATTTAAGAGAAGATCAATGTTTCAGTCCCTCTTGTGGACTTTCGTCAGGATCATGACGAAAGTCCACAAGAGGGACTGAAACGTTAATCTTCTCTTAAATATTTCAATAAAAGTTACGTTTTCAGGAAATCCGAGAGTGCAGCCAACTATTTCAATTGTGTGTGTGTGTATATATATATATATATATATATATATATATATATATATATAAACAAAGCAAAAAATGAGAGCACTCCATGGATTTGGTAAATCAAATTACTGTATTCAAATAGCACACAAAAAAATGATTTTTTTGTGTGCTATTTGAATACAGTAATTTGATTTACCAAATCCATGGAGTGCTCTCATTTTTTGCTTTGTTTATAGAATTTTGCACAGAGAAGCACCTGGTATGTATTATTATTTGGGAAGAGTGCCAGAAATTGTATAGTTTCTATATATATATATATATATATACACACACACACACATACATATATATACATATACATACATACATACACACACCCTACATAGCACAATGACTTATGGGGCTGGCATAGATTTTTTCCAGGGCTGCTTCGTATCCCCAGTCCGGCCCTGGGACTGACCAATGCTGGGACTCCATTAGGGAAAGAGAAATATCGCAGCAAAGGACTCCACAGAAGCCACGGGTTTGGGGGGAAGTGCAAGGGTGAAGTCGCCACACAGGGAGGATGGGTAGTTCCTGCATAGTTAATATATATGATAGCACCTGGGACGAACCAATTCTCACCTAGTTGACATGAAACCCCTGGGGGTAAATGTCCCCACGCTACCTTACATGCCATCAGCCCCATATAGCCAAATAATAGATCCCACGATAACGGATGTACCCCTAGTTAACCCTCAGCCCGGGCTACTTACCACCCTAACCCACTTATCGGACTCTGATCCTGGCTCCCATGACACTTCAAAGTAAAACGTACTATAGTTGGGGTCAGGTGACTGGAAAATACAGGGGATGAGATCAGGCGGAATCTTGAAATGCTCTCAACATGTATAACGGGGCATGGGGATATGGGAAAGGGAGAAGAGGTGACGATATGAAGGTATAGAACGAGGTGGGGTGGGGGAAACAGGTCATAAAATGCTGAAATAGGTGAGGACTATTCCCGGGGGGTAGTGAAGGGGGAACCGAGGTACAGCAAATTTACTGTAATGTATATATGTTTACCTAGTTACACTGTTAACTCTTAATGTTATATATGGAATTGGATCGCTCTACATGACATTAATAAACTGCATTGGATGGGGGGCGGTGTGGGGAGACGAACCACTAACCCACTAACACTTACACTGTAGATCGGGGTCGGACCACGCACCTCACACCACACTCGTGCTTCTCTTTGGACGGCGGAGCCTTGGGTTCCCCCGACACCTGGTCTGGTTACCGGGGCGGGGCCCCGACATACTCTGTCGTAGCACGAGGCACCTTCACAAAGGAGGTGGCATAATCGAGACATACCTAGGAACCTGCAGCAATAGAAAACTTTCTCTTTATTCTTTCTTTCTTTCCTCCCCCCCTTTTTTTTTTTTTTTTATTGGTTCTTCTCTCCTCTCTCTCCTCTCCCCATTCCACCGCTTCCATCACTGCGCGCAACCTAACCTACCCTGTCCCTGGACCGGTCCGGTTTTGGCTCTCTCACCGAACCCCTGGTTTGAGTCGGGTGAACGAGACCCCGCGGGTGTCTCCTTGGTGTAGGTGGGGGGGGAAATGGAGTGGAGGAAAGGGGGAACCACAGACGCAACAATGAATAATAACGACGAGCATCGGAGCGCTGATGCATATTGCCCCGCTCCCCTGACTGTCCTCACCCTTAACTGTAGAGGGTTAAATATACCGGAAAGACGAACCCACTTGCTCAGGGAACTAAGGAAACGCCGCATATCAGTGGCATTGATACAGGAAACACACTTCCGAAAAGACGCTGCACCCAAGCTACAAAATAAATTCTACCCAGCAAACTATTTCTGTGATCATCCAACGGCTCGCAAGACAGGAGTGGCTATCCTGGTGGCGGCTGATCTGGGATTCCAGGGATTAGACAGCATGCTGGACGGACAGGGTCGCTTTCTATATGTAAAGGGAACCATAGCAGGCATGCTCTACACCTTTGCTAATATATACCTACCTAATCGGCGACAGGCTCAGTTTCTCAGGAAAGCGCTGACTAAACTAAGCGACTTCTCGGAGGGTACCTTAGTTCTGGGGGGAGACTTTAATGCCCCAATAGACCCCATTATGGACTCCTCGACAGGACATAGCAGCATCCCACAACTCCATATACGATCCATGAAGAGGGCCCTCGGAGACATGGAATTGGTGGACTGCTGGAGAACCCTCCATCCAACCACCAAAGACTTTACTTACTACTCTGCATTGCATGATCGGTATTCCCGGATAGACTACATTTTTATACGACAGGTGGGCCTCCAGCGGCTGCTATCCGCCAAGATAGATCCCGCAACATGGTCAGACCATGGCCCGGTAACGATCGAATTAAAATCTCCGCTCTTTCGTCCCTCTAAGTGGACATGGAGACTCAATGAGGCCCTCCTTCTCGACCCAGAAGTTCGCGAACAGGTCTCCCAGGCACTGGAACATTACTTTCAGGACAATGATGGGCAGGGGACCTCCCCAATTTCGATCTGGGAGGCGCATAAAAGTGTTATCCGGGGTACGCTCATCCGAATCGCCTCTCAAAAGAAAAAGATAGCGACACGAGAGATGGCAGAACTTTACAAAACGATCGAGGTATTGGAACAACGACATAAGCGATCCCAACTGATGGAGACATACGGAGAACTAATGCAAGCCAGACGGCGCCTGAAGGACATCCTAACGAAACGATACCTCCGATCGATTCAGCGATCCAAGGGGTTCTTCTACGCACACGCCAACAAAGGGGGAAGGTACTTGGCACGTTTACTGAAAGGAAACACACCACACACACAGGTACGTAATTTGCGTCTCTTGACAGGAGCCATGTCGAATCTCCCGAACAAAATAGCAGAGGAATTTCGGGAATACTACCAGACACTTTACAATATACACACGCGTGACAGACGAGACGAGATGGACACGGAAAACACCCGAATACGGGAATACCTGGAAGAGGTGGTCACGACAACGATCAGCCCAGAAGAGGCAGAAATATTGGACGCCCCGATTACAATAGAAGAAATCACCGCAGCCCTGAAATCAACCAAAACTGGTAAAGCACAAGGCCCGGATGGCTTCTCCAAGGATATTGTAAAACCTTTACATCGATATTACTACCATGGCTAACAAAGGCTATCAACAAACTCTCAGATGGGGGGAACTTTGGGGCAGAATCCCTAGCAGCCATAATAACTGTTTTACCGAAACCTGGGAGGGACCTGACGGAGTGCGGCAACTATCGCCCTATCTCCCTGCTGAACGTGGACACTAAGTTGTTCACGAAAGTTCTGGCGACTAGACTCCAATCTATCCTACCAGCTCTGATACACGTAGACCAAACCGGATTTATCCCAGGACGGGAGGCGCGAGACAGCACCTTACGGACGTTCGCGATACAACATAGTGTGAGGAAAACACGAGAACACCTCCTCCTCCTCTCCACAGACGCCGAAAAGGCGTTCGATAGGGTGAAATGGCCCTACATGTTAGCAACGCTGAACAAAATGGGAATGGGACAGGGGCTCCTCATGTGGATCAAAGTACTATACAACAAACCTCGGGCGGCGGTGAGGGTGAATGGCGCACTCACTGCAGACTTTGAGATCTCAAATGGCACACGCCAAGGATGTCCCCTATCCCCATTGCTCTTTGCTATGACCCTGGAGCCCTTACTCCACACCATCAGGCAGCAACCAGACATTCGGGGATATTCCTGGAGAGAGGTAGAGCATAAGGTGGCCGCGTACGCGGATGACCTTTTATTCTACGTAACATCACCGAGAATCACGATGCCATGCCTATTGGCGGCATTCGAATGCTTTGGCAAGATCTCTGGTCTTAAACTTAATTTATCCAAGTGCGAAGTGCTCAACATCACGGTACCTCAAGAGGAATACACAGCTCTGGATGACCTTTTCCCCTTCCGATGGTGCTCCTGATGTAGATTAATTTAGAAATAAACAAAAATGTTTAAAAGTCTATCTGTTCCTGTCCAAATCTGAGATGAATAAATTGCGTATACGCAGAAGTAAGTTCACACTGACACATGCAGTTCAGGTTAAAAACACTTCAGGAAATTTATTAGCATCTAGTTAAAAAGCGGGCACGCAGGCCTTTTTATATGCAAAATGACATCATCATTGAATATCAGATAATAACAAATAAACATCATTAATTGGGTTAAATGTTAAGTGGCTATGTCAGTGTCCACCCATTAATATTATTAATTGGCTCAGAGATTTGAGTGACTAGTGAGGCACCCTCCCATCATGGGATGTCGTCGCCATTGCTCTTTAGCACGAGGCTTACTCGGTGGAAAGGGGGGCTTGGGCGTCATTTTACGTAGTTAGTGATGTCAGTCTCGTGGTCTGTTCCAAGGTTCTTTTATGAATAGAACATTTCATTTTGTCGCTGTTCTCCTGGCCTTGGATTATACTATGTTGCAAGTCAACGGAGATCCGCTAACTCCGGGGCTAGTTATGTCCTTAGAGAGAGAAAATACAATCTCTTATTCATTATATTGAATACTGTCATGTAAGGTGAACAAAATGGAGAGTTCTGTCACAGTGTGAGATTAAAATGGAGTTAGTACAATAATTCAATACAGGTTCAGTAAAGATTTTAATAATTCTACATCAGTCCCCCCTATGAAATGTTAGATTCTAAAAGATAATCTTTATTTGTTAGTATCAGAAGACGTGTTAGCCCAAAGGCACAGAAACCCCGTGACCCGCTAGCTAGGTGTTATTGCAAAGTGCAAAGCTGTCCCTTCGTCTGTCCCTAATTGGCTAACTCATCTGTCCGCTGGGCACTCGAACACTTCACTCCATGGGTATCCCGAGGTGGCTAACCCACCACATCTCCGCACGGTAGACTTCCCAGACAGACAGATGCTGTCCATAAGCTGGTCCCTTCCTAGAACTCTTGCACTCTATCAATAAACGGGATAGATTGTAGCGGTATACAGGGAGAGTTGACTTTTTGGAAATCTTGGTCATCAACTGTGAGGTGTGCGTAAGTGGGTGCCGCTTGGTCTACAGTCTTCAAGAGGAGCTTTCTCAGACAAGGGAGGACACAACAAACGAGAAGAGCAAAGATAAAAAGGAAAATTAGTATTGCTATACCAATATGCATCAAAGCTTTTTGCCATCCTGTCATCCAACCAAACCATCTCTCCCAGGGATCTTTTATCCCAGAGTTCCTCTTTAGCTCCTCAGAGAGCTCTTTCAATTTTTCTATAGCTAAGGTTACTTTACCATTGGGGCCTGTGTTTTCTGGGATGTAAGTACAACATGTCATGGTGTCAGGCAGAATTTTACATACCCCTCCTTTTTCGGCTAGAATCATATCTAAAGCCATTCTATTCTGGAATGACATTTGGGACGTAGCCTGCAGCTGTTCGGCCAAACCCTGAAGGGCATCCCTGGTGTAATTAACAAACCGTTGTTGGTTGTAGTAGATGTAATTTATCCAATTTAAATTCTTGTTTGCAGTGACTATGGTAAAAAGTGATTCAAATCCTGCAGCAACTTCATCCCTGGCTTTAAACTCATTGGGCACCCCCCTAGGTACCCCAATGGCATCAATGTAAATATGAGGGTCAAAACTGCCTTTTACTGGGGCTTCACGCTTTACCTTGGTTGGTGAGTGTTTGGACTCATGAGTATCGGGGTGTGTGTCAGAGATAATATGTATGGGCATGATTGCTTTAGCCAGAGTACACTCCCCCCACCATTCTTTATCCATTCTTGATCTCAGCTGTAGATCCCCACACAACCAGTAAATATCCCCCAATGATCTAGTGTGGAATTGTAGGAGGTTCATAGAGACAGTTCTGTAGGTGGCACAATAACCTTTAGAGAAGTTACCCACAAATTTACCAATTCCATCATAATTAGCATAACAGGTATAATTACCTTTATAGACGGTAACACCATCTGGGGGTTTGCAATCTTTGACTAGAAGAGGATACTCTACTGTCCATGCTTTACATATGGACCTATTGAAATTGTAGTGATAGGCAAAAAGACTCAGAACACATTCTTCTATATCTACTGGCAAAGTTAAAGGCACAGTGCCCAGGTGCGGCCGGGCACCACCACACACATAGCATGCGGTTCTGTTATGTTTGTTGGCATTATATTTCATCCATTCTAACCATAGATTAACATCATTGAAACCTGTTTCAGCGGCCATGGTATCTTCAAATGTTGGATTTGCAATGGCCATCATGTCTTTAAAAGATTGGATGTGTGGTTTCAACGGATTTGAGACCATGTGGGTGGTCCCTTTCCACTCAGGAGAGTGGCACATATCTTTAAGGTGGAAATGTCCTAATTTATTATAGGAACCCTTCTTCCAGTACATTCCCATTACATACTGGTCTGCATCCGTTGGGCTGGGATGCTCAATGTTTAAGATTAATTTCATAGGTATGCCTCCTCCGGGCTTTCTTAGAGTCATTCTCTGGAGGAGGGACCTACCGTGATCATCAATTTTAGATAAGGCACTTTTTGGTTTGTAACCCCAGGCAGGCCCGGCATTCCATCCCGCCGCCCCCCAATGGTTACAGTTGTGCCCCCATTGTTTGTCAACTACACAAACATAGGGGTCTTTTGAATGAGGGATATCTCTATAGATATTCTGAATCTGTGACGTGGGGAATGGGCATTCTACGATGTCACAGTAGTCAAAAGTATAAGTAGCCACACGGGTACATGATGAATTATACCAGAAGGTGTACCCACTAGCATCTTTAGTGATGGCTACTTGTTGAGCTTTAATTAAGCTGATTAAGAAGATACTGTACCAGAGGTACATGGTGGTGCGGTACTAGCTTCCTCTGGGGCAAGTACTTTCTTACAATGGGAAGCGTGGATCCAATGTGGCCGGCCGGCCAATTTGACGGAGGTTGCGGTGATTAGGAGAACTTGGAATGGCCCGTCAAATCTTGGTTCCAAGGTATGTTTCCGCACAAACTTCTTGACCAGAACCCAATCTCCAGGAAGCAGGCTATGGGTACCTGTATCCAAATCGGGATCTGGAATTGAAGAGAAAACTTGGGCATGTATTTTGTTCAAGGCACTTGCAAGTTCAATTACATAGTCTACTAAAACATCAGATTGAAGCTGTAACTGTTGTGGATAATAACAACCTAGTCTGGGTGCGGTCCCAAATAGAATCTCGTATGGGGATAGTGAATGCTTCCCTCCAGGTGTGTGCCTAACACTAAATAGAGCTATTGGTAGACTTTCTGGCCAGGGCATCTTTGTTTCTTGTGACATTTTAAGCATTCTGGCTTTTATGGTGCCGTTCATGCGTTCCACTTTCCCACTACTTTGTGGGTGGTAAGGGGTGTGAAAGGCTAGGGTCACCCCTAGAGCAGTCCAAATCTCTTTAGTCACTGTTGCTGTAAAGGCTGGGCCCTGGTCACTTTCAATAACTTCTGGAAGTCCAAACCTACATACAACATCTGTAAGTAGACGTTTTGCTGTTGTTTTGGCAGTGATATTGGCTACTGGGTAGGCTTCTGGCCAGCCTGAGAACATGTCCACTATCACTAGTGCATATTCATGGGGCCCGCTCTTGGGTATTTGTATATGATCAATTTGAATTCTCTGGAATGGGTACATGGGCTTAGCCAGATGTTTTGTAGGCACTTTGATTGGCTTCCCTGGATTGCATTTTGCGCAAATGGCACAAACCCTGCAGAAGTTAGTGATCAATGTTGTTATTCCAGGGGCTTCATAATACTTCTGGATGAGGGCGGCCATTAAATCTTTTGACAGATGTGCTGGTCCGTGTGCCCATTGGACAACTGCTGGGTATAAGTTTTTTGGAAGGCAGAATTTGAAATTGTTATAGTATATTCCGTCCTTTAAGACAGCCCCTTTCTTCTTCCATTTCTGGATCTCTTCAGGGGTAATTGCGGCTTGCTGTTCCCGCAAAATCCTTAGATCAGTAGGAAGGGTCTGTAAAGTAAAAACAGGAACTTCTTCTTGACCGGACACTTCTTCGTCCACTTCCTGCAAATTTCTTGCTGCTTGCTTAGCAGCCTGATCAGCCAGATGGTTGCCCCTTGCTTCATCTGTATCCAACTTTCCATGTGCCTTGACTTTCAATACGGCCACTTCTTCAGGGAGTAGGAGGGCATCCATTAGCTCTTTGATTGCAGAGCTGTGTTTGACTGGTGTGCCGGCAGTAGTAAGAAATCCTCTTGTCTTCCATATGAGGCCGAAGTCGTGTGCCACACCTAGGGCATATCTTGAATCTGTGTAGATGTTGGCACGTTTTCCTTCGGAGATTTTGCATGCTGAAGACAGGGCTTGTAATTCAGCTTCTTGCGCAGACATTGCTGGTGGTAAAGATGATGACTTGATAACTTCATCTGTTGTGGTTACGGCATATCCTGTGTGGTATCTTCCTTCTTCATCAGCATATCTTGAACGTCCACAAACAGGGTGAGATCGGGATCTACCAATGGGTCTTCATGCACAGTTGATAGATGTGTTGTTTCCATTTTCATCTGTTCAAAACAGTCATGAGGTGTATTTGGGTCGTAGTCATTTACTATGGTTCAATCTTGGAACTCATTTTCCAGGAAATGATGTGGCCATGCTTTTAGGTGGTCAGTTGTTGGATATTTGACAACACCATTTTCCTGTAGCTGTGATTCGTCCATAGTGGCCCATACTTTTGCCATAGGCCCAAGATCATTCCATGATATTGTTTTCAACTTGGTCACAGGGACATGTGGAATGGCAGTGTCCCAATGACGGTACAAATGCTTGAGTTCCGGAGGTAGATGAATCAAGACCATACTGTTGCCTTCAGAATTACAGTAGAAGTCTTGTGCAGTGAGTTTTACTTCAACCAGATGATAGTGTTCATCTTCATAGCAGGGTTCAGGAGTGATGTTTGGTTTGTACCACATGGTACAGAAGGCATATCCTGCTCCGTCATGAAGGAGTGCTTGTCCATCATGAAAGGATAGGTTGGGATGCATTTCCTTCTTGATGGTGCCAGTGAGAAGAAAAACATAAGTTTTGTCCATGATGAATCCGTAGTATACACCCCCCTCAGGGAGTGGCAGAAGAGTGGACGGATTGAGAACTTGACATCTTTGAAGGGTAATGTTGTCAGGCAACAAAAGGTGACATTGAAGGCGAAGATGCCTAGCAGGAGTAACATGCTTAAGTTGGACCTGGTTGACTATGGCAGAAATATCATGAGGGGCCAAGACAACCAGGGGGTGGCCAAGGACAAGATCCCCAGTTCTTTCAATGAGCTCTCTGGCAGCAAAGACGGCCCGAAGGCAAGAGGGACGTCCTCTGGCCACAATATCCAGTTGGCAGGAGAAAAATCCAATAGGCCCTTGGCGGCCTCCAGGACCATGGGCCTGAGTGAGCACTCCTGTTGCATGGCCTTGTCTTTCAGAAACAAACAATTTGAAGGGTTTGGTATAGTCTGGTAAGCCAAGAGCAGGAGCAGAAGCAATAGCACGTTTGAGAGAACAGAAGTTATCAAGGGCTTCTGTGAACAAGCAAAATGGGTCTGACTTGAGAGCATCCTAAAGAGGTTGCATAAGGAGTGAGGCTTCTGGGATCCATGCTCGGCAATAGGAAATGAGGCCTAGGAAGGCGTGTAGTGACTTTGAGGTCCTTGGAGGTGGAATGTCCAGTACTGCTCTAACTCGGTCACGAGTGAGATGTCTGGTTCCCTGAGACAGACAATGGCCAAGGAAGATAACAGTAGGTTGGCAGAATTGCAGCTTGAGACGTGAAGCTTCACATCCTTGTTCTGCTAGATAGTAAAGAAGATTAATTGAGCATTGTTCTGTTGTGGGTAGATCATCTCCACAGTAAAATGGGAAGGGAACAAAGAACTGTAGTGTCTTTTCGTGACAAAGGTGTATTTAATTGAACCTGGCCGTCTGCAGTGAGGGTGATGGATGCTTGGAGGCAGGATAGGACATCAGCACCAACACAAGAGACATCGGTGTCAGGCAGGAACGATGAGTCAGGCAGGTCTTGTTCTCTAGGAACACTGCGGGATGCACCTGTGTTAACCAGGAAACCAGGAAAGTAGTAGGGTGTCCTTCAATAGGTAAAGTTACAGTGGCTAGTGGCCCCCCTTGTTCCCTGTAGACACTGCCATGGCAGGGGCATTAAGCATCAGCGGGTTTGCTCTCCTCTGTATGGGCTGTGTTACTGACTCAAACCCCTTTCTATGTCATTAGCCATAGCTTTTTGCAGTCTGAACATGTCTATCATTATAAATAATGGTTAATAGTAAGTGAAGTAAAGTTCCTATATGTCTTTGGATAAAACATTAACTATTGCGGTACTATCATTTATATCAATTAGACTATAACAATTATACCACCCTGTAACTAAAATGAATAACCAGTAGTGGCTGGGTTAATAAAACATGTCACAAACCCTTCTAATGCTAAACCATCATTTAAAGTAAAGGATGTTACTGTAAACATACGATCTGTAACTAGCAAGATTCGATTAAGTAAAGATACAATGTTTAAAATAACTTGCATTATTTGGCTATTTCCCTTGTTGCAAGATTAATCTGGATAATCAGCTGTTATGCTCTTATATTCGTGTCCAACAGATTTCATATGTAGGTCACACCACATTTGCAAATTACATTTTAGCAACCTTCTTTTTTTTTTATATCACGGACAAATTGCTGATACAGGGAAACAAATGGCATGATTGTTTTAGTAATTATAATGTTTCAGTTCATAATATGTAGAGTGTAAGGAAAACAACATGTCTCTAAATGGGACGAGCATAATAGGGGTAGGCCTCATGATGGAGGCAGCCATGACAGGGGCGGGGAAGGAAATGACAGCAAGGGAGGAAGTGAGAGGGGTGACGTCCATGATATGTGTGGGAAAGGAAGACAGGAGGTGTGGGCATGGTAAGGGCGGAAGTGACGTCACTTTAGAAGCAACCGTGACTGTAGATAGGTCACGGGACTGGCAGGGTCAACCTCCTTCTGTACTAGGCGCCATCTTTAGGGTGGTGGCTGACGTACTTTCAACCATACACTATATTAAAACTATTAAAATAAGTCAGAGAAGCAACATTCTGTTCTGCAAAATGAAATACTAAACTATGAACAGACCTGGCAGGTTAAATAAGACAGTTGAGAACATTATGCATTTAACAGCCCATACAGCTGTTTCTAGAAACATGTACTTTAAAATAACTTTAAAATAATAAAATGATGCAAAATAAACTCACGGAATTCAACCAATTTCCCTTATCTTCCTCAAACCATTAATCACTTTCCTCCTCTTATACTGACTTAACAACATCGCATATTCCCTCTACACCTTCCTAAATCCCGTATTCAACACTGAATGCAATCTTGTGAGCTCGTCACTCCCACAATCCTCAGTACCTTATACTCTTATCAGTAGAAATGCAGGCAAGCGGGGAGGAGAGGGGGGGAGAAAGTTAGACAGTGCAAAAAAAAGGGAGTGAAGCTGCAGGCATGAAGATTAACCATGTGAGTGCTGGAAAGTAACAAGACAGAAGGACAGAGACTTATACGTTTGGAAACCAGAAATCTTTGACGGGAGAAACGGACTGGAGGTGCAGGGAGCTGCAGAGAGAGGATGAGGGTGACGAGATCTGTAGGACTGATGGGGGGGGGGGAGAGAATAGGGATCCATCAGCATCCAGTGACACAATTATTATAATACACAAACAATCTTAAACCTTTATGATTTATCTCTTCCTCTACCCAACCCTCCTGCTGGATAGCCTTTGCTACTCTGTACCATGCTTCAGCAGTACGTAATAAATCATTATCTGTAAGCTTGCCTTTCTTCTCTGTCAGTAATCTACGCCAGCTTTCTGGCTGTAATCTACCACATGAAGGCACAGCAATTTTACACACTTTAGCAATCTTTGCAACATTTTTAACCAGTTCTTCACCTTCTCTATCTTCAACTAAATCACACGCGAGCCAGCCCCTAGCGGGCTTACTCGTTTCCTGTCCCATATCCCCCTATACAAAGCGTCCCAAGTATAGGTAAAGGAAAATGAAACAGAACGTCTACAATGCTCGACTGCCACTAGGAAGGGTGGGTCCCTCCCAGTGCATCTTCCCAAAACGTAGACCAGTCACTGAATCCGTGTACCCTCGATGGTAACCACGGATTGGAGCGGGGTGAGAAGTGTGTGACCAATCACTTCTCTTTCAAGAGAAATAGGAGTGGATAGTGTAAATAGTACAGGAAGTAAAGTAAAAGTAAACAGTGAAAGTAGAGACAGACCCAGGAGTTTGAATGACTCCACACTTAAGACAACATTTAATACAACATTTCAATTGAAATACAGTGCATGCATCAACAGTAATCCCTTTCCTTTACTCTTGTGGCCACCAAGGCCACCTCCCTCAATCTCGTAGTGTCCCCGCTCGGAGAACAACTTTCGTAAGTTTCACTACCAGCGGCCAAGGATAACGACTAACACCGGCCCGAAATCCATATGCCTCCCTCGTTACAGCAGTCCACTAAGTGTGGCCACCTCTATCCTCACTCCCGTAGTGCTCCCTATGGACCCACCCACAAGTCACACTACCCCGTGGTGATGGAGACAACAATGCCTGCCCGAATCCACACACCACAAATAAATTGGAATGCCACCAGCCTCAGCGCTCGAAGCTGGAGGGTACCATAACCTCTGCAAGCAGAGCAACGTACACAATGAGGCTAGCTAGAATATCAAAGTGACGTAACCGGGAAACCCCAGGAGGCAAGTCCCCTCCACAGATCCCCCAACCCTTCTTTTTCCTTACTACTGTTAGCTAGACAGTACCTAAAAGAAGTAAACAGGAAAACAGGACCCCTTTGGAAAATCCCCACAGGTCCACCCCCCCTTTTTTCCCAACAGTCTGGGCCAAGTGACTCCTAAAAAGGGGTAAAAACAGGCAACAGAAGACCCCCAGGCAACCACCCACGGGTCCACCCCCCTTTATCCCTAAAGAGGGAAAGAACAAAACATATACCACTAGCACACCCAGGCAACAGATAGACTAAATGCAGGTAAACAAATGGGTAACAAGACACCGGGCAAGATATTACCTGTCTTTGATGCCCTCCCGGGAAGCAGTCACAGACACGTGGACGGGTCAATCAAAGGGGCTGGAACATACCGGTGGCTCCTGCAGAAGTCTCTACCGTGTACTCAGAGGTGATCAGTCTCTCTTCCTTCCCCCCTGATTCCTCCGTCCAACAGCGTCTTCCTTAGGACGGCTTACCGGCCGGAGGCCATAGCCCGATGCCCCACGTTGGATGGACGCCAGATTGATGTAGATTAATTTAGAAATAAACAAAAATGTTTAAAAGTCTATCTGTTCCTGTCCAAATCTGAGATGAATAAATTGCGTATACGCAGAAGTAAGTTCACACTGACACATGCAGTTCAGGTTAAAAACACTTCAGGAAATTTATTAGCATCTAGTTAAAAAGCGGGCACGCAGGCCTTTTTATATGCAAAATGACATCATCATTGAATATCAGATAATAACAAATAAACATCATTAATTGGGTTAAATGTTAAGTGGCTATGTCAGTGTCCACCCATTAATATTATTAATTGGCTCAGAGATTTGAGTGACTAGTGAGGCACCCTCCCATCATGGGATGTCGTCGCCATTGCTCTTTAGCACGAGGCTTACTCGGTGGAAAGGGGGGCTTGGGCGTCATTTTACGTAGTTAGTGATGTCAGTCTCGTGGTCTGTTCCAAGGTTCTTTTATGAATAGAACATTTCATTTTGTCGCTGTTCTCCTGGCCTTGGATTATACTATGTTGCAAGTCAACGGAGATCCGCTAACTCCGGGGCTAGTTATGTCCTTAGAGAGAGAAAATACAATCTCTTATTCATTATATTGAATACTGTCATGTAAGGTGAACAAAATGGAGAGTTCTGTCACAGTGTGAGATTAAAATGGAGTTAGTACAATAATTCAATACAGGTTCAGTAAAGATTTTAATAATTCTACATCACTCCCAGAAAATGAAATACCTAGGAATCTGGATTACAAATAATCCAGGAGATCTCTACTCGCAGAACTTTGTCCCACTACTGAGAACGATAATGGAGGACCTAAAAAGATGGGCCTACCCACATATATCCTGGCATGGACGAATAGCAGTTTTAAAAATGAACATCCTGCCTAGGCTTTTATACCCGTTTCAAACGCTACCACTGGCCATACCTGTGCCCTTCTTCTCCGCGCTGAAGTCGGCGGTAATTCGCTATGTCTGGAGAGGGGAGAAGTCGAGGCTTCGACATGACATACTCTGTCTACCAAGATACCGAGGGGGACTAGCATTGCCCGATTTCAAACGCTATCACCAAGCCACTGTCCTGCAGCGCATTCTGGAGTGGCACACGCACACAACACACAAACAATGGGTAGCCCTGACTAAAGAGAGACGGGGGGCCCACATACAAGCGGCCATATGGACAGGGGGGGCAAGGACTGTGAACGGTGGAGAAGAGGGGGACCTGATTGCACAAACCATAGCAAGCTGGAAACGCGTGAGGGAACAACCGCATATCTCACCCATACCTAGCCCAATGATCTCTATCACTGATAACGAAGCGATTGGGGGAAGCATACCGACAGAGGCATGGCCCTTCGCGGAAGATAGGGAACATGTCCCCATTTCCACAATTCTACAGGATGGCACACTGAGGACCATAGAATCGTTGCTGGGAGACAGGCCCCGCTCACCACTGATAGTGCTGCGATACCTACAGGTAAAGCATTACTATGAGACAATGCGCAATAACCACCGCATTCACAGAGACCTTACATGGTTTGAAGCGACCTGCGAAAAGGGCTTACCTCTGGAAAAGGCGATATCCACTCTCTACCAACACCTCCTGGTGGGACACCTAACAGAGAATACTACGTTTCACAGGCATTGGGAGATGATGTTGGATACCTCCTTCACGCCACAAGAATGGGACAAGGCACTGATATGGCAACACAAGAGCTCCACCAGCTCACGATACCAGGAAATAAACTACAAACTGATCGCGCTATGGTATAGGACCCCAACGCTACTAAACAAGATCTTCCCAACAATACCCCCAACATGCTGGAGATGCGGGGAGGAGAGGGGCACGACCATACACATATGGTGGGAATGCACTGTGATTGCCCCATACTGGGAGATGATCCGACAGAAGATATCAGAAATTCTGGGGGGGACACCGGAATGGTCGGCTGCACTGACGCTCCTACACATCACGGAGATGTCGATAGCGACCTATAAAAAGTCGATCATGCGTCATCTACTCAACGCGGCGAAAGCTCTGATCCCGGCATACTGGAAGAAAACTGAGATACCTCGGGAAGAGGAATGGATCCACAGGGTAGAGGACATTCAGGGTGCGGAGGCGATGCAAGCCTCCTTGCTCGGTAGAGGGGACAAACATGCAGAGAGATGGCAGCCATGGTTTGTATTTATATCCCGCAACCGTTAGGAGGGTGGACGAGACGGGGGGGGGGGACACCTGCGGGGGAGCATAACCTAAGGGACGTTAACGGAATGCGTTCCCTATCCCACTATGGCTACCCAGGGACAGGGACCATGAGATCACTGTGTGCATTGGAACTTGGATGGAACTGGAAACCTACCGCCTCTACTCTCTCTCCCCTTCTAACTACGCTAAAGTTCATTGCTAGGTAATTGCACACTTACATGCACACCAAGACTACAAACATACAAGAGGTTGAGTGAGACACAGACCCTAGAAGAGATCATACTAGACATAATGGAGAGGAATATATGACAACCTCCCAATCTCGAAAGCTACCAACCCAATCCCAGCCCTGGAGATAAACATGAACACTAGGGGGACTGAATAATATGAAAGGAGAGGGCCACACGTCCCAGGCCTCACCCATATACTTAGAATTGCTAGTGAGGCTGGCGAACAGCCCAGAGGTTATTGGAGGAGGTCCATTATTAAACCGACTGACATACACAACCTGACTGAGGACCCACATCCACGAACCACCAAGTCAAGGACAGGACACGGGGGACCAAGGGTTGGACTACACTAGATGGACACGAGAATACTGAAAGACAACCAAAGCTATATAAGTAGAGGACAGAGGGGAGGGGGAGACGGATACCCCCGATTACGCCAAGCCCAACAACTTATCACTCACTGAATGCTAATAACGCGTATCCAGACAAGACATAAAAACGCCAAGAATAACGATTGATGTAATGCGTTATGTTTCACCCGAAACAGATCAAAATGCTTTCAAACACAATTCGGGCCTGCGAGCCCGAGACACAATTTATGTCTGTAGTGATTTGTATAACCTATTACCAATTCTGAAAAATAAAAAAGATTTAAAAAAAAAAAAAAAAAAAATTTATTTGGTAAAACTGGTCTGAGTTTACCCCCTGTTACTGTCCTGATAGGGAGTAATTATGAAAAACAATGCATTGCAAAACCTGGGCACTTTGGTGTCTGGGACATAGCTGACTTAGCACACAATAATGTAATTACCTACCAGACACCTGGGTGCCTAACAATAATAACCATGAAAATACATGTTCCCCTATAGCTCTGATGTGGAGGAGGTGACTAGAGTCCGGTGCCAGTTGTTAAAATCCATCAGAGTGGTCTGTAACAATCTCTAGGTAGGTGGTATGTGTAAAAGTAACATCCAAATAAATTCCAGGACCCAGGGTTTTCCATCAGAACATTAACCAGAGCATAGCAATCCCTACGTAGACCTGCCTTCGTCCCACAGTGCGTTCTGCTGCCATCTCTTCCTCAGGTCCACAACGCACATGCACCCGGCCATCCACCTGATCTAAAAGAAAATGTGATTTATCAGACCAGGAAACTCCGTTGAGCACCCCTGATCCTTACCACCCTGTTGCAACAATACTAACTGATGCACTGGAGGGGTGTTACCTCTATTCCACCCCTGGAGTGAATCAGCGGGGATGAAATGGGTATCAGTCTCAGGCTTAGTGGTACCTTGTAGGGATTGTTTGTTAATCACTCCCTGGAGGGTGAATACACATTTGAAACAGTGTAAATCAAGTATCGACTGTTGTTTGGTGCTACTGCTACAATCACTTAGGACGTCTGAGTTGAGTAAGGGACACTAACTAATGAAAATGCTCAGATCGAGTACGAGAGTACCTTTACAATGATTACTTCAAGCACCATTGATCTGAAGTAGTCATGGTGCCTGGAGTCTGTATGTGCAGGATTTTGTTTTAAAATGCTGCGCAAACAGATATTACCCCTTTAGCTACTAGAGGTATAGCTCCATCTACAGCAGCTTTATTACCCAGCCCAGAACAAAATTCCAGACCGGCTAATCTCAATTATGTGCAAAATTGGTATCTGACTAAGCGTGCTGGCGCCAGTCAATGGCAGCATGGCCACCCTGTCTGTGCCACCTCCGTCCACCACTCAGACTGTCTTCGCTGACCCCCCATCGTCAGCCAAGAAAAATCAGTCTGAGGGGAGAACTTGGACTCAGTGATGGAACACAGGTAAGTTTTAGCCCCCAACTGTGACATGGCAGATGGGGGTATAAGGGAGGTTTTAAACCTTCCTTATTCTAATATAAGGATATATTGACCCCTATAGCCGTATTTATTTATTACTTTTTTTTTTTAATTTCGGCAGGTGGCTAGCCAACATCAGCCATCCACCACATGGTTAACACTGGCAAGTGAGCAATAATTCAAAATTTGCATCTTGCTAGATGCATTTGGTCTCTAATTATGGTACTTTGTACATATTTAAAATTCCATACTTTATATAGGATTTGGTTGCGAAATGCACTGACAGACACCGAATAGATCCAGCCGGCTGATGCAAGTTCAGTCAGGCTGACCGAATTCTGACCGGAATTAGCTTTAATAAATATGAGAATTGCTCCAAATATTGGTTAGTAAAGTACGACAATTTACATCCTCTGAATTAAGCGTACCACCTGTGAATAGCTTCATATTAGCTCTCAATGGAATAAAAAGCCCCTGAATTTTCCTGAAATATATCAAATGAGCATTTTTATTTAGGGTCCCCACCTGCCGCTCAGGGGGTACTGGGGGGGAGGACAATAGGTCTCCCCCCCCTATTTTACTTTAGGGTCCCCACCCGCCGCTCAGGGGTGGGGGCCGGGGGGAGGACAATAGGTCCGCCCTCCTTATTCTTCTTTAGGGCTCCCACCTGCCGCTCAGGGGTGAGGGCTGAGGGGGAGGACAATAGGTCCCCCCCATTTTTCTGATTTATGGCCCCCACCCACCGTTCAGGGGTGGGGGCCAAGGGGGGAAATAGGTCCACCCTTCAGTTTAAAAGCCCCCACTCGCGCAGCACAGGTGGGGGCTCAGGAGGGGGGACACAGGGTTTTTTTATAGTTTTTTTTTAACAGTGAGCAGCCTGTAATAGACATGCCCCTACTCGCGGTGAAAGCAAGGGAAGAAAGAATAAGACGGAGGAAAGAGAAAAAAAGGAAAGAAGGGGTAAAGAAGAAGAAGAGGGGGAGGTGCGGGGCACACTACCCTGTCTCTACCAACCTTCGAGGGTAAAACATTTTTTAAGAGCACAGATTGCAATACAGCTATACACAAAACCAGTTTACACCATGGTTCGTGGCTCACAAATATCCCCATAGGACAAATGATGCGCCTGAAACGAAACTGATGCGCCTGAAACGAAACTTGGTATTGCAAGTAGGGGCAGAATTTACTGATTCTAAGTAATTTTTACTTAGTATTAGTAAATTTGGCTGAAAGACCAATTTAGGTCTTTCAGCCTTTTGGTAGATAACTCCCTAATGCCATGAGAATTAGGGAGTTATCTACTTACTCATTCCCATCCATTAACTGTAATGGAAGTAACTTACATTTTATATGAATGTGTTATTTGATTGTTGTAAGTGTTGCAAATGCTTACAGCTGAATCCTGGCTATGTTTGTATACTTTTTATTTAAACTGGTATACAGTATAACATTCATTCTTCCACTGGGTGTATTAGTACTTCGGCAATTCTGTGCTTCGGAAGTTCTGCACTTTGGAACTTTGACATTTTGGCAATTCAGTTATTCGGACATTCGGAAGTATCCGAATGTCCGAATTACCCGAAATTTGTCTGAATTTACATTCGGAACTAAATGAATTGCACATGTCTACTGTAAGGTTAATATCAATGTTGAGATCCTGTTTGAGGGTCCCAAGATTGTAAATCCATTGTGCTTCTTTTTTTATTTAATTCCATAGATTTACTCTTTCCTCTCCAATATTTTTCCACTCTATCAATCCCAGTAGCCATAAAAGTATCCCACGTGAAATGTGGGCATGAGTTGCAGTGTTTAGGAACACTGTGCTTTGGTTTTTTTTGTTGTTCTGATGTTGTAGAACTGTTCTGCTAACCTTGTATGAAGTTTTCGTGTGGTACGACCTATGTACTCCCACCTCTGATGCTCGCCTTAAAGATTTCTCGAGGGCTGCACTGTTCCTGTGGAACTCTTTTCCCTCCTCCGTTAAATGCTCACCCAGTCTCCACTCCTTCAAAAAATCATTAAAAACCCACTTCTTCATAAAAGCGTATCAATTAAACTGTTAATAGCTCCTGACTGATTCCTCTTTTGCAACTGTCACTGGTCTAATACTATCCTTACCTTTTTGTGTCATTTTACCCCACTCCCTCTAGCATGTAAGCTCATTGAGCATGGCCCTCAACCCCTCTGTTCCTGTGTGTCCAACTTGTCTGGTTACAACTACGTCTGTTCATCCACCCATTGTAAAGCGCTGCGGAATTTGATGACGCTATATAAATATCATAATAATAATGTACTGTGCTCCACTCCTGCATTGAAGTAAATATATGACAATAGTCGTGTAACATTGAAAAAACTTTTTTAATGTCATAATTTTTGTTGGTATATGTACCTTCAAAGCCATGTGTAGTTTCTTTCTAAAATTTACAAGTTGAACAGTTCCCACAACTATAAAATCCTAATAAATAAAAAATTGGGATTTAGGTTTATTGTCACATAATAAGCTAGGCACTAATTGATTTTTTAGATTGTCTGCTTTTTTATAGATAGCTGTTGGTCGTTCCGGGATGACTTTTCCCAATATGTCGTCTTTCCTTAATATATGCCAATGGTTTTTTTAGGCCTGAGAATTAAATTTGCTAATGAAAGCGTATTCAAACTTTTTGTTATCCCTACCATTTTGTTTTGTATCACGACTGGTTAATAAAGATTGTCTTTCTAAAAGTCTAACTCGATCTTCATGCCTGTTCATTTTAATCAGATCATATTTGTTCCTCAAAAACCTTTGGGTCCGAGCAGTTTCGTTTCAGGCGCATCATTTGTCCTATGGGGATATTTGTGAGCCACGAACCATGGTGTAAACTGGTTTTGTGTATAGCTGTATTGCAATCTGTGCTCTTAAAAAATGTTTTACCCTCGAAGGTTGGTAGAGACAGGGTAGTGTGCCCCGCACCTCCCCCTCTTCTTCTTCTTTACCCCTTCTTTCCTTTTTTTCTCTTTCCTCCGTCTTATTCTTTCTTCCCTTGCTTTTCAAGGGAATAGGCTACAGTCAGGCCTGATAAGCTTAATTAAAGAACGCTGAAACTAATGGGTTACTGAATGCTACGTTGGTTCCAGGGTTTTATGTGTAGCTTGGTGCCTGACCCAAAATCAAAAAAATCCCCGGCGGACAGTAAGGTTTAATAACCCACTAAAAGAGAGTGGGTTTTTTCCGATTGTATGTTACTGGATAATGTTATTGTGTGTGATTTGTAATGATGGCTTTTGCACAAGCCCAACTGTTACTGGCATCTGGCATCTTGCTGTACCAGCCATGTGAAAAAAATAAAGAATAAAAAAAAATTACAAAAAATAAAATGTTTTACTTCTAAGTTGTTCTTCCTCAACATATAAGGTGAGATCTAAAAAAATTGATTTGGGTGGGATGTATCACCGACGTAAAGTGTAAATGATATTTGTTACAATTAATTCTCTCAATAAAAGAGATTAAACCGTCTGATTGTCCTTCCAATATGATAAGGACGTCGTCTATGTAGCGTCGCCACAGGACAAGTCCGCCCCCAGCCGCCCCACCTACAGAGATACTTGAGGTTTCCCAATGGGACACATAGAGGTTGGCAAACCTCGGGGCAAACTTTTTCCCCATGGCGACACCACATAGCTGAAGATAAAAACTAGAATCAAACCAAAAGTAATTTTTAGTTAGAACAAAATGGATATATTCAATCAAAAAATCTACCTGACATATATTTAATCGTCCCCTGGAAATAAGGATGTCTTTGATGGCCTCCAACCCCTTTTGATGGGGAATACTGGAGTAAAGAGAGGACACATCTACTGTGGCCATAATATAGGTAGGTTTCCATTGATCTTGGAGATCATAAAGTATATGTTTAGTATCTTTATTGTATGATGGAATCTCTATGGAAATTCTATGTGCCTCATCCATATAAAACTGTCTACTCATAATTACCGTACCTCCACCTTTGTCTGCCTCTTTTATAACCAAATTAAAATGATCAGTTAATTTTTTTATGGCCTGTTTTTCTTTTCTAGAGAGATTAAGGGCATATTTCTTGTGTGTGATTTTATCTAGGTCATCTTGGACAAGTTCATTAAACAATTCTAAATATTTTTTTTTTCCCCATACGTGGATAAAAATTAGATCTATTTTTTAAATCAGAATGTAATATAGAGATAGATTGTGGTTCGTGAATTTCAAAAATGATATTGTTTGATGTTAGTTCCAAAACTCTCTTTTTCAAAAAATCCTTTTCTAATCAATTTCTTTAAAAAAATTTGATTATCTAAAAAAAGAGAAAATGATTTGGGATTCGCAGCCGGTGCAAATTGTAATCCTTTTTTTAAAAGGGATAATTCATGTGGGGTTAGATCAATTTTGGAAATATTGAAAATACCATCTGAGTTTATGGTTGAAATCTGTTCGGATTCATTGAGGGAGATGGGTATGTGTTGTCTTCTATTTCTGTGTGTGGTCTTTTTTGATTGGGGATCTTACATTGTAATGTATGTTGCGTATTGGTAAATGGTGTGTGTTGTTTATAGTGTTTCGCTTTAGCGCCTACATACATACATACTGGCATAAATACACATACATACATACATGCAGATAGATACATACATACACACAACTAATTTTTCAGCCACCCTCCTGTTTCTTCCCTTTTATTTGCAGGAGGGTGGCTGGGGTTGATGGGAGTCGGCTGCCTCTCCCCTCCTCGAGGCCTGTCTCTCTTCCCTCTCGTGTGGAGGGAGCTGGGAGGAAATGACCGGACCTCACTTCCTCCCACCACTACTTGCGGCTGCATTTAAAAATAAAAAAAGGGCCCGGTCACGCTATTATACAGCCACAGCGCTGACCAGGACCCTGAAGATATAGGGCCCATCAGGTGGCCCTAAATGCTTGGACCACCCGATGGGCCCTATAGGTGTGTGGGCCCCAGTGGCAGTTCCGCTGCTACATGTGGGGCCCGAGCCCCCCAGCCCGTGACAACCGTCATGATTGTCACCCACTGATGGCGGCACTAGTTACCGGTATGCAGTTATTAGTACCTAATAAAAGTGGTGCAAGGAAGGACGACCTGTCATGGACACCCAAAGCTCATTGATGCACGTGAGGAGCAAAGGCTATTCTGCCTGGTCCGATCACATGAAAGAGCTACTGAGGCTCAAATTGCTGAAAAACGGAGTGCTGGCCATGATTGAAAGGTATCAAAACACAAAGTGCATCACAGTTTTCTGTGTATGGAATCCTGCCCACTGCCAAAAGTGCCTTCAATGGCTGTGATCTGAAGAATCACATGTGTTTATAGATCAGGTGGATGGCCAGTTGTGTGTGTGTGTAATTTAGCTGGAGAAAAGATGGCAGCAGGATGACCTATTGGATGAGGTCGTCAGGCAGGGGCAGAGTTATGCACTGGGCAATGTCCTTGGGACTTGGATGTGGATGTTACTTTGACACGTACCATCTACCTAGAGACTGTTGCAGACCACGTACAATACTTCATGGCAATGGTGTACCCTGATGGCAGTGGCCTCTTTCAGTAGATAATGCACCCTGCAACACTGCAAAAATTGTTCAGGAATGGTTTGAGGAACATGGCACAGAATTCAAGGTGTTGCCTTGGCCTCCAAATTTCCTAGATCTCATCCAATTGAGGTTGTGCTATTATTGTTATTATGATATTTATAGAGCGCCGTCAAATTCCGCAGTGCTTTACAATGGGTGGACGAACAGACATGTAGTTGTAACCAGACAAGTTGGACACACAGGAACAGAGGGGTTGAGGGCCCTGCTCAATGAGCTTACATGCTAGAGGGAGTGGGGTAAAATGACACAAAAAGGTAAGGATAGTATTAGACTAGTGACAGTTGCAAAAGAGGAATCAGTCAGTAGCTATTACCAGTTTAATTTATACTCTTTTATGAAGAAGTGGGTTTTTAACGATTTTTTGAAGGAGTGGAGACTGGGTGAGCATCTAACGGAGGAGGCAACAAATCCGATCCACGGAGGCCCCACGGCGCAACTTACAGGACTTAAAGGATCTGCTGCTAATGTCTTGGTACCAGATACCACAGGACACGTTCAGTGTTCTTGTGGAGTCCATGCCTCGCTGCATCAGAGCTGTTTTGGCAGCACTGTGGGACCTACACAATATTAGACATGGTTTTAATGTTGTAGCTGATCAGTATAGAAGCTATTAACAGAGAAGGAGATAAGAAATTATAGATTAAACACATAGACTGTGTAATAAGGGAACCTAAAATATCTAGTTTTTTTTCAGGAAGTGTTTAGGAAGGCAGTGTAGGTCACATGTGGGGGGAAGGAGGAGGGCGATGACTAGGGCTCTATAAACAAAGAATTGAGCAGTCAAACGGCAGGTGCATGATCTATACACTAAAACTGCATCAGTGAGCTAAAGTTATTTTGGTGTCTATATTTTTCCTCTAAGGTGTGTAAGGACCAATGCTTCCACTGTCCGTTCATTTAGTATTTCCTTGCTGCTTTCTTAGATAATTTTATCTAGGCCTGCGGGGACAATAGGGTTGATTTCTCTAATACAGGGTTAAAGGGAAGCAGTAATGCAAATTCTAAGCAGTAGGGAGGGGTGGAGGTCTCATGTGCAATGTTCTGGCTGAGGGTACTTAACTTCTTGGATACTGAAAGCTACTAAGCTTTTATGGGTCCATTGTCTAGAGTAAACATGTATATTGTTTACATGTGTTATGCGGAGATGGGGGGGGGGTTATATATGGTCAAACAACTACAAATATTTTGCAAATCACATACAAAAGATGAGCACGACCATAATGATTGTAGAATGCTGCAATCTCTCTGGTTTAAGATAAATGTATGGGACTACATTATATTTGATCTTTGGTGGTATTGTGTGACTATTTGTTTTCTTTCGTTATCAAACTGTGTATCTATGAGAAACTTTAAATAAATAAAGATTGTCAAAAAAAGGACCAATACTTCCTCTTCCATGGAAGTCTTCCTGTTTTAAATATGTCAACTGCTTGTGCGTCAGAAAAGGGAGATTAAGTTTAGCTAAAATGGACCTAACATTATCCTCGTGATTATTGTAAAAAGAGGAAGTAAAGAAACGCCTCTGTAAAAACCTTGAGAAAACTTAGCTATGTCTGAAGGATCTCACACCTGTTCGCTTCTTGACATGTGGAAAGCGTTGAGTTCTCTGGGCCACATCTTATCAGCCTTGTTGCCTTTTTTTTTTTAAAAACTTTTGACCAATCCTCTGAAGATCATCTAGGATTTCTGATGTTTGCAACTGATTTAAATCTATTTTGAGTTCAAAAAGTTATGAAGAGCATTTGAATCAAATGTAGCTTTGTAAAGTTTTTCAAGTTGTGCTTGGTACCCTTCACGTGGATAAGCTATTCTGCAACAGAAGAGGGGATACACTACTATAAAACAAAAGAAAAATACAGTATCTAACTATGACAATTCTCCAACTGGTCACTGACACTTAGGATTTCGACACAGGGCTTTTCATAAATCCTCCAGTGAATCAAATGGTAAGCCACGATACTGGATCCTCACTCCATCAATGTGCAAGACAGTATACTTCGATGTAGATAAGAAAGGGAACAAATGTCAGTATAACCTAACAAAAGTGCAAAAATACAGATTTCTATTCACTTACATAGTTTAAAATGCAACATATCCAGTTAAACTATGTCACTTTAAGCTGCCCAATGCTTTTGTCATGTGACCTCAGGGACAAATCATAGAATTTACAAACGGCAAACAATACAAACCCCCCTGCTGCCAAACCACCATTTTAAATCGTTCTTTATTAATGAGATCCTCCTTCTATCGGTCCTCCATGGACACAGCTGGTTCTTATTCTTGATTCTACTATCACGTAACTTGCTCGACATCATCATTGCGGTCCCTGTGCAATGACACACATCCCATAAAATCTTAAATCTAAGTAGATTACTAATAAGTATTTAATTTCCTTATTATCTTTGCTCCAATTTATAATTTTATAACACACCTGTTATCAGACAGTATGTTTTATATAAATGACCATTTAAAATAACATCATTATTTTAAAGTGGTAATGAAAACAAAGAGGGAATATTGCAAATTGGATTGCTAACGCACATGTACATGTGAATCATCAAGTATCAAAGGTGAACACAATGTGAAAGAGAAAGTGTACATACCTTAAAATCATATGATGTTATATACAATAGCATAAAACAAAGACAAGGAGCTCCGAAGAGTATGGAGATAGGGAGAAAAGTGTAAACACAATCAAGGGGCGGGGCCGGGCCGCCGAGCTGGATGGTAGCCATGAGCTTTAGCTCTGTCCCAAGATACCCAAAAATCGACTTCAAAAGTGGTCGTACAGCATCCTAAAGGGGACACCCCGGTAATTAAGCGGTGACACACGCACCCTGCACCGGAAAGATACCTGCATGGGACCGATCACGCACCAAGAGAGTGAAAAAGCAGGCAAACACGGCCGCACATGGCGGGAGCCTGGAAAGACGAAGCGGCCTGATGGGGCGGACGTCGAAAGTGAGACCTGGACCCGAAGCTGAACGGACGGGCCCTGCCGGCGGCGCGGCCCCGCTCCCCCCCAGGCCGGTGGGGGTTACCCCGGCCACATGGTGACGACCTCCGCGGCGACAGAGGCCCCCGCGGGTCGATCACCTACACTGACAAAGGTTCCCCAGGAACAGCCCGCCAGCAGATAAGGGCAGACGGAATACAGGCAAGCACGGAGAGGTCTACCTACCTCTGTGTGGAGGCTTCTGTATGAGGCTCGAGGGGCCCAGACGGCTGTCGGCCCACGGACGGACACCCCAGAGGGCCTGCCCCCCTGGTGACGATACTGGACCCTGCATCTGGGTTTCTGGGTGGCCCGGAGAAGGATGTCCTTGGCGCAATGAGTCCTGTGGGGCCAGAGGGCTCTAAACCCCTCCGGTATACCGGGGGCCGTGAGGGAGGAGGCGCATCGGCCCTAAGTGTGAGGCCTGTACCGGGTGAGACTCGTGGGTCCAGGTGTTATCTGGCAGCGCAAGCGATGCTGGGGAGGTGCAGGGGACGGCGGGTGCTGGGACTTTTGTGGGGGGTCTCATGGACTGGCCTGGACCCCGAGTGCCCACGGCATCGCGGAGCGCTCCGCGGGGGACTGAGTCCAAAGGGAGGACAGATGGAAGACCGGCGTCCTAAAGGACCTCACCGATCCGGTATGCAGATAGCTTACCGTTCCATAATTCAGCTCAACATGCACCG
This sequence comes from Pelobates cultripes, assembly GCA_933207985.1. Taxonomy (NCBI): domain Eukaryota; kingdom Metazoa; phylum Chordata; class Amphibia; order Anura; family Pelobatidae; genus Pelobates; species Pelobates cultripes. Next base: position 228,274,178 of record OW240917.1, on the reverse strand, counting down.
CTGAAAACTCCGGGACTATTCCTATAAGCAAGCTCACGTGCAATTCTGGACACTTGAGAATTTCCTCAACTGAGCTTCGATATACATAAAGATTACCTAGGGGCTTTTATTCATGTTCTTAGTTAATGCCGTTTTCATGCGAACAAGTTTTTAAGGGATAGCCCGCACTTATGTCTTAACAGCTACGTTCAGTTCGTATCTATTCCGTTTATATGATGCGGTTTCTAAATTACCAAGGGAAGGTGCAGTAAATGCTAAAATGCCCATAGGGGCCAAAGGTAGATACTGATACATATTTAATTACTGACTGTCGCAGGATACTCGGTACAGTCGCTTATTACTATATACCCGATATCCAAATAGCTCTGTTATCTATTAAGGCAGCAGACTGCAAACAAATATGCTCCTTATGTTGAAAGTTGAAAAAGTTTTTGTACCTTAGATTGTTGCTTAATGTCTGACTCTAATTAGCAAGCTGATTAATTTTCCTCTGCACAGGAGACAATTTGCATTTACCAATTAGCAAACACGCAGCACTGGCTTACACCAGTTGACATAAAACACTTACTTAACGCTATAATTACAGTGTGATTAGCGTCAAGTGAGCGGTGAATACTTTCGGAATCGCTTTGAGTAAAGGTCGAACTTGGGCTATAAATTCTCCATCTGTCAAGGGATTGGGTTTCTGTGATATAAGATTAAAGGGACACTATAGTCACCAGTGCAACTACATGTATTCCTGACCCTATAGTGTTAACACGACCATCTAGCCCCCCTGGGCCCCTCATGCCTCCATAAATATAGTACAAATCTTACTGTATTCAAGCCAGAAGCTGTCAATCTGCATGCTATTAGACTCAGGAAAAACAAGCAGTCTGCTGACATGTGGTAGCCTGATCCAATCACAGTGCTTCCCCATAGGATTGGCTGAGACTGACAAGGAGGCAGATCAGGGGCAGAGCCAGCATGATTCAAACAAAGCCCTGGCCAATCAGCATCTCCTCATAGAGATGAATTGAATCAATAAATCTCTATGAGGAAAGTTCAGTGTCTGCATTCAGTATTTCATTTCCTTATTATCTTTACTCCAATTTATAATTTTATAACACACGTGTTATCAGACAGTATGTTTTATATAAATTACCATTTAAAATACCATCATTATTTTAAAGTGGTAATGAAAACAAAGGGAATATTGCAAATTGGATTTCTAATGCACATGTACATGTGAAGCATCAAGTATCAAAGGTGAACACAATGTGAAAGAGAAAGTGTACATACCTTAAAATCACATGATGTTATATACAATAGCATAAAACAAAGACAAGGAGCTCCGAAGAGTATGGAGACAGGGAGAAAAGTGTAAACACAATCAATGTGAAAGCATACAGACCTGGGAGGAGATACTGAATCACAGGATGCTTGTGCACAGCAGATCTGAGTGGATAGAGACATATTATGCCTCCATCAACTCAGAAGTCCCTCTGGTTCACTCTGAGTGACTGCAACTGGAGGTGTTCCTAGCTTTCAATGAAAATACAGTGTTTACACGAGAAAGGCTGCAGGGAGCTATAGTTCTCACCTGAACAACCTCATTAAGCTGAAGTTGTTCAGGTGACTATAGTGTCCCTTTAACCAATAAGGAGAAACCTTTCAAACCCCTACTGTATGCTATGTGATAAGCTGTCAGTGGCTTCTAGTTTTCTTGGAATCTGTAGGGGCAAGGTTTTGGCCCGTCTTTTGTTCTGGGGAGGCAGTTGTAGTGGGTTGTCTGGTTCCCCAAGTGGAGTGCGGTTATGAGTATGCATTGACAATTTTTAAATTATAGTTTGTAGAATTTGAGGGAGTCAGTGGGTTCAGATAGTAAGAAGATCCACTGGCAGACAGTAGTTTAAAGGGTAAATTTATTTCACGTATTTTCTTGCGAATCTTCATTGCTTCTTCATTATCAGGACGGAAAAACTAGTAGTTTTTGTAAGTCTGCACAGCTTCACGGCGGTACTGACCCACATTATTTTTTGTTATGTTTGTCAAAGGAATAGGAGACATTTTATACCCTGTTTTTTCTTGTTTCTGATAGGTTAATGTTTACTTGTTTTTTCTGCTATGGATATGGTTAACATATCCACCATGTTTTCAGGGATACCTATCATGTATACATACTGATAAGCAGCACATGAAAAGGATCGCCCTATAGTATGTAGACTTCAGAAGAATGTGAATGAGATTAAATAATTAGGTAATGAATATATGCATTTACACAAGTCGCAGGGCAAACCCTTTACATGCGTTTTTATGAACATGAAAAGAATGATGTTTCCCTGAAAACATTTATTTATAACATATTTTACCAGGAAAGACACATTGAGATTTCTCTCATTTTCACGTATGTCCTGGGTATGGTGGATTTGGTAACCACGGAGATGCAGTAAAGTAAATCAAACCAAATAGTCGCCTCCCATCATTAAAAAAATCAAGATGATCTTTTCACTAAAGCTAGGATAACTAGCCATTCTGTGCATTTTTTTTACTGGTCAGCTAACGCTCTGAATGGTGACTGCAGCTACTTTAAGAACATGAACCAAACGGGTACCCAGGTAAGAGGGCAAACCGCTGCTAAACAGTTTGCCCCATTACGAGGGAACTCCTGGCATAATAAGAACAGTGGGTTGTAGTGGTCATGAAGATTGGTGTAACCCTTTAAAATAAAATAAAAGATGCTACAGTTTTTAAAAATGTGGCACAAACAGTTTACTTTTAGTTCGCTGTTAGGTTGTCCTAAAATTGAGGAAGTAATGGTTTCTCTTTAATGCTTACATACAGACTAACAGGGTTATTGTCTTAAGGGGTTTATACACTAAACACTGACATGGTTATTAAGTAGCAGGGTTCTAAAGTGAGAATTCAAAATTAATTTTGAATGTAAATCAAGATACAGTATCTGAACTAGATTTTTTTTCCCAAGTCACCTTTGCTTCCAATTAATCTACTTTGTTTTTCAATTTGAAATTCGCTTTTCTGTTTTTAAATATCCCAGTCAAGTCAGATATGTGGAGAATTCACTTAAAGGACCACTATAGGCACCCAGACCACTTCAGCTCAATGAGGTGGTCTGGGTGCCAGGTCCATCTAGGATTAACCCTGCCTGCTGTAAACATAGCAGTTTCAGAGAAACTGCTATGTTTACCTATGGGTTAATCCAGCCTCTAGTAGCTGTCTCATTGACAGCCTCTAGAGGCGCTTCTCACTGATTTTCACAGTGAGAAGACGCCAGCGTCCATAGGAAAGCATTGAGAATGCTTTCCTATGGACTGGCTGAATGCGCGCGGTTCTTGCCACGCATGCGCATTCAGCCGATGACGACCGAAGGAGGAGGAGAGTCCCCATCGCCAAGGGAGCCCGACGCTGGAGAAAGGCGAATGTTTAACCCCTTTCCTCCAGGCGGGAGTGGGACCCTGAGGGTTTGTTTTCCTGGCACTATAGTGGTCCTTTAAAATTCCACATAATTCTCACTTTAGTAAATAACCCCGTTTAGTGCCCCGAATGACAAAATTTAGGCAAAGAAAACAGATTTTGAAAAATTCTCAGAATCCCTACTTGTGAAACTTAGCATTTTCCTTCCATTCTAATTAGAATTTGATGTTTAGTGAATAAACCCTCTGAACTGTTGGCCATTTAAAGTAAAGTAAAAAAAAAACAAACCATATAATTCAAAATAGCTGAACTGTACAATATGACTCGGGAAATTTAACATTTCCCACTCGGTCACTCAGAGTAAATGTAATAATTTAGGTGGCTTTTAGTAGCTAAAAGAGAAGCACAGCGGGATGGGATTTTCCAAGTTTAATTATTTCGTGCTTTAAATGTCCCATTTCTCAGTTTAGTAAATAGCACAGATAGGGGAGAAAGGGAAGGAGCAGGTTTTAAAAAAATATATAAAAAAAGATTCACTAAAACCACTCGTGTGTGGCATTAAAGGGGTTAATAAAAGGCCGTCACGTGACTGCTCTAGTACTAGCAGGGAGCCAGCATTGAACGTGTACTTGATAACAAAAGGAGCGCTTGAGCGCCAAGCAGCGCAAAGACTGCAACCCCCACAATGCAATTCGAAAACTGACAGGGTCCGGGTCGGTGGGCTCCGCCTCCTTATGGGTCTTGTAGTTCGGCTGGCCGCACCTGCCGCTTGCCCAGCGCTGGGCAGGGACTACAACTACCGGCGTGCCGCGCGGCCCCTCCGGGAACGCGCCGCTTTCACTTCCTTCGCCATGGCGTCGACGCAGGCGCGCTCGGGCCCTGCCGCGGCGTCCCGCGAAGAGCCTGCGATAAAAGCGACGGAGCAGGGAAAGCCGAAGATGTCGAAGGGTCCCCTTCCCAGCTCCCCGTCGGCGGCCTCCACGTCGCCGGCACCCGCGGCTGGAGGCGGGGCGCTGCAGGCGCAGCCCGAGAAGCCGCAGCATTACACGTACGTAATGGGGAGAGTGAGAGAGAGCGCGCGAGGGAAAAAAATAAATAAATACCACAACACAGACACACAACACCAGACGGATGACGTCAGCGGGCGGCGTGAGTCACGCGCAGTGCCCCGCGCCCAACCGACCAAGATTTGAGGAATGTTTTTTTTTTTTTTTTTTTAAATAATAAAAGTCTGTGAGTGAGGTGGGCGTGGCCTGCGCGCGGTGCGAGTCCCGCCGGGGCAGCGCTGCCTCAGGACCGTTATTGTTTGTTTATTGTTAATACCCCTCCATTCACTGCTGGTCAGGTGGTGGTGGGTAGGGTTTACATTTAATAAGCTTTCAATGGTTAATGTGTCTAATAGCACACGGCTTATTCTGGCTCATTTTGTTTTCTATAATGTTTTATTTTGCTATAAGCTGTCATGTTAAAGCACTGTCACATTCTCCACAGCCTGTGAGCAGCTGGATTTGGTTTTATATGTTTGGGGGGGGGGGAGGTTAAGGAGGACTGAGCACCATAACCACTGCAGCATGCTGAAGTGGTTATGGTAGTAGGAGTGAGAGTGTTTTGAGAACGCTTTCAACAAGCCGGTGTTCTATCCTCCGCTGGCAGGGATTATTATTATTTATATAGCGCCATCAGATTCCGTAGCGCTGTTCATCACTGTGAAACTAATAGAAGCTCCTCACTGGCGTTAACAACGCCGCAATAGGTGGTGATGGGCGCACGGCTGCGGGGACAGCCCCTTATTTTGGGCATATCTCTCTGTACCTTTTTTTTTTTCCTATCCAAAATGTCTTGCGTGTCTAGGAGCTCCATATTGTTGGTGTGTCTGAGTGAATAACAGAGCTCCACAGCAGTAATGCTCACAGTAATGTCTTTTTAAACTTCAGTAAATTTTTTTTTTTTTTTTAAATAAAATTAATTTTTCTTGTTCTAAATTCCATAACCGTTGCATAACTTGGTGTTCGTAGATGCCCTACAATTTCTCAGAACAGCCCTGGTCACACCTCTGCAATGAAAGTGTCCCTCTTGTGTCCATTTGAAATGTTGGGTGGGTAAGCGTTGGACCCCTGATAAGTTGTAAAACCATCCTTAAATGGTTCGACCGCTCACTCTGAGAGGGTATCAGGATACGTCTGACATTACGGTGGCTATGATGCTTGCAGTGTATCTTCAATGGTTTTGTGTGCTTGCCGTTCAATGAATCATATTGCCCAGTAGCCCAGGTTTCATATTTTACCAACTATGGCATCTGGGATCCTGTTGACTCTGGTTGGTTCTCTGGCGTCCTGCTTCTGGAGACACAAGGGAAATGTCCTCCATCTGTGTGGTGTGAGCGCATTATTAGGCACTTTTCTTGTTTTGCACTGGGCCCACAGCAGAGCGCTTCAGACTGACTGGAAAGCCACCCTTGCATGCACCCACATCTGTTTGTCAACTCTCATTTTAGTTCCATCACTAGTAGTCTAACCCCTGGTGACTTTCCTATCTCTGCATTGTGGATGCATGCCTTCCGTTGTTGAGGCATGTGATTTGAAGCCTGTTGTGCTGACACCAACAGAGACATCCCTAAAAAGAGTTTAGGATGAAGCTTTTGCATGCTATTCTTGCAATTTTTCTATTGTGTCAATAGTGTGCCGCATTTTCATACCTTCCAGTTTTTATTTGGTAAATGTATGCATTAATAAAATTAACTGCTTTTTGTGTTGGGTAATAGAAGCATCTGTTTATCATCTTATTTGTTTAAATGGACTATCTCTATACAGGTTGTGACCCCCATTTTCCTTAAAGGGATCCACTTTTCCTGGCACTATAGGGTTAATAGGTAGTCCCCCCCCCCCCTTAGCTGAAGAGGTTAAAACCCTGTCAGCAACTTACCTTAATCCAGCACCTGGCTCCCTCGTGCTGGTGACCTCTTCTTCCCTGCCAACGTCCGCTCTCAAGTGGAGCCGCATGCGCGCATTCAAACCCGCCCACAGGAAATATTTACTCAGTGCTTTCCTATGGGGATCTTATTTGATGCTGGACTCTGTGAGGACGTCCAGCATCAAATAAGTGCGATTTTACTCACTGAGAATCTGGGAAGCGGCCTCTAGTGTTCCTTTCAGCTTTAGTTTACTTTGGTGCTCAGTATTTCTTTAATCTTGTATAGCTGATGCATTAGCGTGTCTCTGTTGCCTTTGGGAGTCAACATACTTTGCTAAAGCCCCATAAGTGATCACTCTGCTCAGTGTGGAATGGCCGAGCGTTAAACTGATGAAATATACATACTCTTTTGAGCCAATCTGTAGCTAAAGCATGGCACGTCATCTACCAGGATCCAGTATCACCGCTGTACTCTGTCTTGGGTCAATGGAGAATCCCACAAGACTGCAAAATCCTTTTTGACTCCAACTATAAAGGGGTGAAATAAAGACTTCATCCAAGAGCCATTACTAGAAATTGATAACATTTTGAGGTTGGAAGCTCTGCTTTTTGTCAAGTCTTGGCAGTCTGATTGTTGACCTTGGGACAAAGTAGTCTTTAGTTTCATTTATTGAATTGGAGTTTAATTGAATTTCAAAGTCTTTCACTGTGAGTTTTTCATAAAGATTTCATGTGAAAATATGCAATAAAAACCTATCCGGGCAAATGAGCTTTTTCAAGATGGAGCGCAATAGGAAGGGGTTAGGAGAGCAATAGAAAGAAGGGAGAGGAGAATAGAAGGGGACAATAGAAAACGAGAGAGACGGTGAAAGCAATGGACAGGGGAAGGAATATGTAAGAGTGTTTTAAAGGGACACTATAGTCACCATAACAACTACAGCTTATTGTATTTGTTCTGGTGAGTAGAATCATTTCATTCAGGCCTTTTGCAGTAAACACTGTCTCTTTTAGAGAGAAAATGCAGTGTTTACATTACAGCCTAGTAAAAACTCCACTTGTGCCTCCTCAGATGGCTACTAGAGGTGCTTCCTGGGGCAGTGCTGCACATTGTGACTGCCATTCAGTGTCTCCTCCCTCTGCATGCAGACACTATACTTTCCTCATAGAGATGTATTGATTAAACATACAATGTGTAGAGCACGTTAGGAATTGCTAAATGCTGCATGAATCATTTGTGTTACTGCTGCCTGTTCATTACCAGTGGTCATATTGTCAAAGGGTTGCTGAGGTGAGTAACTTTTAGATCTCATTAGCAATAGGCTTTTCCATTTTGAACCCTGAAAGCTGTTACTTATAAGTTTTAGATGTTGTGTTTTTATTTATTTGTTTTAATTTAAATTGTTTTTGCTAAAAAATAAGTGTGGATAGATAGTTACATTCAATTATTTTGACACTTTTGGATAATTACCCAATCAGCTTGTCTTTGCAATGACCATGTTAAATAATTCTGCACTGCATTCAAGCTGTAACACTGGGACATCGGTCGCAATTCTGTTTCAGTGTCTCAAGCCGGCTTTATTGGCATGACAAAGTAGGTATGTTGCCAAAGCACATTGTGTATGGAAGAGGTTATGGGATTGTGGCGAAAGGGACCTTGCCACTAGTTTTTTTGGAGGGGACTGATTGCCAGCCTCATGCCTTGGGACTATTGCCCCTGGGAGATTTGGCACTTTAAAAACAGTATTGGGGCTTATGGACTTGCATTGGTGTTTAAAAGACTGTTCTGGCCCTTTAATTGGATATCAGCCCTTGCTAAACTTAAACCCCATGGCAATTTGACTGTGTTTGTGGGATCTGAGCGCTGTTCGGATATATTGAGCGCTCAGATCCAAGCTATCTGGGTATAGGTATAAATGAATGTGGGGGCAGTGATGTGTTAGCCGCGAGGCACACAAGGCATTTGCCTTGGGCGGCATTTTTCAGGGGGCGGCAAAAAACGCCGCCCCCCAAATGCCCAGGGCAAATGCCTAGTTAGCCTGGCGGCTAACTGACATCCTGAGCGGGCGGCGCTGGGCGGGCGGCTGGCGAGGGAGCACTTCCTTTGAGCTGACTGCTTAGCTCCATCGCGCGCCGCAGAGTGAGGCTGGGAGCCGGAATATGACGTCATCTTCCGGCTCCCAGCCTCACTCTGCGGGCGGTGCGCGAGGGAGCTGAGCAGTCAGCTCAGAGGAAGTGCTCCCTCGCCAGCCGCCCGCACAGCAACCAGAGCCGACCGGCAGCCACTGGACCACCAGGGAGAGAGAGACCTCCCCCCCAGCACTCCCAAAAGTAAGGAGGTTGGAGGGTTTAAATTTAAAAAAAAAGTTAGTGTGTGTTTGTGTCTGACTGTGTGTTTGTGTCTGACTGTGTGTGTGTTTGTGGCTGGCTGTGTGTGTGTGTGTATTTAGAAGGTGGGGCGGGGGGGAAGGGTTGGGTGGGGGGAGGGGGGTGCCTGAGTTTTGTCCTGCCTAGGGCAGCACAAAACCAGGATACACCACTGTGTGGGGGTTCTGTTCAGTATTATAGGAATTATGTATTTTTGCTGTTGTGAACAGAGATTTTCTGTATGCTGGAGATAATTATATCACAGGCAGAGGGGGGGGATTTTGTGGGAATGAATGGGAGTGTTTTACTATATATTACGTGTTTGGTTGTTTTTCAAAACCCTGTGGGCGGTACTAGGTGTATAAAATGTGCATAAAAGCAGAGTGTTTCATTAAAACATCAGTTCTACTTCACCTTCAATTTGGAGTGCCGTCTCTTATTGAGGGAATCTGCTACAAGGAATTGCTATGCTCTGCATACTCTCTTGCTATATCACTACTAAGCTCTTGTAAGAGTTTGTTCCTGTCTTGCTCTCTGAAGGAGCCTACAGTGGTTATGGTGTCGGCTGGAGTGCTTGGAGCCTTCAGGAAGCGCAAGGAGCATCCTTCAATGGAGGTACCCAGTTGGGGTGCCACGTGATCCGTTACAGTGATGTTTTCATCTAAAAATAATTTATATAGAAGATGTATAAAAGGACGATCTCAGTCGTTTGAGGGAGTCATGTGGCTTTTCACTCCTCTTGTTCTTAAAAGATTGTAATTTCTTCTTTGTTGACGGGGCTGAACTTCTGCATCAGAGGGATTAGCTTTATTAATATTTAATTGCTCTAATTGGTGTATTTTGCACTCTGTAGTAAGAAATGCATCTCTTCTATGACTGCCTGCTAACATTGTTGATTGTTGTCCAGTTTTTCTTGTTGCACTTTTTCTGTTATATTTTCTTCAGTCACTTTTGGCTTCTTTCATTGTGTTTTGTATTCCATGCTGTCATTGTTTATGACGTATCCTTTTTTTTTTTTTTTGTGTGTGTTTTTAAACCCCCCCACCCCTTTCCTATTCTCGCTGAGCTGTCTTTTTAGCTGTACTTTTCTTGGTTAACTGTATTTTCCATTGACTTAGAATACTTTGAATTCCCTGTGCACATTTTCTGTCTTACTGCTTAAAGGAACACTATATAATGTCAGGAATACAAACCTGTATTCTTGTTACTGTAGTTTTTAAAAGCACGGTTTAGACACTGGCCCCCTACTCCTTAAACTTTTTATTTTTTTTAAAAAGGCGATTTTCCAGCACTGCGCCGGTCTCGCTGTTGCTGGCCCTGCCCTGTTCCGCCTCCATGGCTGAGCTGATCAAATTTGACGATCTTATCCAATGCTTTCACATAGGAAAGCATTGGGAGGCTATTGCGCATGCATGGCAAAATGCCGCACTGTGCCAATCCGCAACTCCACAGAGATGCATTGAATCGATGAGCGTTCAGCATCTCCATGCAGAGTGTGGAGACACTGTTCATCACTGACCACATTAAGCTGTTGCTCTGGTGACTATAGTGTGCCTTTATTGATTACTTGTATGTGGAAAAGTCATATGGCTGTATAAGATATTTGCTATAGGTACTTTAATTTGCATAGATTAAATTGTCACTGTCACTTGTGAAGACTTTGGATTTTTTTGTTCTAATTGTGTGTTTTTTTTTTTTTTTTTTCATTAACTCCATCCCCTTCCTAAAATTACAAGTCCACTGTCATGGTGGCGACCACCAGGAGCAGTCTGGGAGATGTACAGTATCTCACAAAAGTGTGTACACCACTCACATTTTTGTAAAATTTATTTTATCTTTTCATGTGACAACACTGAAGAAATGACACTCTGCTTTAATGTAAAGTAGTAAGTGTACAGCCTGTATAACAGTGTAAATTTGCTTTCATTATATCTAAACAGTTGGCAGTAAACCCTTAAGTGGAAATGTCCAAATTGGGCCCAATTAGCCATTTTTCCTCCCTGGTGTCATGTGACTCATTAGTGTTACAAGGTCTCAGGTGTGAATGGGGAGCAGGTGTGTTAAATTTGGGGTTATCGCTTTCACACTCTCTCATACTGGTCACTGGAAGTTTAACATGGCACCTCATGGCACAGAACTCTGAGGATCTGAAAAAAAGAATTGCTGCTCTACATAAAGCTGGCATAGGCTATAAGAAGATTGACAAGATCCTGAAACTGAGCTGCAGCACATTGGGCAAGACCATACAGCTGTTTCACAGGACAAGTTCCACTCAGAACAGGCCTCGCCATGGCTGACCAAAGAAGTGGAGTGCACGTGTTCAGCGTCCTATCCAGAGGTCGTCTTTGGGAAATGGACGTATAAGTGCTTCCAGAATTGCTGCAGAGTTTGAAGGGGTGGGGGGTCAGCCGGTCAGTGCTCAGACCATACGTCGCATATTGCATCAATTGGTCTGCATGGCTGTTGTCCCAAAAGGAAGCCTCTTCTAAAGATGATGCACAAGAAAGCCTGCAAACAGTTTGCTGAAGACAAGCAGACTAAGAACATGGATTACTGAAACAATGTCCTGTGGTCTGATGAGACCAAGATAAACTTATTTGGTTCAGATGGTGTCAAGCGTGTGTGGCGGCAACCAAGTGAGGAGTACAAAGACAAGTGTCTTGCCTACAGTCAAGCATGGTGGTGGGAGTGTCATGGTCTGGGCCTGCATGAGTGTTGCCGGCATTGGGGAGCTACAGTTCATTGAGGGAACCATGAATGCCAACATGTACTGTGACATACTGAAGCAGAGCATGATCCCTTCCCTTCGGAAACTGGGCCGCAGGGCAGTATTCCAACATGGTAATGACCTCAAACACTCCTCCAAGACGACCACTTCCTTGCTAAAGAAGGTAAAGGTGATGGACTGGCCAAGCATGTCTCCAGACGTAAACGCTATTGAGCATCTTTGGGGCATCCTCAAACAGAAGGTGGGGGAACGCAAGGTCTCTTATATCCACCAGCTGTGTGATGTCGTCATGGAGGAGTGGAAGAGGAATCCAGTGGCAACCTGTGAAGCTCTGGTGCCCGCGAGGGTTAAGGCAGTGCTGGAAAATAATGGTGGCCACACAAAATATTGACACTTTGTGCCCAATTTGGACATTTCCACTTAGGGGTGTACTCTCTTTTGTTGCCAACGGTTTAGACATTAATGGCTGTTTTATTTTGAGGGGACAGCAAACTTACTGTCATACACTCTGTACACTTAATACTTTACATTATAGCAGTGTCATTTCTCCTGTGTTGTCACTTGAAAAGATATAATCAAACATTAACAAATGTGAGGGGTGTAATGCATATCTTGTTAATGCATATCTTTTGCATGCGTTGGAATTTCAAAAATTCTAAAAGCATCATAAATTGCTTTTCATAAAGACTGTGTATATTTTTAGAACTATTAGAGCTGCTTTAACTGTGCTTTTCAATTATGTACTTTCCCTGTGCCTTTTTCTTGTATTGGCAGAATTACGGCAAATGTTTCCTTTATCCAGTTTAAAAACCGCAACAAAAAACAAACTTATTTTTCTTCTCCCCCCATGGCGCCCATCCTTGGACTGCTAAATTCTGTACAATACATAGATGTTGTGCGGTACAGAGTCAGATGGATATCTAAAATACATTATACCCCTTAGCACTGATGGTATAGGTGTTGGATTAAGGAGACATGACAGTGTGCGTTGTGACGGTCTATCACTACTTTCTGTGCATGGGGAGAATATTGAAAAAGCTTCATCGTGTTTCTCATTTTATGTGGCCTTTGAGACTGCGGTCTTGAACAGTTTCTATCATTTTTGGCATGCTGTCATGAACGATGTGTAGTAGAATATTTCACCATTTTTTAAGAGGAACAGCCTCTTGCTCTGTTTGTGAATCTACTGTTCTACAGAACATCCTAGATAGGATGAATAATTTTGTTTTAGATCTGATGACTGACCATACTCCTTAGAAGCTCTTTGACTTTATATTAGAGGGTTATTCCCTAAAGCAGGGGTATAGCCGTAATACTGGCACTATATCATGGGAGATGTAGTCAAAAACACCTGGAGTGCCGAAGGTTGCCTCCCCCTGCCCTTAAGTGATTGTTAAATTCAGAGTTTACAATTTTGACCAAAATAGCCAAACTGGAAGCATAGCTTACTTGGAGTAGAATTTGTTCATTGGCAGCCTAGGCTAGCGTTTATTCCCATTTTAATAAATTATGAAGGACTGAACCGCAGCCCACTGACCAAGGGACATTTAAAGCCAATCAAAAGCAGTCTGACTCTTGGCAGTCAGGTGGTGTCAGGGGACTGCTGGCATCATAACCACTATGGTACACAGTGGTTATGGTGTTTTTGAGTGCCATGTCAACTTGTGGTCTTGTGCTCATTGACATCTCAAAAGCTTTCTCAAGGTTTGAAAATGTACAATTCTTATTCCCTAGGTGACATAGATGTGAATTTGGTGCTGCGTTTGGCAAATTTGGTAAAATTTAGTACAAATTGTCTGAGCAAGCCTTTTTTGTCAGAGCAAAGTGGTGTGTGTGTTTGGGTTTGGTTTTTTTTTTTGTTTGGGTTTGGTTTTTTTTTTTTTTTTTTAACCTTTTTAGCACCAAGGCACACCTCATTGACAGAAAAGGTTCCAAGGAAGGCTTAATAATTTAATTTCAAATGATCAGGTGTGAATTGCAATGTATATTCATTCTCTATCTCTGTTTGAAGTCAGTGTTGTGTTCATGGGACATTTTGACGTGGCTTGAGTCATTGTGAATAAGTGGCAACTGGTTTAAGGTGAACCTGAATAAAATCGGGGTGTTTGTAATGTGGGAAAATCACAACCCAATAATGAAGATACAGGTAGAAAAATTTACTTATCTGAAATTTGGTTGATTCCATTTTAAATAATTCAGAGCATGGATAGATACATGGTGTGATGCTTGATCGCAAGTTCCCCCCCGGGGGGAAAAAAGTATTTCAAGACTATGTAAGTGTTGTGTTTTTTATTTTTTATTTTTTTTTAATATGAAATACTAATTTTGACTGTGTTGGAACTTAACAGAAATTTCATTCCACTCAAGAGATCTACTGAGATTACTTTGTGTCTATATTTTCCAGTGCCTGACACTTCTAGACACCATCTAGAAGTGTCCATTTCACCCAGCGATAGTTGCAGAGCAACGATAAATTGTCTTTATCCTCTATACGCCTCATTGCTGAACTCTCACGGATGCACTAGAGTACAACCGTGATATCGGCTCAGGGCGCTTAAGAGCCAAAGAGGGCCTGCAAAAAAAGCACAGAAAATTATATAACCACTATATATACAACATAAACACTCACTTAAACAGTGTGCCCTCTATACACCAAACAACTAAGAAACAAAACTAGCATGTAAGTAGGGGGTGTGAATAAGAGATGATATCTCCTGAATATAGTTAAAATAGAGGTTAATACAATCTTAAACAACAACAAATGGAATGTGTCCAGATATCTGGGAAGAAAATAAAATTGACATAGTGTAATATCAAGTGTGACTCAACCTACAAATTATTAATTGCACTCACAAGAATCTGGATGATTTAAAGTCCATCATGTAGGTATCAATATATAGGAATAATCCGTGTCACATCAGACGTGGTATTTTCCAGCTTGTGATAGAAACAGAAAGCAAAAATAGTGCAGATGGTAGATATAAACTATACAATTTTATTTCGGTTGCACTTATAAGATTAAAGTTAAAAAAAACAGCATATTTCCGTCTACAGCGGATCTGGATGGTGTAGGTAAAACCAGAAACCGGCCGTGATAAGAGTAAAAGAATGGAGTCCCAGGACAAAAACAAACCCGAAGTCCCTTTTTGCATATATCTAATGCGTTTGTCTTGATAGACTTCTTGAGGGATGTATGTCCCCCTATTCCCTGACCTTCGTTTAAATAGTGATGATAATCATCAAATGTTAGAGGACCTGCCCAAAGAAGATGGTGGTTGTGGGTAGTGCAGTGAGGGGGATATATATATATTATCCCCTCACTGCACTACTATATATTACCTAGAGAATATAGTATTTTCTTCTACCATTTAATTTACAACCAGAAATATGTTAACTAACGTAAAGTCAACCAGTTGCCTGACCGGATTATAACAGAAGCACATTAAATACCAACCTAGATAGTTACATTAGATGCGGAAAAATATCGTCAGCCGGTGGGAGCAATAGTGACAGCTGTGACATCTGGCTTGCAGCTTTACTACTTACTAACACTCGGGCTAAAATTATGCCGAGAATTCATATAGTAATTTATGCTTTAAAAGCTGGGGTGTGTATTGAAAACATAAGACAAAAAACGATGATATATCTAGAAAAGCATATGACGCTTGAGTATTGTTCAGTACATAAACCAGCATACTGTACTGGTATGATGCTTGGAGTGTTCCTCTAAGGGTCTTGACTCTCTTGTTAAATCTTTCCATTGAACTTTCTTCAAAGAAGCAGACGTTGGAGCACCAATTTAATCTACGTAAACACTTGGTGCCCTCCTGGTTTAAATGATTAAAACCACCATGTCTTGGAATCAGAACACTGTGTAACTGAAGTAATTTGGGTGAGGTGACCAGTATATTAACGTTAGAATATCTTATTAAAGAAAATAAATACAATACACTTCAGTGTTTAACCCAAAATAGGTTTCTTAAGTTTGAGGGGTTTTGCATAGCCAGAGCCCACCTTGCAAGTTAATTTAAACGGACAATGCCACATGAGCACACAACTTTGGAGTTTATTACTGACTGAAAAGTGTCAAGAACATCATGGGGCAATAACCATGGCATCAGAGGAAGATTTTGTATTTTTATTTTTTCTCTCCGGAAGTCCCGGGAAATTCTTATTTTCCTTATTTAATATAGTTTTCTTTATATCCTTGCAGGTATTTAAAAGAGTTCAGGACTGAACAGTGCCCCCTCTTCGTACAGCACAAGTGTACCCAGCATCGTCCCTATACTTGTTTCCACTGGCATTTTGTCAACCAGCGTCGGCGAAGGTCGGTGAGAAGGAGAGATGGGACTTTTAACTATAGCCCAGATATCTATTGTACAAAGTATGATGAGACGTCAGGACTCTGCCCAGAAGGAGATGAGTGAGTAATTTGTGTTTGTTTCCCAGCTTCATTACGGGAAGGCACTTGTCTATCAATTGAAAGACCGAATTCGAATGATTGATATATGTATAATAGTGATATATAAATTGTGACATTGTTTTCATAATGTACTGGTTGAGTTAAATGCTGACGTTAGTATTAGCACATCTATATAGTAACAGAGGGACACGAGGTCGCTCTCTCTTGGCTCTGTACAACAATGTAACTCTCCCATCAGACGTACAGCAATTACCATCTGCTGTTGAATGTCTACTATCCTGTAACATCCTTTATTATGTATCCGTAACAAAGAATAAACCTGAAGAAACCGTAAGTCAGATTGTGTATTAGTACTTTTCAATAATATAGACATATATTATTGTGGCGAGCATTTGGCCCACGACTATATATACAAAAGACGTGTGTGTGTGTGTATATATATATATATATCAATCAACTGAAGACCAGAAGAAATTAAGAAGATTCAACATTAACACCGTTTCATATAATAGAAAGTTATATCAATCATCTAGATTTTACAAAGGTTGTTTCTGTCTGGGTCTTCTATGTCTATAATGTCATCAATTTATATTTTCTGGATTCTTATTTTATTTTCCTTTTTCTAAAAATTTCTCTTTAGAGCAGATGGCTTGTGTGTTTTTTTTTTTGTTTTTTTTTTTAATACTCCAGTGGTTTGGAACAATTTCCTCCTGAGTTGTAAAAATGGGCTCTTTGGTAGTCCAATTGAGCCAAGGGGCATATTGGCAGCTCATTTGGTAAATTAATGCATTTGCATGTTAAAAAAGAATTTATTTATTATTTTTTTTTTTTTTGTGCGGGTATGTATTTAATCTTGTATAGATATCTGAGAGTGTGGCAATTTTTGTTTACTAAATGTAAAGGTTATGCCAATACCACAATCATTTTTCATTTAAGTGCTTTAAGAAAAGTTCTGAACCTTTCTAGATTAGGAAAAGGTGATCTATATAGTGTAAGGTGAACAGGTTCTTATTCAAAAGATGCTCTCCTTCCCCCCCCCAAATGGCAGTGGAATCAGTCTGCCATAAAAAAGGTTGGCATAACTAGGTGTGAACCTGGTCCCCCATTGCAATACCTTGCTTTTTGTTGGTAGTTGGCATACCAAAAGTAGTGATACTATAATACTTTGAGTAATTTGCTTTTACTGCTAAGTTATGCCACATATTTCCTGTGTTTTGTCCAGGTGCCCTTTTCTACACCGGACTACAGGAGACACAGAAAGAAGGTATCATCTGCGCTACTACAAGACCGGTATTTGTATCCATGAAACTGATTCAAAGGGTCACTGTACGAAAAATGGGCAGCATTGCGCATTTGCTCATGGGCCTCATGATCTGCGTTCTCCTGTTTATGATATAAGGTACCATATATACTTGTGATTTACGTATTGGTTGTTTTTTTTGTTTTTTTTTGTAAGGTCTTTGTCTAACTGTAATTTTCTGTTAAAATGCCTTTTCATCACTTAAAAAAAGTTATGTAGCATTAGCTATATGCCAAGTAAGCAGATTTTTAAACCATGTATGTCCGTGATTGTTTCTGTAGAAACCAAAAGTGAAAAAGGAACTGCAATGTGAAATAAGACCACCATGGATCATCACCTTTACTTTTCACTTTTGGCTTCTTATGTTTCATTTGTGTTAACATGAGGAACACACAAAATGGGTCCATGAATATATTTTATTATATTACTTTGCTTTTACTTCTTTGTTTTGATAGTCCTTCACTTTGTTCTCTGCATTGATTGTTTCTGTGTATTGTTGCCCCCATTTATATGCTTGCTAACCATTCCTTCCTCTAATAGGGAGTTGCAAGCAATGGAGGCCTTACAGAATGGACAGCCAGCATTAGATGGGGGACTAGAAGGGCAGACGGCTGTTGCTGCCAGCCATGCCATGATCGAGAAGATTCTGGGAGAGGAGCCACGCTGGCAGGGTGAGAATCTCTGTAAGGTGGTGCTTATTTCTGAAATTGTGTGTTTTTATTTGTGAGCAAACAAACTTTAAAAGTGAATTAGAAAAGTCTGAGGACAAGTTATGTATCAGTCATTTTAAAGAGGCAATCCAGACCCGAAATCATTTCAGGTTGTGTAAAGAGTATATCCTCCTGTGTTTTTTGTTTTGAATAAGTTTATTGGTGCATAAGAAAAGCAGTCATCCCACGCAGGGGAGACAAATGAGCATAGTAAACTTTTCGACATAGGCATATGCCACAGAGTGCATTTTATATCGAATGAGAACAGTCAAAGCCTAGTAAGGCAGAAAGGTTAGATTATGTGAACACAAGTAACATAACTAAGGTTAAACAAAGTCATATTGCATATCCGTTCCAACATTGGCGAGAAGAGATCATTCTCTGCATCTTATTTTTCAGTCAGCTTATGTTAGCGGTACAATGTTTAGCGAAATCTGAACCGAGGTATTTGCACTGTTGTCTACGCTGAATTATAACGGGTCCAGTTAAATAATGTTTTATGCCTATTCTCAACTTTATTTGGTTAAACAATACGCAGCAACCCATTAGTGAGTCCCCATATGCTGGCAGGGTGGGATTAAACTATGGTATAACACAAGGGCCCGTCATTAGGAAATCAGAGAAAGGGTTAGTATTTCACTCTGAGATGTTAACATGACATTCAAGGATTAGGTAATGGGGGATTAGGGGCTTATTTGGTTGCTGTATAACTTCCTCTCCCTACGTTTAACAGGGTAGTATGTTGTAAGTCTTTAATTCGTGCCCTCAGGTAAGAGGTAATCGATGTCCCACAAGATAGGACCCACAAAATCTGTACGTGCGTGATTACAAACACATCTAGAAAATAAACAATGAACGGTTAAACTGTAAGCAGGTTGTTCCGTAAAGAATGCTCATATAGGCACTGCTGCATGGGCAGTGTAAGCAAGACTAGAAAAATATATTAAACAGGCAGCATTATAGCATGAACATATCACTGATGCTTTTCAGTCCTCAAGGATCATCAAGCATAAGACAGGAGCATAACGTAGATAAGGACATGATGCTGCATAATGTACAGCTTTATATGGTGAATAAACAAAAAACAAAAACAAAAAAAAACATTTACTGCTGCATGTCATTAGCAGCGTGTATCAACTCAGTCCACAGGCATTGAAGGGCCACGGATACGACCCCCCCGAGCGGGGGGAACCGACTGCAGATGCCTTTGCGGCTGATCCCAGGGGCGCCAGGCCTCCGCGGCATCCCCCTAGGCCGCGCCAAGCCTCCATCCGGGAGATCTGCAGCACAGCGGGCACTCGGGGACCCATCAGTCCACAGGACCCACCGCCTAAAGTCCGTGTGCCAGTCAGTAATCCCCTGCACCCCCACTGCACCACTGGGGCCCCAGATGGTCAGGGTGAAGGCCGTCCTGTGTCTCACCCTTCTCCGGCCACTCGGGGCGGGCGCCAGCCTCCCCACAGCCACCGGTCCGCCGGGGGCCGCCGCGTTCCGCTCCACGAGGGCTCACAGCGTCGGGGACAGTTGCCTGCAGGTCCTCCTCAAACCCACAGGTGACGGCACTTCGGTCTTCGCAGGGCATAGTCCAAGGGTCGCGGCATCCGGCCAGTGGGCCCCAAGGACACCGCAGCAGCATCCCGCCTGGCTCCCCCACCCACGTGCATCGCCTCCGGGGCCCCACTTCATCCGTGGGTGTTGTATCACCAGGACAGCTTCTGATGGCAAGGCAGGACTGTTGTAGGCCGTTAAGTTCAGGGTGCGCGTTAATCCTGTAGCGCAGGCAATAATCGTCCCTGTCTTTTGAGTGTAGATATCTGGCGGGCCGCAGTTTGGCAGCCAGTGCCTGTGCAGGAGGTCAGCGAGCACCCCGGGTGGTTGCGTCCACCCCAGGGCGTGCAGCCTCCATGTAGCCGGGATTACCCCCTCCGGCCGGGGGGGGGGCGGGGCCGCCGCTCTCACCCGTGGAGATCTCCCCCAGTGTCCGCATAGCTGGTGTGTTTGTATCTCGGGCCTTGCAATCAGGCGTCTGTTCTCTATCTGCAGCTGTCCTCATGCAGGCTTATGCAGGTGTGTAGGCCGGGTTCATCCGTCTCGGTGTTCCCCGTGAATTTTTGGCCGTAGTCTGGTATCATATGGGTGCTTGGGTAGTACCCCATTGTAATGCAGCATGTAATCCGGCTCTGGGGTAAGTTGTGAGCAAGTTTTATGCCGTTGTTTAGGGCTGAAGCTCGGAGCCACGGTGTTTTGCTGCCATGCTGCTTGGCGGCCCGGCCCCGCCCCCCCTCCTGTGTTTTTTGTAAAATGTAAAAAATTTTGATAGAAAGCATCACTTTTATAAATCAACCTTGTTACACTACACCCCGGCTGTCAATTGGACAACCCTTTTGTAACTTCCTTGTTGATTTATCTCAGTGGAGCTAAATTTAAATTGTTGCTTGAGCTGCATTGGAAAGTCTGTGATTGGACAGCCACAGAAAGTCGGGGAGGACTTGCAAAGGCTACCGACGAGATTTGCATCTTTTTGCAAGCTTGTTTATATATACATCTCTTTCTTTTTCCTCTTTCTTTTTCCTCTTTCTTTTTCCTCTTTCTTTTTCCTCTTTCTTTTTCCTCTTTCTTTTTCCTCTTTCTTTTTCCTCTTTCTTTTTCCTCTTTCTTTTTCCTCTTTCTTTTTCCTCTTTCTTTTTCCTCTTTCTTTTTCCTCTTTCTTTTTCCTCTTTCTTTTTCCTCTTTCTTTTTCCTCTTTCTTTTTCCTCTTTCTTTTTCCTCTTTCTTTTTCCTCTTTCTTTTTCCTCTTTCTTTTTCCTCTTTCTTTTTCCTCTATCCTTTGGTAAAGCAATAACACCAAACACATTTTGGGCCTTAAAACACAGCATTGATTTGTTCCTCACAATGTGTGACAAATCTGCAAAGATTTTTTTGTTTTTGGTTTTGTCTCTTGAATAGAACATAAAGGATTTCGGTTTTTATGCCTTTAGCATATTGGCATAGAATATAAAAATGATTTTTGGTTTTATATAGTTATAGAATTTCCAAAATATGTTTGGTGTTATGCCATAGCCCCCCTCCCTGGCCAGTTATCAAGCAGGGAGGGGGACAAAAAGTCAAAAAAGGAAATATTAACATAAAATGCCCTCCCCCCACCCAGTATACACACACACTCTGCATAGTGTACACACACACACTCACTCTGCATAGTGTGTGTGTGTATATGTATATATATATATATATGTGTATATATAGGTGTGTGTGTGTGTGTGTGTATATATATATATATATATTTCACTCTGCATCGTATATACACACACGCGTGCACTCTGCATCGTGTGTATACATACACAGTAAATATTCAATTAATGTCATTTTATTGGGATCTAATTTTATTTAGAAACTTACCAGTAGCTGCTGCATTTCCCACCCTAGGCTTATACTCAAGTCAATAAGTTTTTTTTTGTGGTAAAATTAGGGGCCTCGGTTTATATTTGGGTCGGCTTATACTCTAGTATATACGGTAAATGCATAAATGTTTTTATTGGGGCTATATCTACTAAACAGTTGTATTTTTGTTTTTTATTTTGGGAAGGAGGAGCAGTAGAGTGTTCCTTTAAATTCCCCACACTTTAGAAGAGTCTGCCTGTTTTCAATTAAGTAGTTTATTTTTTGCAGTTGACCTCTCTGTGAGATTAGGTCTTGCCAGAAGATCTAAAGTTTATACTTATCGCTCTACAACCTTTGTCTTGTTGACAGATACCACCTATGTTCTTGGACATTACAAGACCGAACAATGTAAAAAACCTCCTCGATTGTGTCGGCAAGGTTATGCCTGCCCTTACTACCACAACAGCAAAGACCGTAGAAGGAGCCCACGCCAAAACAAATACAGGTGCATAAGAGGCTACCAAATGACTCTCCTTATGCTCAACATTCAGTAGGGCACTGTAGCTCATAATGTAGAGCATTGGTAACATACATGTGACTTGTATGAAATTTTAAAGCCATTTCAAGTATATCAAATAATGAAGTTTGAAATCTTAAAGGGACACCCAATACATCATCATAACTTTTAATTATTGCATAAGAAAGGGTGTGGTGGTGTTGACTAGTGAAACAAGGAGGGAGGTGTAACAAAGTTTCTATTGCACTTGCTTGTTGAAATTGATTAATGTTTAGAATGCTTGTGTATAAATGCCTGCTGACCATGATATGTTTAATCCAGATGGTCTGTTCAGTACAGACTTTATTGATAGGAATAAGATATCAAATCCATTTTTTTTTTTTTTTTAAAACATGGATACATTTGAAATGGCTGGGAAAATAGACTGGATAATTGCTGCAGATCAGTATGGTAGAGAAAGGAAAAACAATTTAAATTCTGCGCTACTGAAAGTTACTACTTATGTGACCTATAGGATATTACACTCTAATAGATATCCAGGAATGATAGAGGATATATATCATTGAAACTTAAAATTGGTAAAAATACTTAAGTCAATACTTGTATAAAAAAAGTCAATATTTGCAAGAAACCACTGTATAAAAGTCCACAATTTTGCAGTTTATATAGTCCTTATTTCACACAAATGTAAAATCCCTATAATTGTTTTCCAGATCAATGTAAAAATTCAATACTATAAAAAAAGGCACTGGATAAAAGTCCACAAAAGTGTTGCAATCATTGTGGACTTTTATCCAGTGTGTGGTGTGTTTTTTTTTTTTTTTTTTTGATCTCTGGAAAACAATTATAGTGATTTTACATTTGTGTGAAATAAGGACTATATAAACTGCAAAATTGTGGACTTTTTTATTTTTATTGTTGTGATTTCTTGCAAATATTTACTTTTTTTTTTACAAGCCTTGACTTTTTAAAGTATTTTTTTAACAATGTTACGTTGTGTGTGTGTGTGTGTGTGTGTGTGTGTGTGTGTGTGTATATATATATATATATATATATATATATATATATATATATATATATATATAATTTTCTCCTATCACTCCTGGATACCCATTAGTCGATCTAATATCCTATCTTATTTGGCGGGAATCCTATTATTTCCCGTCAGTGATCTCTCCACACTACCTACTCCAAACTTGTGAGATTTTTTTAATCTCAACAATACCCCTATTTTGTTTTTATGTGACCTATGTTTTAAGTATTTAACTTTTTTTCTCCCCCTGCTATTTCTGTAATCTTTTATATCCTTATTTTGCAGGTCTTCTCCATGTCCCAGCGTAAAACATGGAGATGAATGGGGGGATCCCAGTAAGTGTGAAAGTGGAGATTCTTGTCAGTACTGTCACACACGCACAGAACAGCAGTTCCATCCAGAGGTAGGAGGGAGACCCAATTTATTTCACTTCACTTACTCTTTGCGCAAGATGCTGTGCAAGATGCTGCGCAAGATGCTGCATGTAAATGTCCGTGTCACAGGCCTAACCACATATTTGACCTCGAGTCTGTGACTGTGATTTTCTTCAGAGTTCATGTAGGTCTAGAATTCCCAATATTATTTCTGGACAGGAAGAGAAATACACGTCCAGTTTACAATTTATCTTGTGTGTAAGCAAACTATCACTTTTGTATTGCTTCCTGGGCATAGTCCGCTATCGTTCCACATCCTATGTATTTTTAAACAAACTGAGGTTTTTAGTTATCTCCAATGGCCATGAGAGGGTATGCCCACCTGCCACGTCAAGGCAGACCTCTTAGGTGGGTCTTAACTCTAACCATTCACCTTGCCTTTTTGAGCTTCTGGTAAAGATATCTCTGAGACAGAAAGGGGTATTTTTTTATATAAATGCCTACATGGTTATTAACCCTTAATAGGGAACACATGGGATGGGCAGCAAACTCCCATTACTCCTGGGCGGCAGCGAGGTCTGCCTTGATGTGGCAGGTGGGCATACCCTCTCATGGCCATTGGAGGTAACTAAAAACCATTTGTTTAAAAATACATAGGGATGTGGAAAGAGCGCAGGTAAAAAAATTTTTTTTTTTTTTTTTTTTCCTTTGGTTTTTACTATATGTATTTGTGCTGATGTGTACTATGGTCGTTGCTGCCGCCCAGGAGTAATGGGAGTTTGAGCGCAGGACTTGTTTCTTTGTATTTATGGTCTACTATCTGTCTGAAAATTGATCATACTGAGAGTCAAACCGCATTTAAAAAAAAAATAAAATAAAAAAAAATATTCACTTCACCAGTGATAATTTAATGTAAGTCGCAAATCTCTTAAAAAATTTGCCTTGTTCCATCTTCAAACAAACGCTTTGGTTATTTTTTTTTATTTTTTTTATGTGTAATTGACTGTATCCAAATTTTTATGTGTAATTCTCTCAAGAATTTATTTAGAATTAAGGGGGCTCCCATTGTATTCTTACTTGTAACACTTCGTACTTAAAAATTCTCCTTCCCTGGCAGATCTACAAGTCTACAAAATGCAACGACATGCAGCAGTCTGGGAGCTGCCCCCGCGGACCATTCTGTGCCTTTGCACATGTTGAGCGTAAGTCTCCCTCTGAATAAATCCTCTTTTCACCTTACTGAAATATATATAAAATGACCCTGCTGCATTCTATTTAGAGCTATCTAGAGAGCGTTTTGTTGTCTAGCACATTCTGTACACAATTCTCCTGTTTCTTTTTTGTAGAAACACTCTTTTGTGACGAACTACAGTCACCTTCTGCTGTATCAAGTCCAACACAGACTGGGCCGGTTATGTACATGCCATCAGCTGCAGGTGACTCTGTCCCTGTAAGCCCCTCAAGCCCTCACGCTCCAGATTTCAGCAATGTAAGTGATTAGGCTTGTTTGTGTTTTTTTTTTTTTTATTTTTTTTTTTTTTTGTGTGGCTATTTTGGTATTGCACTTTGTGAGTGTAAGCTTCTGACTCAATTATTTAATAATTGTCCATAACATTTATGAAAAGGAAAACATTGTCCACAAACGGAAAAGTGAAGAGCTAGATCCAACATGTGCAGGTTCAGTCTCCCATCTTTATACGTTGAAGACTAATTTAAATTTTTATTTATTATATTAATACAGAATATAGTGTTTGGGCTGACTGGAAAGCTACTAAAATATAGAACTCTGAGTAACTATTTGTTCACATTTAGTGAAGCTTTAGACCTATAGACTCCTATTTGACCTCTTTTGATGGTTCTCCCCTTTTTTGGAGACATAAATATCCTTGTTACAAGTGTATGTGCAAAATATGCTAATTCCCTCTCTTGTATATGGCTAGGGCTGCATAAACAAAGTAATTTAAAGGGTTGCTGTTACCCTTTTTGAAGTCAGGATCTTTCTGGTCCTATTTTGCACAATGGGGAAGGTACTCCCTGTTTGCAATAAAACCTGGAATTTTTTAATTTTTTTTCACACACCTGGAATCCAGCGCCGAGCGAAACAACTGGCACTGACCTTATGCGCCCCATCCAACATCAGATTGTCATCAGTGCGTGCTGACACTTATTTTATGCACAAAATTTACATTTGGCTGCCCGGAACAGAGTTCTGGATTGCCAGTGTCACTTGTGCTCGGGATGCAATTAACCCCCTAGCACACAATTACAAATATCTCAGTATGCGCAGTGTTTCAAACTGAATCTGTGGTCGACAACATCTGCAGTACCAAACGTTGCCTGTAACTGTTCTAAGGACTGTATTAAACCTGTGAAATCTCTGAAGTCCATGCTTTTGACTCCCTCTTTGAGGTGGCCTGTGGCAGACCAGTTTGCCATGGCTACTCTGTTGAAAACTACTTGCCTAGGGTGTCCCTTTAATGGCCTACTACAACAATGCTCTTTGTTTAGCAATCCTCATATGAAAATGTGCTCAAATGAGCATCTGATGCCAACCATTGAGTCAGGTGGCTGCCTACAGTATAACCAATAATCCTGAAGGACCAAGCGACTTTCACTTATTGTGCCTGAACACTGCCATATAACCTGTCCCAGTTAAAGGGTGGTAGGTAAGCACAGGTTACTATTGGCACTTTTTGTTAATTACTTGTTTTCTGCAGAAAACTGGCCACTTAGACTCCAAAACATGCTCCATAATCTAAATGTAAGCATAGTTTCCAAGAAAATTGACATTCTTGTTTTTGTAACTTTTGAATAATTCATTTGTTTCTATAGCCACAACAATAACAGATCACCTGATTGTCTAATCTATTATACAAAAGCAGGGCCCTTTTAGACTATATAGGTTGTAGTTTCTAATGATTAGAGTCTGGGTTTCTTATTCTAGCTGGGACCACATTTGCTGGCAGAAAAAAATGTTCTTTTTCTGATAGTTGTTGGCCTATTGTTAAATATTTTATTTATTTTGAATTGGCTTTTAGGTATGGGGAAAGATGAGCCACCTTCCCACTAGCCCAACATCAGCCACTGTAAGTAATTCCCTTTTTGTGCATAGTTACTAGAGTTTAGTGTGGCCTGTGCCACCCTGTTCTTGCTTTCATAGACCTATAAAATTTTTCGATAAATGTCTATGTATTTAACGCTTTGTTGCGTTCAGTTGTAATAAAGATTGTGGTATCCTCTTATTTTGGTAACGTTTGTGTCACAAGATCAATGATGCTGTGTGACTCCTTGAGCCACATGTTTTATGGCCGGTTTCTCTCAACTCCTTGAGTGCTAGATCATTTTACACACTCTGGAATTAAACACACAAATTGGTGCTCTTTCTGTAACTTTATAAAGTGTTTTTTTTTTTTTTTTATTGAACATTCAAATTAATGAGGAAAAGGGTACAGAAATGCTGTGGGGGAACAAAATGCGGCATTAGATACAGCCACTACGGAATATGGGGGGAGGGGGTGGTGGACGGTGTATTGCGGAGTTGTACACATAGTATGGTAACTATGTTCCAAGCATAGAAAAAGCCAATCTTACCCAACTCAAATTCTCTTCAAAATGACTTTTTTTGTTTTGTGTGGTTTTTTTTTGGTTTTTATGGGTGCCTGTAAAAATAGTAAGAAATGTGCAGAGGATTATGGTCCCCACAATTATTAATGTACCTTTCCAAATAGGAGATTCTATTTTGTAAAGCAATTTAGGTAAAAACGAATCTCTCTATTTTAGTGGAGTGATTAATATCGATAAAGAAAATATACTAATCCTGAGTTGGGAGTGGTTAAGATGTTCAAAGTGTGTGTCTCTCCAGTAGACCAAATATGTCCCAAGTTTGTTTTACTACGTTTTTAAATCGGATAAAGTGATGGATGTGGTGCATATAAAACCTCTCCCTCCCCCCCTCCCCCTCCAAGCCCCCAACAAACCTATGCTCCCAGATTTCTCAAGCAGTGAAACCTCATATATTTTTTTTTTTTTTTTATGCAATCAAGTAGTCAAAACCACAAAACTCATAATATTCTCTTTTAAGAGAAACTTTGGAAAATGCAGGTACCATAAGTAAACAA
>OW240917.1:228191909-228239409 GCA_933207985.1 Pelobates cultripes | reverse complement strand
AATATTTGTATTTAAAACATAGTTTAATATTCCTTTCCCCTTTCCCCTTTCCCCTTTCCCCTTTCCCTTCTTCCCTTCTTCCCTTCTTCCCTTCTTCCCTTCTCTCCCTTCTCTCCCTTCTCTCCCTTCTCTCCCTTCTCTCCCTTCTCTCCCTTCCCTCCCTTCCCTCCCTTCCCTCCCTTCCCTCCCTTCCCTCCCTTTCTTTCTTCCCTTTCCTTTCCTTTCTTTCTTCCCTTTCCTTTCCTTTCTTTCTTCCCTTTCCTTTCCTTTCTTCCCTCTTCCCTTTTCTTTCTTCCCTTTCCTTTCCTTTCTTTCTTCCCTTTCCTTTCCTTTCTTTCTTCCCTTTCCTTTCCTTTCTTTCTTCCCTTTCCTTTCCTTTCTTTCTTCCCTTTCCTTTCCTTTCTTTCTTCCCTTTCCTTTCCTTTCTTTCTTCCCTTCCCTTCCCTTTCTTTCTTCCCTTCCTTTCCCTTCTTTCCCAGTGTTTGTGACTGAGTGGTTACTAAAAAAGACTGGACATACCCCATTTGCAATACCTTGGGTTGTCTTCTTTTGCAAATGGTATGCCATCATGAGGGTAATTCTCATTCCTGGGCTGCCATACAATCTTAAAGGCAATATGTCAAATTTCAATGTGGGGGAAAAAGGAAATTCAAGCCGGTTTGACTCTGTAACTTTTGAAAACACCATAAAACCTGTACATGGTGGGTACTGTTATACTTGGGAGACTTCGCTGACCACAAATATTGGCATTTCTAAATAGTAAAATGTATCATAACAATTATATCAGTGAAAGTACAGATTGTGTGTGAAAAATGCAAAAAACTACATTTTTGCTGCTGATATCGTTGATGTTTTACTGTTTTTAAACACTAGTATTTTTGTACAGCAAAATCTCCCGAGTAAAACCGTACCTCCCATGTACAGGTTTTGTGGTGGTCTGAAAAGTTACAGGGTTAAATATAGGGCTTGCGAGCCAAATTTTGTCAGGCAGGTCCCTCGAATTGTAGTTAATAGAATGACTTAATTATGTAAAAATTATATAAATATATTTTGTAGAATTTAAGTGTGTGTGTGTGTGTGTGTGTGTGTGTGTATATGTATGCATGTATATATGTGTATATATTCTTTCTCATGGCCGCAGGGGACGGGCAGAAGGATTGAGACTGCTGACATGGGATCGGCGGGGACGTTCTATGCCAGCGTTTTAGGCCCGCCTAAAAAAGGACGGCAAAGAATGCTCGCCGTCCTTAAGGGTTTAATGCTTGTGCTTACCAAGAAAGTATTGTTCTTCTAGAATACACACTGAATAAAACTGATCCTTTTCTTTTCCCTTACTCAGAATCTGCTCTGGATGATTTGGATCTAAATGAATTTGGAGTAGCTGCTCTAGAAAAATCATTTGACAATAGCACTATCCCTGCCTCTGGAGGAATCATGATTGGTAATTAGGAACACTTGTGTGAAATGAAAACACCAGATTTTTTTTTTAACTTGGTGTTTTGTGTGCTTCCCATCTCCATATAATAGTGTAACTGGGGAAAATAGTAAATTAAGTAAGCTCAATTTTCTACCCATCTCTGTTGCTTGCAAAGGAGGGCCAACTACCCCTCTCCCATCAGCTTGAAGCAATATTCCGCTCTATATCGAAAAGGGAAAAAATAGTACCTGATGTTTCCCGAGATTAGTTATTGATCACGTTTATATTAATCAATCTAAATGTATATTTCCTACGATAAAACATTTTTAAAACACACATATTCCAATCTATAGACCTAGAATGCTATAGTCTTTTCACAGCTGGATAAAGAAAAACATTTTCATTGCTACTGAGAGGTAGATATCCTTTCTAGATAGATATCCTTTCAGTAGCAATGTATGTACTAATGCCATCAATACTTTATTTATTTATTTATTTATTTATTTATTTTGTGAAAATTTATTTTTCTAGCCTCTTTTTAAGGAAAACTGTTCCATTCTCTTTAGCAATATATTACAATAAAATCTGTTCAATGTATGATTAAACCTTACTGGCACTTGTGACTTCTTCTTAAGCCTGCCTAATATAATTTATGTGTTTACAAATTCTGTATGGCAGTTGGCTTGAAGCCTTTCCCTTGCTGCTCAGATTTCTAATAAGGAAGTTCCATTTCTGTATTGGCAATCTATTTCATCCATATTTAGATGTAATTTAATAGGCTGCGTATGTCTTGTGGACACCACAACTGATTTAAATTGAGCATTCGACACCACACTCTTTGGAAGTGTCACTTCTCTTACAGTTCCTCATTCTGTCACTTCAGTAACTGCTATTACAGTTCAGGGAAACTAAGGAGAAAAAACACAAAACCAAAATACTCACTCTGCAGCACCAAGGCGGCTTTCTCTTCCCACTCCAATTGAGCTTGGACTTCTGCAGAGAAATGTCCTCCACATAATGCTCTCTCATTTTCAGCACAGATGCTATTGCATGATGTGCTGTGCATGTGGAAGAACAATCTGGAATACAATACAGAAATATAAATTGGAATAGAAAAATGGTACACCATTAAAAATAAATAGAATTATGACTCACTGATAACTTTTAGTTAGCGATTAGCTTGTCCAAAAACTCAGATGTAACTGGCTTTGCATTTTGTCCTGTCAGTCATTCACTTTTTTTTTTTTTTTTTTTTAATAAACGGTTTCATTTTAAGTGGCAAAAGTGTATCAATTTGTTCTTTCTCCAACATAATCTTACAAAATTGCCTAATTTTTTACTTTGTGTTTTATTATAGGTGGCAGCCTAATGCAAAGCTCAGCTCCTGTGAATATTCCTGGGTCCTTAGGAAGCTCTTCATCTTTCCACTCCACGTCACCATCACCACCTGTCAGCCTCTCTTCACACTTCCTCCACCAATCTGCTGGCGCACATAGCCAATCAGACAATGCCTTTCTTAGAACGTCTGCTTCTCATGGGTCCTTAGGTGAGTAAATTCAAACCAAGCAAGATTTCTCTCCTTTTTAGTTTTATCTATGTATCACTTGCAAATGCAAGCTAGTCTTTTCCCCTCCATCTTCACTGTTGTCAAGGGACTTCCCACATGTCCAATTTTGTATACTTTTCTTTAACAGCTATTGGTTTTTGTTTATTGGCGGAATGCTCTCCTCCGGTATTAGTCTCCTCTTACTTTACCAAGACTAAACTCTCTACCGTTCAATGGTGCTATCTCAGGATACTCCATCCTGGCTCTGTTATTTAAAGGAACACTATAGTCTTCTAAATTACTTTAGCTAAATAAAGCAGTTTTAGTGTATAGATCATTCCCCTGCAATTTCACTGTTCAATTCACTGTCATTTAGGAGTTAAATCACTTTGTTTCTGTTAATGCAGACCTAGCCATACCTCCCCTGGCTATGATTGACAGCCTGCATGAAAAAAAAACTGGTTTCACTTTCAAACAGATGTAATTTACCTTAAATAATTGTATCTCAATCTCTAAATTGAACTTTACTCACATACAGGAGGCTCTTGCAGGGTCTAGCAAGCTATTAACATAGCAGGGGATAAGAAAATCTTAATTAAACAGAACTTGCAATAAAGAAAGCCTAAATAGGGCTCTCTTTACAGGAAGTGTTTATGGAAGGCTGTGCAAGTCACATGCAGGGAGGTGTGACTAGGGTTCCTAAACAAAGAGATTTAACTCCTAAATGGCAGAGGATTGAGCAGTGAGGCTGCAGGGGCCAAAACTGCTTCATTAAGCTAAAGTTGTTCAGGTGACTATAGTGTCCCTTTAATTTATATGATTTGCAATCTTTTCAGTTATTGATCTTGCTTAATTTTCTATAATAAATATTGTTGATGAATAAAGAGTATTAAAAGAACATGCACGCTAGGACTGCTAATAATGTGGTTTACCTGGCACAGCAACACATGTTAATTTCTGTCCAGAAGACGTTGCATGGGATAATAAGTCTTCTAATATGTGTATCTATCTGTATGTTATGCTTCACAGGTCCTGATAATTTTTATTTATTATAACTTAATTTTATCATTTTATTTTTAAATATAGAGGAACTATCCCTTCAACAATTTCAGCATCGCTTAAATGTTCGCTATAGGTTGTGGTAAAATTATTTGAAAATAAAACAAACTATAAAGAATTTTAGCTTAAGTGCTTTACTAGGCAAAGCTGGTAAATTTAGTTAACGCTTGCAATGCTGTACCTACGAGGCACAGATATGTGTAGCACATGTTCGCATACAGCATTTATGATAGATGCCTGGGGCACCATGTGGCAGTGATCAATAAGAATTGTGAAAGACCGTTTCTGAGATTTTAATCTGTGTAAAAGGAATTGACTCTCCGCTCTCCTATTTTTAACTCTTATTGATAATACTGTCAAATATTTGATGAATTTTGTGCTTGATAATGTCTGTGCATGCTTGGAGTTACCCCTGTTCTTGCCAAACAACTCCAAAATGGTTTGACAGAAAGTTGGGGGTGACACTCCTCAGCACCATAACTACTACAGCTCCTTGTAGTGACTATGGTGGTAGAACACCCCTTTAAGGTGGATGGGGGTAACTTCTATGAAATATTTCAGTACATCGGTTTCTAACTTCTTGGTAGAAAAGTTCTATGGTGAAAATACGTTTTGATGTTTCTATACAAGAACTGTTGGTATTTCAGCGTGTGAAACTGAAGCAAGTAATCTCCAAGATTGTGAAATCGTGAAACATTTAGAGCAGAAAATGGAGAACAAATGGATCAAGCACATAGCCAATTTTCCAGATTGCCATCCCGTTAACAGCATAATAGTCACGGCAATGTTAACTTTGAAAGTGGAAGTGAAAAGTTTGATGCTCTAAATCAAATGATTCCCCACAAAGAGAGGGGTTAAAGTCCTATGTTTGTTAATAGTGTAGGGATATTTAAGAGGTTTCCTGTGATCTGCAAAATAAAAAGCATCAAGACTACAAGCAAATTGTAAAGCAGAATAATAAAGGAGGAGGCCACATATAAATATTTAAGCTGGTGGTCCAGCTGAAGCTGCTTAAAGAATACTTTTTTTTGGCTCACGTTTACTCCAGCTGACTAAAATGATGACACACGGATTAAGCACCTGTGCTCCTTTCAAACTTCAGGTAAGAACAGTATTACAAAAGCTATTTCTTATGCCCCCCTCACCCCCACATTAATTATGAACGTTTAAACATTTTACAATATCTATTACCCCTGTGTTTTTTTGCACACCCACAAACATTTGTTAATCTTCCCCTTAAATCCTAACTAATTATTTTTATTTTACTTTAACATACCCTGGTAGAGACCATCAAGACTTCTAGCTGAAGCACAGTCTTGATGACAGTCAGTATGTTCAATATATGTGTTCAGTGAAACTTCACTGGCCATATATATATTTTTTTGTTTTTATTTTTTTACTTGGCTAACTCAATAGTATGGAACTGCACTCAATCCTTGTTTAGTCTGAATCTGGGTGCAATCAAACCAGGTCTCGGTACCAGGGAACCAGATGCTTCATATAGAGAATGTAGAAAGGTCCAGGCACTCAAGGATAAAAAAAATAATTATTAAACCCTCAGCCAAATCACAGCGTTTCGACCTACATGGTCTTTATCAAGCTTTATGTATATATTTTTTTAAACAGAATATCTAGAATCCGTTCTCCGTATCTTGTGCTCCATCCCCAAGAATATTATTTCTATTACAGGAGATCAAACAAAGGCTGAAAGCAGGCAACTGAATAAAGTTGATCTTACTTTGCCAGGATCAAAATCTTCTGGGAACTCCCCTCTGCCAGGATCAAAACGTTCTGCGAGCGGTCCTCTTGGCTGGTTCAGCATCATTGGAGTTGTTGCCACTGCAGTTGGCATGCTCAAGGTTGCCTTATGATGTAGTATACAAAGAATAGTTTTAGCATCATGCAAACAGTTTTTTTTTTTTTTTTTTTGGCATGGGTTTCAGCCACCTCCATCATACACATCTGGTTTTATTTTATTCTTTTTATATACAGTGGAACCTCGGAAGTCGGAATAAAATATTGCGTAAAAAATGTCTCGGTACGCGAACTATCCTCGGTACCTGAACACATCGTGCGGCATTCAGAGAGGGACACAAGTGTGAGATGAGAAAATATGGGTAGATGGACTATGTAAAGGGAATATAGGGAGCGGAAAACCAGAAGGCAGAGGGACACAAGTAAAGGGTGAATGGATATAATTATTATGCAAAGAAAAAGAGAAGGATACCATAGGACAAAGGGATACATAAGGCTACGAGCAGATATTTTGAACCTGATACAGCCATTTTATGTTTTTGTATGTAATGCCAGAATAAGTTGCCTATCCCCATCCATGTAATTTTGGGGATCTGGAACGGATTAAACAAATTCCCATTAATTCCTATGGGAAATGTTGATTTTGGTTCTCGAACAAATCGGAACTCTGTCTTCTGCAACGGATTACGTTCGAGTTCCGAGGTTCCACTGTATTTAAATGTGTATGTTGAGAGGTTTCATTCCTTAGTGACAATTGTAGAGCTTTGGGGACATCAATGCCTACACCCCAGTATTGATCGATGATCCTACCGCATGTGCCTTTTTAACGCATGATCAAGATTAGGCATATGAATGTCCATGTGTGTAGAAGTGGGAAAAAAATAATAAAAGATTCATAAGAGCCGTATGTTTGTTTTTATTCCAGTGAATCCTCTTAAACATCAAGCTTTTGTTTCAGCTTGGAAGATGTGTACCATTCAAAGAACAGTTTGTTTGTTTGCCCCAATCCTATGTCAAATAAAACTTCACGGCAGAAATGGCTGCTTGTACTACACTAAAGGTTTCGTATATCACAATCGTGGACTTGTGAAAATGATATTCACCACTGCAACTGTGGATCTTGTGTATGCGATAAGGCACTCTATTCCAGCATGTAAGCCTCTGCAACTATACCATGTTCAAGAGATCTATTGTCTTCCATTATTTTATAAGTTGGAACTGTACTCATTCTGTCCCAGTAGTCTTGGTTGGTGCACTGGCAAACAGAAGCTGGCAAATACCTCCACAGAGCCGAGCAATAAACTACAGAGTTCAGCGATACAACCACTAGCTTCATTGGATCCTATAAGGGACAATGTTTTTGGCTCTGAAAGAGACCTAGTCTATCATTCTTCCAATATTTTGACCGGATCCAGTCTGTCTAAAGCCTAAAAATGGATATAGCAAATACACTTTAACCATTGGTTTTGACAATTTCACAGTTGCTCTGAATACATCAATGCAACATGTATTGTTTGCTCACAGAAATTCACATTATGCAACAGTACTTAATTTGGATAAAGTCTAGATTTTGACTATCCTATTTCTTCTTATTCAGTTGTTTGCTTACCTGTTTAGAATTGTCTACCTTCAGCTAAGTTTCGACTCACAACAGATGCGTTTGTGTTTTTTGGCAGAATTTACTTTAACAATCCAGAGTTCATTGTTCTCTCCATGATTCCAAATTGCCCTTATGCAAACCAACCCAAATGTCTAAATCCTGCCAGTGTTCGTTTTAGTTGGGATCGTGTATTGAATTTCTACATTTATTTATTTTATATCTCAGTTGGTCCGCTTATTCTTTCAGTTGCTACCTGGATCATAAAGTTCTTTGAGATGCAGGCAAAGTCTAATTTTTTTTAAAATATTTTTTTGGTTTTAAATTTTTATACATTTCTATAGATATTCTTCTATGGTGTTCTGACCACCAAAGCCACACATATTCATCCTCCTGAATATGAATTACACTTCACGATTCCCTTCAAAACTCTGCTCCCATTTTTGTCTGATGTTCACGACACAATATTTCTAATAAAGATATGAAAAACATGATTTCTCTTTAATCTTTCTCTGTGCATGGTCATGCCTTGGATAAGATTCGGACCCATGTTAACATTTCCATTTCACAAAGTAGAGACGTATGCGAAAGGAAGCAAACGGCTTAATAGTGACTTTAAGTGGTTAATGTCTCAATTAAATTTTGTCTTATCCGTGAGCTTGGTTCATAAGGCGACATAAAAAAAAAAATTGTGTATATATACAGATAACTTAGAAATTATTTGTATTTTTCCTCTTCCCTCTCTTTCCCAGTATGATTTGGGTACACTAAATTACATTTTGCAATGTTTGCAAGTACTAACAGACATTTTAAGTATGCCCTCTGTATGCACTTAAAGGACCACTATAGTGCCAGGAAAACATACTTTTTCCTGGCACTATAGTGCCCTGAAGGTGCCCCCACCCTTAGGGTCCCCCTCCCGCCGGGGTCTAGGGGGCGGAAGGGGTTAAACTCACCTTCAGCATCAGGCGGGGAACTCTCCTCCTCCACAGCGATGTCATCGACTGCGCATGCGCGTCAGGAGCCGCGCGCATTCAGCCAGTCCATAGGAAAGCATTCTCAATGTTTTCTTATGGACGCTGGCGTCTTCTCACTGTGAAAATCACCGTGAGAAGCGTGGAAGTGCCTCTAGCGGTTGTCAATGAGACCGCCACTAGAGGCTGGATTAACCCTATTATAAACATAGCAGTTTCTCTGAAACTATGTTTATAGAAAAAAGGGTTAAACCTAGCTGGACCTGGCACCCAGACCACTTCATTAAGCTGAAGTGGTCTGGGTGCCTATAGTTGTCCTTTAAAGGAACTGTATAGGTAAAAAAATACATATCCTTCCCTCCCCCAACGTAAACCTAGTGTCATTGAATGCTTTTTTTTTTTTCTAAACCGTGCAAAAATGAGCTTTAGAAGTACCTGTTTTAATCTTTACTATGATCAAATTCTCTGCTCCTCCTCTGATTTCATGTCATATCTCCCTGCTGCCTGTATTTCATCCAGACTGTCCACCAATTGCCATGCTCCAATAACTCTCTATAAGAATCAGATTCTTCTCATGCAACAGTCATTCGTCTAATATCTTTATTTTAAATTTTTATTTTTGTCACTTTACCCCACTCCCTTTTTAGCATGTAAGCTCATTGAGCAGGGCCCTCAACCCATATGTTCCTGTGTGTCCAACTTGTCTGGTTACAACTACGTCTGTTCGTCCACCCACTGTAAACCGCTATGGAATTTGTTGGCACTAGATAAATAACAATAATAATGGCACGCCTTACTGGGTGTGCCTGAGTTTCACTCTGCTCAGCACATGCCCACAATGCCTGCCCAAGCCTCCTCGGAATCAGCAGCATTCAGATATTAGAACTTACAAATCTCATCATACACACAAACATTTCCGCACTTCATTAGGTATCATATAGTGTCACCTACAGAGTGTCTCTCTCTCTCTCTCATTTCTTACACTAGATAAGACACTCCTCTATTCTTATTGGCTGTGAAATGTATGTTTGTTTCAGAGACAGGGAATCAGGAACATGTTGAAATGTGAGAAGAGGGTGACTAATGAGGCTGGGTTACACTGCTGAAATCAGCAAAACATTTTGCAGCACTGCAGGAAAACTATACAGAATTGAAAGAAGAGAAACTAACCGCAGGTATTTTGAGCTTATTGGCTTTAACTTAAGCCTAACTTGTTTAGCTGCCTGGCGTGTCCCTTTAAATATAGCTTGTGGTTTTTTTTAAACACAAAACCTTTTTAACACCTTTTTATAGTATTCTTTGAGTCCCATGCCCCTCTGTCTTACTCTCTTCTTTATTCACAAATTGTTTTTTATAATGTGTATCTTCATAACAATAAAATATCTTAAACACAAGTTATTGTCTTTCTTAAAGAATTGTGGGGGGTAACTTACACCCCACCCAGACATTTTTAAGTGTTATTTTGAGGTTTGTGTGTATGTTCTAAGATTACTCCTTTGACCAATTTAAAGGGTAGTCTTCCATGAGTTGGTCTCCTTGCCAAAAGTTGCTCATACATTGCTGTAGCTACAGGTCTGCCCCCTGGCTCTTAGACCACAAAAAATGTAATCTTTACGTTCTCATTTTGCCATCTGTGCCCAGTCCGCGCTGTCTACCGACGTGAAGAAAGTCTGAGCTGCTGTAGTGTGCGTGTGCACAGATCACTGCACACAGCCTGTTTCACAAAATTGTTAGCTAGTCTGTGCTTATACTGACTGCATCTACATTATGGTTGATATCCACTTACTAAGCAGTCCCAGTTATCCTTTATGATCCGTGTGACAGTGTTTAGGCGTTTAAACTGCAAATCCTTAACCAACACTGCTGCATTTGTAGAAACCTGAAATCACATTAATAGATGTTCGGTTTACAAATATAAGGTAGTAACTGTAGCATTTGCTGGCTGTTTAATTGGTTGGTTTTTAAAGTATTAAAAGGAAGGAGTTTCTTCTTGTGTTAAAAAGAGGAGAAATAAGAATAGTCCTGCTTCTTCCTGAATACTCGGTTTATATACTTGTTGAATACATCAAGTCCAGAGATTCTATTTCTGTTGTCCACCAAGGACCGTTATAAAATGCAATGTATGGCAGTACATGACACCAGTCAAGCTCTACCCCATGAGGAAAAACATTCTGACTTATGTTGGAAGCTTTGTAAGCACAAAGACACTAATTCTCTACATGTGGTGGAATTGTCCAAAAGTCTCCCCATTCCTGCATCTCCTCTAAGATATTTTTCATAGACTGTTTTATCTGGACCCATTGGGCCTTTTTATTCGCAAGGCCCATAGATGGTGTCTCTAATCAAAACTAGAAATTGATGAATAAGGCAGTATTGGTCACCAGATAAGCCGTAGCCACAATACAGAAGAGACACATGGTTCAGACAATGCACAAGGTTGTTCGTAAAATCAAAGATGCCCAAATAGTGCATAAACGTACAGTAAATACTACCAAATCCTATAACCGCGTGGAAGCCCTGGGAAGATTCTTAGGTTATACATATGGTTTTATTTTTTTTTGCTTTTATTTCTGAATATCTCTAACAAAGACCTCCCTGTTTTAATCTTGACAATGGCATGAATTACTCTCTCATCCCACCTCCCTTCTCTTTTTACTCTCCACTTTATTTTCGCTTTCGATTATAGTCCTGATTTTATATTCCAAAAATTGTCATTCTGGATGTGTAGCCTAGATTCCATTGTGTTTGCACTGGTTTTGTAGATGCCTTACCACTAGGGAGTAGTACTTTTACAATTATAATAAATTATATAGTTTTAATGCGCTTTGCGCCTCTGCTCACTCAAAGCAAACTCTCTCTTTAAAGGGACATTATAGGCACCTACACTACTACAACTCATTAAAGTGATCTGGGTGCAGTGTCCCAGGCCCCTTAACCCTGTTTTTTTTTTTTGGCCAAATGCCTAAACTGGAGATATAATCCAAGTGAATTCTGTTTGTCTGGCCATTTTGATATTAAAGGAATACTAGAGGCACCCAGTCCATTTCATCTCAATAAAGTGATCTGGGTTCCATTTCCCGGTTTGTTTAACCCTGCACTTTAAAACAAAACCGCAATATTTACAGCTGCATGGATAGCTTGCTTCTAGTGTTTGTCTTCGTGGCAGCCACTAGAGGTGCTTCCACCCCTTGAGAAGAGTTAGACTCTGCTATTCAATCGGATGGTTTCATAGAGACTATGTGATTGGCACACATGCGCACTAGCCCTGTGGAAAACATTGGGTTGATTAAGGTCATCTACACTGATTATCTCAGCCAAAGAGGTGGAGCACGATTGCGAAGACAGGTGTGACTAGGGTTGACTGATGAACAATACCTTTCACACGGGTACACTTTAATAGGTGTCAGGACGCTATTGAGTTTGGATTCCATGTTTGTATTCGTTACATTGTAGTGTTCCTTTAAATTAGAAAAACCCACCACATATACCACATGTCCTATCATGACACCTAAAGAATATAACTGTGACTGTAATGCAATCACCTGAAAGATGTACGTTACATTGTTTGCAATAAAATACCATTGATGTACTTTATATCTTATTGTTATTGATGAAAACTAATAAAAGGAGAATAAACAAAAAAATTTGAAAAGCCAGGACTAAGTGAATAAGCCTGCTAATACAGTATATTTAGTTTGTTTTTTTACTCACAAGACTTCACATTCACAGAATTTGCTGAATTCGCTCATGTTGGATTAAATGAAACGATTAATAAAGGTGTTTAAATATCATTCGGAGGTACTTGCTGTGATCTTTGTCTGTACGTAGTGAAAAGTACTGGATGTGTGGCCTGTAAAACATAATTCTCTTCCAATTTGGTATCGGCCTTCTTTACTGTCATTGTTTTTAAAAACAAAACCTCATGAAATCTAACATTAAAGTCGAATTTTAAACTGCAATCCAATGCTACTATCCAAATTAACACTTTTATCATTTTTCTGACCAGTGATCAAAAAGATGAGCTATGCAGTTTTATCAGCCAGCACCATTCTGTTCTATAAGATGCACTTCTAAAATATTCTGCTGTTTAGACTTCTGAAATCCAGTGGCTTTTAAATATTTTTAAGCTTGTCACAGAATAATATTTGTTCATTGTCTACATGTTAACTGCTGCTAACTAGCCATTAATAACATCAACCTGGTCAGTGACTCCTTTCTGAAGGTTTGTAAGCATTTTTTGGTGGAACACAAAAGGTTCCTTTGCCTCCTGTTAAGCAGACAAATTTAAGTAATCCCAATCGCCCAGGATGAAATTTATTGACACTCTAATGGAGGTTTTTTTTTTTTCCTTTTCTATTGAATTGCGTAGCCATTTGTTTTGCACATAAACAAAATAAACACATTTGACAAGGATTGGAAGCAGTAACACCAGAACATGCATAAATGCTTCCTGTTTGATTAATAAATTCAAAGTACAAATAAGCGTTGGTTGCATGAATATACCTTGACAAAATGGATGATGCAACAATAACTCACATCTACTTTACCCACAATGTCTGCTTTCAACATTCTTAAAAGGACACTATAAGGCAAAAATGGCCCATTGTTATAATTCATTTTATTTTACACTTAATGCAATTTTGTTTTGAATCAATATACCAATGTTACTTGCTGAATTACTTTTTAATGGGTCTGCCTGTAACAGTATGCAGACCATTTTTATACCAGGTAGAAAAACTAAATCTGTAATTTCTTCGCTGCGGGGTCTAATCTTCTCACATAACCCCATGCACAGCAGGTGCTCATGGGATCATTTCCTCCTGAAACAGCAATTCCATTCATCACATAGAATAAAAGGACCTGCTCTAAAACCTGATGACTGCTATATTCGTTTACAAATTGCTACACTTCTAAAAACTCATAGAGCTGAGAGGTATTTGGGGCTAAATACATCATCTTGGCATTGATACAAATCTGCGATTGGTCTTTATCATCATAAATAGTAATGCAACACCTTCACCTATTATCACTACCGCTGCCCATAACCTTCAACATGTAATGTAAATGCAGAGCCTGCAAAATCGCCATTTGTCATCTCAAAATGTATATCTAGTGATTGTGTGGTTAACAGCTATGACAAAAGATAAACCTGCTTTTAAGTTGAAAGTGATTTCTAACTTTGTGTCTTTGTGAAGGCAGAAGGCAAATAAGACATTCTTGGATTGTTTATCTTCGTTTTTCATAACTTTGCCTAAACTGGAACTCTGACCTACGAGGATTTAACCTTCTAAAAACAAAATGTTTTTGTTTGATGTGCATAGAGTTGATCTTTTCTACATTTTATATTTTCATTACTTTCTTTTCGGTTTTTCTACAGTGTGAATAGACTATACAGCGTCTGTTCTGCAGGTTCTTATAATGTTTATCTTTTGGTCTGCTCTATAGGTCTTAACGGAATGAGTAACAGTATATGGGAGCACTTTGTATCAGGCAGCTACTCTCCTGGGTCATCCCCTGCATTCTTGTCTGGCCCTGGCGGAGCTGAATTAGTGAGGCTACGTCAGGAACTAGAAGAGGCTACAAACACCATAAAACAGTGGGAAGACTCCTGGAAACAAGCAAAGCAGGTACTGAGACCCATTCAGATGCATAAGTAACTGTGGAATGGTTTGTCTTTCCACGACTGGATAATTTAAGAGCTGCGTTGTAGCTCAAATTAATGCTTTCTACCGGTGTACCCAAGCTATATAAACTAGAACAGGCCTTTATGATGCCCACAATCAAGTACAATTAATTAAAATTAACACCAAGAATTATGTTTTTGGTTTTATATGGATTTTAGTGATACTTATTGTGTTTATTTTTTTTAACCAGTTCTGACACACTAGGCTGTCTCAGGCCATCTCAAATTGTGCCACAATCTCATTGACCTTAGGATTGTCATAGGCTGATGCAGTCCTTTATAATGTGTGTTTATTAAGTGACTGCACTGAAACGCAGATTCCCATCAGCCAATTTAGTAAAAATCTATTTGGCTTGAAAAATGCATAACTTTTTCTCTTATGAAAGTGTGCCTTGGTCCAAAAAAGGTTGGGAACAGCT
Source organism: Pelobates cultripes (assembly GCA_933207985.1). Taxonomy (NCBI): domain Eukaryota; kingdom Metazoa; phylum Chordata; class Amphibia; order Anura; family Pelobatidae; genus Pelobates; species Pelobates cultripes. The sequence goes on along the minus strand of OW240917.1, from coordinate 228,224,959 downwards.
TTAGATCAGTGATCTAATTGGCTTTAAACTTGAGTACCAACTTTTCTTTTATTTTTTTTTCACAAACCAAAACACACATAAGTGCCTGGACCAGCTTTCTGTCTGGCCCTAGAGTTCCCTTTCACTTTTGTTTTCTGTTCTAATTTCCTCTTTAACCCCTTAGTGTGCTTTAAAACCTGTAGGGCGGCATAGAATGCCCAGCAAAGTTTGTGTGTGCAGGGTTAAATTCATGCTTTCACCCGGGAACCCCACGTGTCATTGGATCCCTGGGGCTCCCATATCTCTGCTGGAGCCATTTTAAGTGGCTCCAGACTGACCAATGAGCTTTGAACAGCGCTGGAATTCAGCACTGCACAGAGCCCTTTTAAATTCATTCATAAAACCGCTGCTGAGCAATTGCACTCAGCTGCGGTTTTTGTGCGTGCTCAGTGTAGACCCTCCAGAGTCCCAGCCAATATGGACCAATGCTGGGCCTTGCCAGCTTCCCAGCATCAATCTCTATAATCTGCTGGGAACAAGGCTTATTCAGAAATACACTTAGTGGCAACATACCACCATCTACTGTGTTAAATACAGTAAACCTCGTTTCTAATATCAGAATTGCTATTGGCAGTGGGCTACATTAGGGCTAGATTATGGGGTTAGAGAAGGGTAGGGTTACACTAAGTGTTGGTATAGTGTTAGCGTTGACTATCAAAATAATAATTTAGATCCTAAACATATTTGGTATTTAACAATCATGATTGATATATGAATCTTTTTTGAGTTATTTTTAATTAGTTGCACTGTATGTGTAAAAATTTATATGTAAAAATAGGAACTTTTATTTTAATTTTTTACATTTTTATAGGATATTAAACGAAAGCCCGTTCTGTCCTTTAAAGAAAAAAATATCTAAATGGGGGCACTTGAAAAGAAACCATTGAATTAAGTTGAAGCAAACCTATGGCTTAATTTCTAGGTTGTTTTGCTTCAGAACGTGGACAATTGCTTCCATCCTTAAGGGGTTATCTCCTTCCATCTCTTCCTCACAAAGTTCCTTCTAGTTCTTTCATTATTTTCTCTGCATCCTTCTATTTTCATAACCTTCTCCCACATCCTCTCAGTAATCTCTTCCATTTCCTATATTAGACCTTTTCTCTACCACTATCACAGAACCTTCCACTGCTACACAGTACTCACCATAAGCTTCTACTTTGTCACAATCGCTCCTGCTTTATCTACTCTACTTTAGTATAGCTGATTCTCATCCCAGTAATCTGTAACTGCACATCATCTTCCTCGTCCATACCACCTGCCTCCATCCTGTTTCTGCTTTTCCCTTCTCAATATCTCTCCACTCCCATTTCCATATCTGGTCTCCCTTACTCTCTGCCGTGAAATAATTTGCTTGTACGTGAAACTTTAAACCAGTAAATTGTTCCTTGTAATGCCTTGGATTTTCTTTTTGGGGTATCTCCACTTCTAGAACACTGCCTGTTGTGAGTCTAAATCTGCACAGTATACATGGGCTCTATTTATGTAAAAACTGATTGGAGAACAGGACCATATGTAAACTGTTTCATACATGTAAACACAAGCTTCATTCTTGACTTGATCTGAAAATCTGTTGCTGCTGCATGCATATTTATTCACTCGTTGTTGTTTGGACTCAGGCGTGTGATGCCTGGAAGAAAGAAGCCGAAGAAGCCAACGAGCGAGCCACAACAGCCAGCATAGAGTGTGAACTCGCCCGAGAGCAAAGAGATGCCCTGGAGCTACAGCTGAAAAAGTTACAGGAAGAGTTGGAACAGAGGATAACGGGCGCACAGGACTCAAAGCTTCACGGCTCCATATCAGAACTAGAGGGCCTCCCTCTTAGTAGTCTCTATAGCATCCAGAAGCAGCTACATGCCAGCCTGGAAAGAGTCGACAAGGTCAGGCTAAGGGGTAGGATCATGGCCACATATTCCACCAGTCTTCTTCTTATGGTTTTCATGCTGTTTGCTGGTTTATTTCTTGGGATCAATTCTTCATCTGTACATTTTGCATCTGCTTTCCGTGTCTGACTTAAAGACCCCTTACATGTCATGTACCTTCTGAATATGTAACCCCAGACTTCCTCTGTCCTGCTTTGGTTTTTTTTTTTATTATAAACCCTTGGATTATATAAATTAAATATATTACATACCTGCAGATTCCAGTCTCATTTTAAAGTCCACAATCTTCCTCTTGCATGGGTTTCCATTCTTTTGACCCTTTCTTCTTTTGACTATGAATATTCTTGTACTCACACGGAACCTTTTTCTTTCTTCTTTTTGTAGGCAGTATTCCAGCTCCAGTCAGTGAAATGCTCTAAGTGTCAAGAACAGAATAGAACACTGTTACAGTGCCAACATGCTATGCTTTGTGAAGTGTGTGCAACAGATTGCCCGGCCTGTCAGCCCAGCATAGCACCGATCATGCAGCCGTGACCTCTGCTTGCCTGGACCCAGGCTTCTCGAAACTCCATTTTTTTTATACACTTATATAAATATATATATATTCATACAATGGAATACTAGTGACGCTGAGCACTTTTAAACAAGACTGTTTTTCATTCCTTTGGAACTTGCATCAAAAGCCTACATTTTGTTGTTGTGTTTTTTGTTTGGAAATTTTTTTTTTTTTTTTTTTAAAGCAAGGAGACTGAATTTAGAACCTGTCCTAATGAGGTACAGCTAAAATTTTCTATTTCAATATGATCTGTAACTGGACCACTCTGTGACATCGTTTTTTTACAAAGCCAGCCGCGCCTTGATGACATCTTGGAAAGTGTCCAAGGTTATATTAATTCATAGGAAGTCTCAATTTTATACGTTCCAATGAAAGCGTGTTTCTAATTGATATGTACACCGGCGCACAGCTTTCAGTCTGGAGAAGCAGTCCATTGGTCGTCTTAAAAAATCATCAAGTGTACCATTGTTAGTGCTTGCAGAACCCAAGGGACTAAATGTAATTTTGAAAATCAACAATATCCAGAAATAGCTTTGCTCTTGCCATCATTTGACTTTTTATGGTCTGGTAGAATGTCAGAAATCTTTCAAAGTCCAATTAAACAAAATGATTGTTTATTCATTTTCTTTCCAGAACGATACAGTAACCACAAAAAGTAATCATTTCAGTATTTGTCTGTGAATTTTTTTTTTTCTTATTAGCCCACCAAATCACCTCTCTTATCTCATATCTGTTTTGCTTTATTAATATCGATAGAAAGGAATAACCATGTTTATCTGCAGTTGTGCATATTCAGTCTGGTTAACAAATTATATTGGTAACTGTCCGATTTGTGTGCGTATGTATTGTATCCTAGTGGAAATGTTTTCTGTTTAGATAAATCTGTAGCTGTAAGTGGCCCTGTGATTAACGAGGGGTGGTGAGGATGTATGTGTGAAAGGAGGAGAGCTTATGTGCATTGCTGTGAAAGATTGAAATTCTGTTTTGTATAGTATTAAGGGGTTTGAGACTGTGCAGAAAAGTGGCAAGGAATACCCAGTGTGTGTAAACCTCTATCAAACCGCTCCAGCCACTTTCTTTAAAGGAGTAGTCTAAACAGCATAACTTAATGCCATTGTCAAAGGATGCTCTCAGCCTGACCATATCTTGCCAAAATTGCTATTGCATAAGTTGAACTTATTTGCCTTTCTAATTGTTTTCTGCTTACTTCCTCTCTCCAAATCTGTTATTTTCTTTATTTCTTATCTAGTTTTCATTAAAACATAAGAAAAAGTAGGGACTACTTTGTTGTATTTTCTACACTTGACTTTCTTTGACCAAAGAATGAGCTTAAGTCCGCTCCATTTCCGGTGTCAAAAAGGAGGGTGAATATCATGGGGAAAGTTTTTTTTTTTTTTTTATATTTTATTTTATTTATTTATTATTTTTTTTTGACACCGGTAATGGAGCTGGCTTAAGTTCCTCCTTTGGTCAAAGAAAGTAAAGTGTAGGAAAAATAAAAAACGACAAAGTAGGGACTACTTTATCGTGTCTTAAAGAAAACTAGATCCGAAATGAAGAAAAGAACAGGTTCTGAGAGAGGAAGAGAAGAGGAAACATTAGGAGAAAGGTAAGTTTGTGATGACAGTGTTTTAAGCATTACCAATAGGCAAGACTGGCGTCAGGCTACATGTGCTTCTGGGACTTCTGGTTTGGATCAAACTAATTAAATGTCTTGACCCAGAATAAGGGGATGGCATCGGCAGCTAAAAGCACCATTAACACTACATTGGCATTCAATGGTTATGTTGCCTAGATTGCCCCTTTAAGGTAAACTGCTTAATTATTTTGGACCAAATTGCTTTACACATAAGGAAAGCCTCAAAATGAATCTTTTATCTGGTTCTCTGCTTGCATTCGTTTATAGAAGCAATGTGTTGTTGAGGCCTATTATACGTGGAGTTCTGCTTTTTACAGAATGTTTTGTATCAAATTACCAAATATCTATATATTAGACTTTTTGTCACTCATAACAGTATTTATACCAGGAATGTAGAGCATTACAAATGAAATCTGTATTTTGTGATATGAATAAATTGCAAACAAATTTTTAGATCGAAAACAAATGGGTAAAATAACAATGTTTTAGTCCTCCAGTCGAAACCTCTACATGGATTTAAAAACTACATATGAGGGATGAGGCAAATATAGTAAATATACTTTTTAATTTTGATAAACTGATTTTCTTGTATTTCTGGCGGAACGATACAGATTTTCTTTCCCTTTGCTTTACAGTCACACTTGCAAGTTTTGGTAAGAATGATTTTCAGGTTTCTAATTTCAGACACTGAAACGCAATGAGGTTCAAGAACATAAGTGGTGATCAGTTTGTTTTGGTTTTGTTTTTTGTTTTTTTTAAATAAATGATACATTCCCAAACTGTAGCATTGTGCCCAATTTCTAGGTTGTATTGTTGAATTTAGCAGACCGGATAACTTTGTTTGCCTTGTGTCCCTGCCCCTTAAATCTTGTATTTTGTGTTTTTTTGTTTGTTTTTTTTTTTTCCTGCTTTTCATTAGAATTTTTTAAATATATATTATATAAACTATTACTATTTTATTTTTTTTCTATTAAGCTCACTGCAAAACCGCATTTGAACAGGCTTGTACTGAAATCTAAACATGTGAATTTTCCTTTTTTTTTTTTTTTTTTTTTACTATAAAATCTATGTGGATTAATAAAAAATAAAAATCTTGAATTGGTTCAAATAAAATTTGTTCTAAATATGTATTGTATCCCTTGTTGCGATTTCATGTACTTGTAATTATATAGTTTTTCTTTTTTTTTTTCACTTAACAATAGCAAGCATTAATGAACGTGTTTTAAGACAAACTTTTTCTTCCTTTTATCACCCCAGCTATGTGTTAGGCATTAATGATTTTGAAATCTTGTGTGGGGTTTAGATTAAAGAGTGGGTTTACTCTTGGTACGCTTATCTTGGGGAAGTAGTTGTTGCCCATCTTCTCACTTTGGTATATCAAGGGATACACAGTTCCCAAAACCAATTTTGTACTACCACCTGCCCCAATTAAAATATATAACATGTCCCAGGCATAAATACTTCTGTAATATTATTATATATAAAGCTCCAGCAAATTCTGTAGTGCTGTACAATGGGTGGACTAACGGACAGATTGTAATCACACGAGTTTGACGCACAGAAACAAAGGGATTGAGGGTCATGACTAGTGCATTTACAAGCTAGAGGGAATGGGAGTATTGTGACACAAAGGGTAAAAGTAGAAGTAGATTGGTAGAATCGTATTCACTGAAGACTTAGTGTTTAAAAAAAAAAAAAAACCTTTCTAGGAGAAGAATCAATTAGGAGCTATTAAGAGTTTAATTGATACGCTTTTGTGAAAGTGAGATTTTTTTTTTTTTTGTGCAGACTGGGTGAAAGTCTAATGGAGAAGGGAAGGGAGTTCCATAGGAAAGGTGCAGCCCTGGCAAAGTCTTTAAGGCGAGCATCAGAGGCGGGCATATGTGCAGAGGATAGACATAGGTCTTCGGCAGAGCGCAGGGGCCTATACGGGACATACTTGTGTAGTAGGGAGGTTAGGTTGGTTGAAGCATTATGCAGAGCGTTTTAAGCAAGCACCGGAAACTTAAATTGAGCCCTATATCTTACAGGAAGCCAATGTAGAGACTGACAGAGGTGGGTGGTGCGGGCGGACAGGAAGATGACCCTTGCTGTCATATTCATTATAGATTGCAACATGGAAAGCTATGAACATGTAAAACCAAAGTGAAGGGGATTGCAGTACTCAAGGCGAAAGAGAACGGCATGGATCCGTCTGACTTAAATAGGGGAGGATGCTCGCTATGTTTTTGAGATTGAAGCAGCAGGATTTGGTGATCGGTTGGACATGATGGGTGAAGGGGAGATTTGAGTCAAAGAACACCTAGGCTGCGAGGTAGAGGTGATGGTAGCACAGTTAACTTGGAGGGAGGGAGACTATGAGCTGGGATCGAGTTCCTGTTAATTAATCAAGTTGGAACCTCGCAAGAGAAGAGGTGGATACGCACATGATTTGGGAAATATACAGGGATATTTACTAAAGTGAGAATTTCTATGGAATTTCAAATTGAAGGTCAAGATAGCCTAATCTGAAGAATTCTTATGTCAGCTATGCTCTTAGTTCGGTTACTCCTAGACTTATATTTAAAATTTACTTTAAATTCTTACTTCAGTAAATAACCCTGATGGTGTCCTTGTAACAGACGAGTCACGAACACGGTGGTGTGGTTAAAGTTACCAAAATATATATTTTTTTAAACTCGCAGAGTAATTCACTGATTTCAAGGTGAATTCAAAGTCAAAATAGCCAAACTGGAAACATTCTCTCTCTCTCCCTCTCTCTATGCTTTCGATTCAGCTACTCTGGCCATTACATTTGAAATTCACTATGAATTCACTTTGGATTCTCTTTGAGTTTTGTATGTTCCAACAGGTAGTCAAATTGTCACCTGCAGAAATTGATTACTTTTCAAGCTGACCATTGTGGAAAGAGGCAAAGAATCTGCTGTATTTTGTGAAAAGCATATCCCTATTACAGCTAAGAGAGTAACAGCTGCATAATGATAGATTGGAAACATACTGCACAATATAAAGGATCTATATACTTTTATAGGTGAAGACTTCATTATTGAGGAGAACCAGATGTTTTAGAATGTTGTGTAGGATACTTACGGGCTGGTTGAAGTCCCCTGAAAAGATGAGCAGATTACTTACAGTGAAAGGATTTATTATTAGTGTTGGTGATATACACTGATCAGCTACAACATTAAAACCACTGACCAGGGACATGAATAACATTGATTATATGGTTGCAATGGCACCTGTTAAGGGATGGGATATATTGGGCAGCAAGTGAACAGTCTGTTCATGAATTTCATGTGTTGGAAGCAGGAAAAATGGGCAATCAAAAGATCTGAGTGACTTTGACCAGGCCCAGATAATAATGGCTAGATGACCGGGTCAGAGAATCTCCAAAAGTCTTGTGGTGTGTATCCAGTATGGAGGGGTTAGTACCTACCAAAAGTGGAAGGATAACCGGTAAACTGGTGTTAGTCATGGACACCCAAGAGTCATTGTTGCACGTGGGCTAGCCCGTTTGGTCTGATAACACAGAAGAGGTACTGTAGTTCAAATTGTTGAAAAAAATTAATGATGGCCATGATAAAAAGAGGTCTGAAAACACACAGTATTTTATATAGCGCCAACAAATTCCATAGCGCTTTAAAATGGCTGGACTAACAAACGTAATTGTAACCAGACAAGTTTGATGCTCTGTAACGGAAGGGTTGAGAGCCCTGCTCAATGAGCTTACATGCTAGTGGGGTTGGGGTAAAGTGGCACAAAAGGTAAGGATAGAAGAAGATTGGTAGAATCGTATTCACGGAAGACTTAGTGTGTATTTATTTTAAAAGACAGTTGCAGGAGAGGAATCAATTGGGAGCTATTATTGACATAAACAATGTGTAAGATGCCTGTTGGAGATGTAGCATTCTTCTCTGCTGTGCTTAAGAGGTGTAAACCTATCAAAAAGCAACCACTACTTCTTGGGAACAGTGTAAGAATAAGTTGGGGAGACTGGGTGATAGTAACCTCTTGAAGTTGCTAGTGTTGGAAGGTCTAAGCTGCCCTGCCAGACCTGGTGGCCTCCCCTCTGAGTATTCTCCCACTGTTACTCTCTCTGACCCAGTAGGCATTTCTCCAGTAACCCATTCCCTTTGTTAACTTTTTAAAATGCCATTGTTTATCTGTCATGCTATCTCATGTCGGTATCTCAAAATGAACATAGATACCACAGAACAATCTTTGTCTCTTTGAATTGGTTATAGAGCCTGGAGTGGACTGGCACTGTCCCTCCATTCTGTGTTGCACCATGTTTGTGCATTATGCCACAAAATAAGAGTCCCTGGCCACCCACAGTCCGGCCCCTTCTGTATGTGTAGCTAAGGCAGAGATTACACACTTCCTTGTTGTCATACCCATTCATACCGTCAGTTGGAGCTCTGACAGGTTAAAAGCAGTCAGCTGACACACTAAGCCAATCATAGCTGCCCATTGCCTCTCAGGGTAATACTTCCTTATTAGCCAAAGCAGCACAGAGGGGATAGACTGCCATGGACTCTTGTTTAGCATTAAAACATTACAACATTAAAAACTGTTTAATGCTGAAAGAAATGATGGTACCAGGGGACTCCAGACACTATAACCAGTTTAATGAGATGAAGCTGATACAGTGCCTACGGTGTCCCTTTAAAATCTAGAGTTTGAACATCGTAATAACAAATTACTAACCCTTTGTCAGTAGATTGGATAGGCTACATTATTTTAATATGAATTAATAGGTTTGTTGATGCATATTTTCACTCAAGTCACTTTTTTTTAGTTCTAAAAAAATAAATAAATAATGTAGGACAGTGACTTGGCAGGTGTGTTGTAATAGTATTTCTAGAACCATGCAATATGACCCAGCTCATAATTGGATCACATCTATTGTGTAATAGTCATTATTATTTTTTAATTTTTTATTTTTGTTTCTTATCCATGCACATTGTTCATATTGTGTAAGACTGCGAAAAAGAGGGATAGTCTGTAATTTTTAGGAAAGAGGATATGAATAATGCTGCTGTATGATTTCACCACCACGTATATATTAAAATAATAATTAAAACCTACTTTTATGGAAATATATAAAACTTTAAAAAGGGAGGGGATTAAACTATGCTACTTAAATGTAATCTAGCAAGAACCTAGCATTTAATGATATTTCTTTACAAAGTCATCCTAGCAACACTATAGCACAAACCTCTCCTCCATAGGGGTTCCAATTGACATTTTAAAGATCAACGTTGAAGCAACTCTACAAGCATCATATGGTGCTAGGAGTGTCCTAGCGCCCCTTTCCCCCAATGTAAATAGTCAAATTGTTTGTTAAAGATTAGTCTTACCTGGGGTCAACTGTGCTTTGCTCCCTACTGCTTCACTTCTGACCATGAGAGTGGGAATACAGAAACTCCGGCTAGGAGCCTCCATTTTCTTTCCTGAACTAAATCGTGCCAAATCAATGCCAGCTGATTGTCTGGTAGCGTCAGCTGATCACTTTCCGCCAATGAGCTGATATCCGACACTGGATCAAGACCAACCTTTTCGGTACTGAAATATAAAAGTAACCTTATCCTAGTGCAATACAATAAGTTTAAATGAGTGGTAATGAGTAAGATCTTATATCAATGTACTCACAAGTGGAGAGCCAATAAGATTAGGCTCTATTCGTAGGCGTATTGGAATGTTATAGGGATCCCATTCCCTTCTCTGTAATTAATTTTTCCTTCGCCTCCCCATATAAATCCGAACAAAATTAAATCAAAGTACATACAAAAGTATGGATTTGTGTTCTGTAGGTCAGGTATCACAGCCATTGGAGGCATGTGTCCCATGCGGAATACTCTAAAGGCTTAACTCCCTGACACTAGCCAAGGGGAACAAGCCCCTAAGACACGTTCTCAATGTCTAAGATAAGATGATAATGAGTATATACATGCATATCTATCATCTAACCTTGTAATCTTTAGAAATAGAAACAGATGGTATGTAAATAAATCTGAGGTATTGGTAGATCTTTAGAATACGCTAAAAGGATATGCTAAAACTAGCATAGTAGAGGTTGTGCAGAGAAAACACCTGGCGGCTTAGTTAAGTATGGCCCAGTTCTTGTTAATGTCAACTAGGGAGCGCAAACAGAAATAAATTATGCAATAACGACAAAACTATAGGAGGTTAATACCAGGTGAGTTGGAAGTCCGGTATCTGCAGGAAAGTGGGGTCTGCAATACAAGGATTTAGTAAGTTGCTGGTTCCAAAGCTTCGCTACAGGTGCAGATTGTTGGTCGCCTAGTTGTGAGATTGGGACAATGACCAGCATACCTGGAAAGGTCAAGGATGTCTGCCATTTTAGTAAAATGTGGGATTACCCCAGGCATATCACTGTCATTGTTGAGTGACTGATACCGGGTCTCTTCTTTTCCTCTGTGTACTCGGTGCCAGGTCTTGGTAAAACTGTACGGTCGAGCCCTCGATTTAAGGTGGCGAGTCCCTTGCTGCACTCATGAGGCGTAGTTTTTTGTGAAAGAAGTGCACTACAATATCCCTGGAATTTAATGTAGCGTAAAGAGCTCTGTGCGCCCAAGTCCATCAGGAGATCCACGGTGAAGGCATCCGGTATTAGATTTTGAAATGTATCTGGGCCGCAAGGAGCAAAAACCACAGGGCTTTCGAAATCTGGCACTTACCCCCTACTAACTGAATGATGGGTGGAGGCCAAAAGTACTGCCAACAATCCATTGCGGCACAGATCTTCTGTGCTAGGCCTGAAAAGGCCCAGATGCCATCACAGGACTTGCTTTAAGCGCCACCCCTTGTCAAGTTTTGTCAACTTGATTGCTTCCTATGAGGAATAGTAGCCCCAACTTTTATTTATGTATTTAATGAAAACTTGTACTGCTCAGGGAAAAAAATAAAAAGAGAGAGACACTTAGCACCTGCTTTGCCTTAATAAACCTCATCTAACATGATTTGTTGTCTCTGTGAATTATTTTCTAATGCATACAAACACCTCTTTACCTACAATCCCTGTACGGTGGTGGCCCAATGTCACAGTGTACCGGGAAGGTCCGGCACGTCTCACTCACTCCCCAGATGCCATGTGTTTCTTGGCATCCTGGGAGTGAAGTACACGCTCCACTTACATCCCGGTCGCTATTTCCTCCACTCCTCGGCGGCATGCCGTTGGCAGGTGGCATGCTGCTCCTTCGAGAGGGCCATTCCTCCATCCCCCTCGGCCGCACCAAATGGATTGCAGCATTCGGGAGAAGGGAGGCGGAATTTGCCCATCCGCCAGCATACCTCCCCTCTGACAGGTATGTTATGTGGCATGTATGCCATGTCCCCTACACTGCTCCAGGATCCCCTCGTGCTGTCAGAACCCTGGGGGACCATGCTGGTTTCTCTGGGAGCAGTGTGGGGAACAAAATTTTTTATGTTCTGCTGGGAAACCTTGGATCACGACATTTATGTGGACTTAACACGTACCACCCACTTAGAAATTGTTGTAGACCACGTATACCCCGTCAAGGCAATGGTGTTCCCTGATGGGAGTGGACTTTTTCAACAGGAGAAAACACTGCAAAAAGTGTTCAGGTATGGTTTGATGAACACAGCAATGATTATCGGTGGGATCTGCTAAACAACAAATGTGGTTCATAGAGGCCTCACCTCTTAACTTGCAAGACTTAAAGGATCTCACGTCCAAGCCTCACTTCCAAGTCCATGTTTTTTTGTCCCCTGCATCACTTCCAAGTTTCCATACTCTATTCCCTCTGCACAATGTCATAAAGCAAGAAAGGAGTATTAAATCAAAATAAGTAAATTTAAAAAAAGGGAGCCTATTCCATCGGCATGGGCCTGGAGCTGCAACTCCCTATGTTAATCCGATCCTTGGTCCTGCTTTTAGGGAGAGAGAAGCAGGACTGCAGCCCTAGAGCACTTGTTTATGTATATTTAAGAATTTGACAGTCCTATTGAGAATATCATGTTCTTGTTTAATTATTGTTTTCCAATTTTTCACCTCTACCACAAACTGCAGATTCTCTGGTCAGCATGGACGTAAAGCTAAACACAGCAAAATACAGAGATATCCTTTAATATAAGCCTGGTCCAAAGTACTCAGGATCTCAGACTAGGCCAAAAGTCTACCTTTCAACGGGATAATGACCATAAGCATATAGCCAAGACAACACAAGAGTGGCTTAATGACAACTGTGTGAATGTCCTTTCTGGAGAAACCTGAATATGGCTGTATTTGTGTGTGATATTTCATGGGGGGGGAGGAATAAAAAGATTCAGATACAGCGAGATATACAGCAACTTATTAGATAACGTTTATTTTTTGGTGACAGATCGGCTTCAACCCCTTAAGGACACATGACGGAAATATTCCGTCATGATTCCCTTTTATTTCTGAAGTTGTGTCCTTAAGGGGTTAAAGCGTAAAGGAGAAGTGCGAGACTACCTTTGGAGAGTAGTGACCGCGATTTTTAGATTGCTTAAATAAATGGTCTGAGGTCGAGCTTGTTTTCATATGTTTTATTTTATATCATCTTAGTTTAAATTAAAGCATTACTACTTTAAAATAGAATTGATATGTTTTTTAAAAATGCTATGTGTGACACAACACTATATCTTATATTTATTTCAGTTTATACCAATGAATTACAAAATAATAAAATCAAACTCACCGAAAAATCACCAAAATACAATATTCATTTTTTTATTTTTTTATTAGAAAGTTATTCAATTGGGGAGGTGGGATGGCATTAAAGGACATAAGTACTCTTGACAGGAAGTTTGATATATTAATTTTCTCTTCGTTTTCGAGTAGAGTACTTTAAGACATTAGATTATGATGAGACGCCCCAAAACGTGGATATTTGAACGATATTATTCTTGAAACCTAGAAAATCAGAAAAAGAGAACATCATGCTGCATTGTTGGTCTATCAATGAAAATCAGTCAATCTAACATAGATTTAAACATTGGCATCACGGATATCAGAGCATTTTACAAATGATCAAACCAGAGCAACTGTTTTAGAGATTACTTTTAATGTCAGACACCAGCTAGCGTTTCTCAAAAAAATGTCCTACCATTAATAACTGAACAAACCAATTAAGTGATGCAATATATATCCTCGATCCTGATTAAAGTCCTGGGAATGGACTGAAATGTTGGTCCTATTTTAAACTTTGACTTTTTGGAAGACCGTGAGTGTAGCCACCTCTCTACATATATATATATATATATATATATATATACACACTGCTCAAAAAAAATAAAGGGAACACAAAAATAACACATCCTAGATCTGAATGAATTAAATAATCTTCTGAAATACTTTGTTCTTTACATAGGTTGAATGTGCTGACAACAAAATCACACAAAAATTAAAAAAATGGAAATCACATTTTTCAACCCATGGAGGTCTGGATTTGGAGTCACACTCAAAATTAAGGTGGAAAAATACACTACAGGCTGATCCAACTTTGATGTAATGTTCTTAAAACAAGTCAAAATGAGGCTCAGTAGTGTGTGTGGCCTCCACGTGCCTGTATGACCTCCCTACAACGCCTGTGCATGCTCCTGATGAGGTGGCGGATGGTCTCCTGAGGGATCTCCTCCCAGACCTGGACTAAAGCATCTGCCAACTCCTGGACAGTCTGTGGTGCAACGTGACATTGGTGGATGGAGCGAGACATGATGTCCCAGATGTGCTCAATTGGATTCTGACCAGGGCCAGTCCATAGCATCAATGCCTTCGTCTTGCAGGAACTGCTGACACACTCCAGCCACATGAGGTCTAGCATTGTCTTGCATTAGGAGGAACCCAGGGCCAACCGCACCAGCATATGGTCTCACAAGGGGTCTGATGATCTCATCTCGGTACCTAATGGCAGTCAGGCTACCTCTGGCGAGCACATGGAGGGCTGTGCGGCCCCCAAAGAAATGCCATTTCTAGAGATATTCAACTTAGAAACAGTGTAAAATTGAAGTAAGTATAATTTACCTCACACAGGCTTCTGGCACGTGAAACGACAACCACTGGGACAACACTTCTCATCATTGGGACAAGAGCAGTCATTATCGCAGAAGGGACGCTCTAATAGCAAGCAATGAGGGATATTTGGCTGTTTACAGGTACCTGCCTTCACTGCAAAGAAAGATAAGGAGATGACATAGTTATAAACGGATAATGAGAAAACGATATCCCAAGAGTAAACTAGTACAAAATATACAATTAAAGGGCTCTTAATGCACCATAACCACTAGAGTCTGCTAGTAGTGCCCTGTTTGGTGCTGTCCCAATTCAACCTGGCACATGATTTGACTGTTATCTGAGTCCACACTGCTTCCCGTCTCCTTGAGTTGTCAAAGCTGGATATCAGTTTTTTTTTTGCAAGATAAGAACTTATTGGCTGAGAGTGTGGGGTGGCTGCATGGGACACTCCAGGGTACTCCTGCCACTATAACCACTACAACAAGCTGCAGTGGTTAATTATGATGCTTGGAGTGTAATTTAATAGTCATGTTGTGGTGTGGAGTTGATATGAAAATAAGAGCAAAACATTAAGAAATTTACAATATTAGGCTACAAGGTCTTTAACCCCTTAAGGACCAAACTTCTGGAATAAAAGGGAATCATGACATGTCACACGTGTCATGTGTCCTTAAGTGGTTAAACCTAAAAGACCCAGAGCCTGAAGTTAGAAGGTAACCCTTAAAACATATACACATTAAAAAAAGCAAGAAACGATAACTGTAACAGTCTTTCCTAGTTGAGAGTATCATAAGCAGATACAAGGCCGCAATAAACTGGGGATGGTGGTTGTTGGAGAACATCAACTGGAAATATCCATATTCGTTTTCCAGTAATTAATTTCTGCATAGTGGGCACTCAGCATGGACTTTCTTTACCGAGAGGAAATTAAAACTGTGACGGAATTGGGGCAGCACGTAAAAGAACGTATAGATCAAAGCTGAGATAGATGTGAATAGGGAAGGAGAGAGAAAATGACAAGATGAAGGGAATGAAAAAAGGGATAAGTAAGAATTTACAGAAATGGACAGAAGGTAAAAAGAGCAAGAGGAAGGAGAACTGAAAAACAAAACATGTTTCGTACACGGGAGACAGAAAAGAGGAATCTGAAAAGATTAGAATAAGAGTAGAACGAATAAGTACAAAAGTAAAATGGGGGTAACTGGAACAGGAAATTATAGAACAATACATTATTATGTGTGTTTTTGAGCTTAGGAGGAAGAATTGTTACCTTTATTACAAGGCAGACAAGTCTTTCCGTTTGAACCAAGGCAGCACTTGGATCCATCAGCACACTCACTGTCTGAAGAGCAAAAGTCCTGACGATATTTGATTGCAGTTTTTGTAGTTGGTGGACACTCTCCAGATCTCTCTGTCAATACATATCACAAAGAAGATAGCTTGTTTGCAAGAAAATACAATACATTATCACAACAGATTTGGATATGCAATGTGACAAAAGCGTTAACACTCTCTAATAGCATCAGTTGTTATAAATAAAACAAGTTTGCGTGTTTACGCCATCTTTGTTTACTCAGGGGTTTATTCAGTAAACAGAGAAAATTGGAAAACAGAATATACAATAACTGCAAATTGTAGGTCAAAATAAGTGAATTTAAATAATTCTCCAGTCTATGGGGAGAGATGAGGAGAATTAGCTACCACTGTGCATGGGAAGGGATTGGCTACTACTACTATTGACTATGGGGAGGGATGGTGGAGGGATATGGGCTACTATTGGCTATGGCTATGGGGAGGGATAGTGGTGGAACATGGACTTCTAATGACTATGTGGAGGGATGGTGGGGGAATATGGACTACTATTGGCTATGTGGATGGATGGTGGGGGAATATGGACTACTATTGGCTATGGGGAAGGATGGTGGGGGAATATGGACTACTATTGGCTATGGGGAAGGATGGTGGGGGAACATGGACTCCTATGAGCTATGGGTGGGATGGTGGGTAATTATGGGCTACTACTGACTAAGGTGAGGGGATGGTGGGGGAATGTGGACTACTATTGACTATAGGGAGGGATAGTGGTTTAAAATGGACTACTATTGGCTATGGGGAGGGGTGGTGGGAGAATATGGACTACTATTGACTATGGGGAGGGATGGTGGGAGAACATGGAGTACTATTGACTATGGGGAGAGATGGTGGGGGAATATGGGCTGCTATTAGCTATCGGGAAAGATAGGCAGTAAATAACTGCTGCTATTAGATATATATATATATATACATACATACTGTTTGCTTACCTTTCGCTGGAGGTTTGCAGAATTTATAGCCATTATCTGAGCAGCACTTTTTGTCACCTTCACATTGACTGTCATTGGTGCATGTATGTACAGGAACACCCGCAGAGGGAGTATAATATCTCTCAGGAGGGCAAACTCCAGACTTCTCTGATACAACAATAAAATACATTAGTAAGTACAGTAAGTATCGGATCAAAGGGCGCTTTAAACTTGGTTTACCGTTGACGCTTATGCTAACATTGAATTCATATTAAAATGGAACATTGGTTGAATGTGAAATATGTCTCTGCATTGGGGTTTAAGTACTTTATTAACTAAGATTTATTAACTAAGATTAGTAGTAGCAGTCAGAATGATATTTATTAAAAATACACCATTTAAAACGTTCCGGATCAGGCAAATTCCAAGTTAGGTGCTGATAAACAACCTAGGCTACTCCAAGCCCCATGACCAATTCAGTTTCTATGTGCAATCAAAATGTACACTTGTGAATAAACATTGAAAATGTAGCCCTTCTGAGAAGAAATTCACACCTGGTGGATGCTCCACGCTTGCAGGTAACTTTTAAGGCTTTGTTCATCAGCTTAATGTAGTTGTTCTGGTGTACATAGTCAGTCCTTGCCGGCGTTTTCAGGTAAACACTGCCCATCAGAGAAACAGGCAGTGTTTACATTGCTTCATAGTAACACCTTCTCAACAGCAGTCACTTAGACGGCCACAATGTGCATCACTGACGTTCAGTGTCTCTACGCGCTGCATGGAGGTGCTGAACTTTTCCAATGGAGATGCATGGATTCAATGCATCTCTATGAGGGGATGCTGAGTGGCCAGCACGGCGTTTGGCCCTACCCCTGCAAGCCTCCTTGGCTGAGATTATCAGAATTTACAATCTCAGCCAATCCAATGCTCTCCCATCCCATAGGAAATTTAATGAAGATGATTTTAACCAAGGAGGCGGGCCAGAGCGGAGCCAGCACTTTCAGTCCCGATCGATGCTGGAATAAATATGAGATTTAACCCTATTTAAGGGGCTTAAGATTGAGCCATCCACCCAAATAGTGTTTTTAACACTATAAGGTCAGGAATATAGGTTTGTGTTCCTGCCCCTGTAGCTTTAACTTTTTGCAAAGATACCTAGAGAGATATAGCACATTGCTACCAGAGGTGTAACTCCATCACCAGTAGTGTCCTTAGCCTGCCAAGATGTTATGTATCTGGTAAAACCTCAATTGAAAACTTTTGTTCTTCAATCAGCAGCCAAACAAATTACATTTAAAATCCAATGTCCCTACTCATGGGCAAATTTTAGTACATATAGGGTCATCGGGCCATTCAGGGCCATTCAGAGCCATAAAACCATTAAATAGCACAATATTAGACAATAAAGGCTGTTGTTTAAGAATCTTTGGATGACTGTCCATTACATAGATCGATCACCAGCTTTGGGGGCATGATGTGTAGCAGTTCTGTGCAGTTTGTGGCCAAAGGAGTCTAACACAATAAAATCTGATGGACCTGTTGTGTATGTTGCTGAAATTGCTGTACAGCCTGTTGAGTATGTTGCAACATAAATCTAAAATGTACAGATGAGTTTGAACAAAGAATGTAATAGAGTATGAAATTGGCAAGCAAGGGGACAGAGCCTATTGTTGCAGTTGGCAAATAATGGGGGGCGGGAGGGCGGAAGAGGGGGAAACACCTCAAAGCCTGTAGCAAACAATTAAAATTGAATGAATATTTTAGACATGACATGTAACCATAATACACATTGGCTATTAGATTTGAATCAGAATAATGTCACCTACCATCATCATCTGCCTTGATGACTATTACAGTGGTGAGTAGCAGTGCCAGCCCAAACATGACGATCTGACCCGTATACATCTTGATGTCTGTATGTGCTCTGTCTAAATGTGCAAATCTATTTATCCTCTGATTCAGCCCATTTCATTAGGGTGTGCACCGGGAAATGATTTCCCTATGTTATTTTGTAATATTGTGTAACAGGAATAATTATTCAAATGTTGAGTGGATGTGTGATGTGGGAGTGGCTGTGGATGTTGTAGCTTTCTGTGACGTATAAGGCTGGCTGTGTGTAATGTGTGTACAGCTGTGAGTGATAAGTTTGAGCCGCTTTGAATGATATGTGTGGCAATGTGTGATTTGTGGGAAATAGATGTGGGAAGTAGTGGAATTTCTATTAATTACAAGATTGGAAGGGAAATTCAAGTTAGCCGCCCCTCAGTCCAATATAGCTAGTGAGGTGCTGTAGTCAGGGGATAAGGCAGAAGTGCGGGATGTAGTGAAATTTAGGAGCAGTAGTGGGGGGCTAGGGGCTGTAGTGGCTGTTAATGGCAGTAGAGAGATGGTTAGCAGCTATAGTGCGGGATAGGGGCAGAGTTGGTGACAGAGCGGCTGTAGTAGGAGGATAGGGGCTGCAGTTGGGGTTTGGGGCAGTAGTGGAGGGTTAGGGGCTGAAGTGGGGACGGGCTGTTGTGAGTGATTGGAACTGTAGTTGGGGGATAGAAGCTTAGGTGGAGTTTAGGGGCTGTATTTGGGTATTCGAGGCTGTAGTAGAGGTTAGGTGCCGTATTGGAGGGTTAGGGGTTGTAGTTAGGGGTTAGAGGCAGTAGTGAAGGGTTAGGGGCTAAAGTGGGGTTATGGGCTGTATTGGTTAGATGGGGCTGTAGTGGGGTATTAGAAGCAGTAGTAGTGGGGGATAGAGGCAGTAGGAAGGGATACAAGCTGTATTGGGGTATAAAGGCAGTATTGGGGAACTAGAGGCTGAATAGTATGGGGGCTGTAGTGGGTGGGGGTTTATGAGTTGAAGAGGGGGTTTGAAGATTCCTTTGTCCATATGGGGTAAGGGGCTGCAATAGTAGGGGATAAATTACTGAAGTAGGGGTTAGTGGTAGTAGTAGGAGATAGTGGCAGTAGTGGAGGTTAGAGGCAGTAGTGGAGATTTGTGGTTAATAGCCAGGGATATTCGGTAATTATGAAGGTGTGAACAAGGGGCCACACAACAAGGGGGTTCGGTAAACAAATGGGCATGCGGACAGCCGAACAAAAAGGGGAATAAAAGTATATTGGAGTTGTCCATTCTGCTACAATGTCATCCCCCAGGTCCCCACCCATGAGCGTCGGGTGGGGACCCTAATTAAATAAAAGGGGGGACCTAATGTCCCTCCCAGGTCCCCACTCATGACCAGCGGGTGGGGACCTTAAAAAAATGTAATTCTTTTTTAAAGCAAACGAATACGAAAAAGTCAGAAATTTCGGATGAAATCATATTCGTCCGATAACGAATGCACATGTCTAATATTAATGGTCTGGTCTTACCAGTGATTTATAAAGATGCAAAATTATATTTCCATCCAAAGAATTAATGCCCAATTTTATACATGATAATACCTTACTGGCATAGCAACTGCTGATTGACATTGCACATTGTTGCCTAGATTATTGTCTATAGCAATTCCCAAATCCTTCTCGTGTGTTGTTATCCCTAATTTACTACCATTTAGGGTGTAAATTCCTTGTGCATTATTTACCCCAATGTGCATAACTTTGCATTTTTCTACATTACATTTCATCTGCCATTTTAGTACCCAGTACTCCAATCCATCTAAACCCCTCTGCAGCAAAGCAATATCCTGTTCACATTCAGGGCCATCTTAACAACATCATAGGCCCCAGGGTAAAAAGCAGAGCACTGGGGCCCTGCCCACACCACCACTCATAGGAATAAAAATGTAGATGATTGATAAAATTACGCTTAGATTTATTGGTACCTCCAACGAAATAAGCGTGTAAGCATTAAAAAACATACTGTACAGCAGAGATTAACCCACGCAAACATTTGGGCAATGGAACATGCCTTGAAGTTAAAAAATAAGATATTCAACATAAAAATGGTACTCAGTTGGTAAATCATACAGACGGATATTGCACAGTACACATGTACTATGCAGGGCTGCCACCAGAAATTTTGGGGCCCCTAACTCAGCTCAGGGTCTGGGCCCCCTGGGGTCCGCCTCCAAATACCGCCCACTGGGTCCGCCTCCAAATACCGCCCACAGGAATACACACACAGACACAAACACACACACTGATACAAAAAGGCAGAGATACATACTAACAGACACACATACTGAAACAGACATACACGCATACAGGCATACATACTGAGACATACACACAGGCATACATAGTGACAGACAGACACATACTAACATATATACAGACACACATGCATGAGGACATAAAGACACATACATACATATAGACACCGACATACATACATACATACATACACACACACAGACATACAGACACTGTCATCCATACACACATACATTCATAATGGCATACAGACATAAACAGACATACATTCATAATGGCATACAGACATACATACATACATTCAGACTGACATACATGCATATATACAGACATACTGACAGACATACATGCATACAGACATCCATACACACATACACACAGACATACGTTCATAATGATATGAAGGCATACATTCATACTGATATACAGACATACATATATAATGACATACAGACATACATATATACATACATAGACATACATACAGACGGACATACATGCATACAGACATACATACATCCATAGACATACATGCATGCATACAGACATACATACAGACATACACATACATACATACAGACAGACATACATAGAAATACATGCATGCATACAGTCAGACAGAGAAACATAGACATACACACAGACATACATACAGACACACACAGACATGCATGCATACAGACAGACATACATACATAGACATACATGCATGCCTACAGACAGACATACAGACATACACATACATACATACATACATACATACAAAAATACAAGTGTGCTGGCACTCAATCACAACAAGGTGCCGGTATTCGAGGTTAATCCCAAAAAACCTCCAAATCACAATCAAAAATATATATAATGAATACCGCACTCTAATAATGAAAAGTATACATAATACTTGTAATTAATGCTGAGAAAAAATTTATTATAAATAAATTCATGCGAAGTATGTCAATAGGAATATTCATTTCATCCTGAGTGCACCAATTATATACAAGAAATATATGCAATATATACAGTATATACAAAATTGTTTCCAAGTATTGGATAAAGTTCATTTAATGTATATACACTTGATGATGGTCCTTTAGAAAAAAATTAGAAAAAATTGAAAAATTGAAAAATAAAATATGTAAACAATCCCCAATCCAAAAATAAAACAGAGGAAAGGAGAAAGAAAAAAGGAGAAAAAAGGGAAAAAAGAAAAAAAGAAAAAAGAAAAAATGAAGAAAAAATATATGTAAAGACGTCCTGATAGTCCAAAATATAGTGCACTATATATAGCTATATGTGGATGGATCTCACCAATGTAGACATCTTTTTCTTGGTGTACACAATTAATAGCTGTAGTCAGATGATGATATGAACGAAGGTGAAGGAAATGATTATTGTAAAAAACGGACAGTCAACATACATACATACATACAGGCAGACATACAGACATACATGCATACAGACAGACATGCATACAGACAGACATGCATACAGACATACAGACATACATGCATACAGACAGACAAACATGCATACAGACATACATGCATACAGACAGACAGACATGCATACAGACAGATGTATACAGACATACAGACATACAGACATACAGACATACATGCATACAGACAGACAGACAACAGCACATGGAGAGTCAAAATAGTATAAGAACAGCCAGGTGCAAACCATATAAACACTCCCTCAAGTGCTTTAAATATTCAAATGTATATAGAATATAGAATGCACACTATAACAATCTAAAAAAAAACAAAAAACTTTGCTTTATTATGTACAAAAAAGTACCAGAGTGAAAACATATAAGAAAAGATAAACAAAGTGACAGAAGCAAGGGCAAACACAATAAAACAATAATAAATTACCACAAAAATTCTTACAAGCCTCCAGACAGAAACACGAGTCACCAAACCCCCCAACGTTTCGGCACCAACTGGCTGCCTTTATCAAGAATTTTTGTGGTAATTTACTATTGTTTTATTGTGTTTGCCCTTGCTTCTGTCACTTTGTTTATCTTTTTTTATATCTTTTCACTCTGGTACTTTTTTGTACATAATAAAGCAAAGGTTTTTTTTGAGATTGTTATAGTGTGCATTCTATATTCTATATACAGACAGACAGACAGACATGCATACAGACACACACAGACATGCATGCATACAGACAGACAGACATACATACACAGACAGACATACATACATAGACATACATGCAGACAGACATACACATACAGACAGACATGCATACAGACACACACACACAGCTCATTTTCCAGCCACCCTCCTGTCTCTTACCTTTTCTTTGCAGGAGGATGGCTGGGGATGATGGGAGTCGGCACTGCTCCCTCTTCACTGCCTGGCTCTCCCTCTTCACCGGCGCGCGCGCTCCTCCCGCGCGGAGTGGGCTGGGAGGAAGTGACCACTTCCTCCCAGCAGCACTTGCGGCTTTTTTTTTTTTTAAAGGGGCCCGGTCGCGGCCACAGCGCTGACCGGGCCACTGAAGATATAGGGCCCATCGGGTGGCCCTAAGTGTGTGGGCCACCCGATGGGCCCCACATGTGTTATGGTTGTCACCCCCTGATGGCGGCCCTGGTACTATGGATAATTTAATATTAATCAAGTGGTTCAACACAGAGCTTTATGGTCAGCTGATACTGAAGTGATTAGTCCACCTTAATGTTTTACTAAAGACTGTTTGAAGGTTCTAAACAAATCTCCCTGAATAATATACTGAAATGATGGCCCGCCTATGGGGCCCTATGTTCGTGGAGCCCCTGGTCATCTGCCCAGCATACCCATGTGTCAAGACATCCCTGCTCACATTTTATTACTTGATAGATATTTATGTAATCTGCAAACACTAAAACATGACTTACCATGACTATTTCAGATAAGTATAAACATGTTATATAGAAGCAGTCCCAAAACAGAACCCTTACCACTTTTGTCCAGCTTAAAAACTTATCATTAATGACAACTCATTGTACTCTAGCTTTAAGCTAATGTTCTATTGAAGAACAAGAATATTCATCGAAACCAATTTCTTTTAGTTTGAACACTAACCTATTGTGAGGAACCGTATCAAACGCATTGGCAAAATCCAAGTAGATCACATCAACAGCAACACCCTGATCTATTCTTCTACTTACTTCTTTGTAGAATGCAATTAAGTTTGTTTGACATAACCTATGTTTCATAAAACCATGTTGATATTTGCTAATAACAATGGTCTTCTTGATTTCCTGAATATTACCCCTTAATAAAGCTTCTAATACTTTTACCAGCCACAAAAGTTAAGCTCACAGGTCTATAATTGCCAGGCACAGACTTTGGATCCTTGATGAATATAGGAACCACACCTGCCTTCCTTCTATCCTCCGGTACAATTCCTGAAAGAAAATAATTTTGAAAGATTAAGAACAAAGGTTCACTTATTTCTACACTTAGTTCCTAAGTACCCCTGGGTGAATACCGTCAGGCCCTACAGCTTTGTTTATATAAACTTTCTTAAATTGCTGCAGCACCTTGTCTTGAGTTATCCAATCACAATTATTCTGCAAATTTGTACAGAAATCATTTTCATGTCTCTTGCCATAGGCTCCTCCCTGATATATCCTAGGGAAAAATTGTTATTTAATATTTCTGCCTTTTCCTGGTCTACATTAACTAACACAGCCATCTCTGTTTTCAGTGTACATACCTTTCATTTAAAAAAAAAAATATTTTAGAATTTATGTACTTTTTTTTTCTTTGTAGATTTTTTTGGAGTCGTTTTTGCTCTCTTTCACTATCACATTCTCATTTTCTAGTTTAGCCAATCTAAATGCCTTTTGCATGCATTGTTGATTTCTTTATACCTTATATAGGATGCCTCTGATTTGTCTGAATGAAATGCTTTAACCCCTTAATGACAAAACTTCTGGAATAAAAGGGAATCATGACGGTGTCCTTAAGGGGTTAAACGCCCTTTTCTTATTTTGTGTCACATCGTGCCATGTTCTGTGGAGATGTCTGGCTTTGGCTTCTGGTATCCAGTACTCTTTTTACAATTCTTGTTTAGTTTTTCTTGGTTATCTGGTTTTCTATTCTATGTCTGGTTTTCTTTATGCTGGGTTTTTCTGGGTTCATTCCTGTAATCCGTCCCTGGAATTCCCAGTCTCCAGGTTTCCTTTAAATGTTTGTTTTATGTTGCCACACCAGTTTGTTTTCCATCATTCCTTTTGTTTCAGTGTCCTGCAGGCAGCTGCTCAAGCCTTCTGCCCTTTCTTGCAGGTAAGTGCTATATATGTGTTTCTTATGGTTCTTTTAGTATACATTAGGCAGTGTAGGACCTGCCGAATATGGGGTACACTGGCGTTGTGGCAGGCTTATGCAATGCATGATCATATAATGTAACTAAATCCCCATACTTTTCATATATAGTGCTTAGTTATATATTGCTTAGTTATATATTTTCTTGTGTTGTTTTAGTTTGTATACCCAGTCCATGTACAGTCCTGTCCTGTCCTGCCCCTGTTTAGTTAATGTTCCCTTATGTATTGTGTACATGTTCTGAGTTTAGCTTCCTATCCTTCTCTGGTTCTGGGTTCTATTAGTTCTGTCTTGTTTTCTTGTTTGGTGTCTGTTCTAGTCTTGCTTTGTTTCTGTACTGGATACATTCTTGCTGCAGAGCCTCCCTATTCAGCTCCTGGGAGGTCCGCTTAATTCCTGCTCCTAGCTTTTGGGATCCGCAGTAGCTGCATCAGGGAACTGGTATGTGGCTGCACAAACGCTGGTGCTTAACACCAGGGGGTGTGTGGTTACCCTGCACCAGGCCCTGATAATCCTCTTCCACGCTGAAGACTCCCACTTATCATCAGGCACTCAGGGGTTCCGGTTTCCGTACAGTCACCCGTGACATTTTGAATGTCTTGATTTACTTTCCCACTAAGCCACATTGGTTTTTCATTTGTTTCTTTTATATTTATTACGCAATGGTACATACTGATAAGTGTACCTTTCTAATATTTGAAGATATTCCATTTATCCTCAGTATAGAGGGGTATTAGGACCTGTGGTGGAGGTTAGGGGCAGTAGTGGGGTGCTAGGACCTGTAGTTGGGAGGTTAGATGAAGACAGCTCCTTCCAATCGGCGCCAGGAAAGGTGTTCTGCGCTGCCATGGGAACCTGAAGCAATGCTCTAATACAGTGTTGTAGTTGATTTACTGCAAACCAATTAGTTTGAATGACTATCTGTTCCTGTCCAAATTGAAGATAATAAAGTTGCGTGCACGCAGAAGTAAATTCACACTGAGACACAGAGTTCAGGTTAATGAAAGAACTTCGGAGAAGTTTAATGGCTTCTGAATAAAAAGCAGGCTCGCAGGCCCTTTTAAAGGCATTATTACATCATTGAAGAAAATCAAGATATAGACAAATAGACATTGTTAATTGGCTTAGGTGCTAAGTAGTTAGTAAAATGCCCTCCCTACGGGGTGTACCATCTTAGGTCACTATCCTCGTCATGATTGTCTCCTCCAGGTTTTAGCGCCATTTTGCTAACATGAGGAGCTCACTCGACGGGAGGGGCCTTTTGGCAGCTATCCATTTAGAGCGTAGCTGGCACTTGTTAGTTTCTCAAGGTTAGGTTTCAAGGCTTTTAGTAAATACACATTTTATCAAAGCTATTTCTTGCTGACATGCAAATTCTATGTTCTATAGACAAAGCTTTCTTGTAAAACTATGGGGCCTCTTAGAGGTATAACAAGAGGATTTAAAGGGGCCTTACAGATTTATAGAGGCCTAATAATTCTACAACAACAGTATAAGGAGGTACAGGCCAAATTCTCTCTCTCCCTTAGCATCAGCGGCCGTCTGGGGTTCGTGGCCAGCACCATTGCTTGACTTGTTGGGCCTGAAGTCAGGGAGATCTTTATTATTATGGCTTGTTATTATTATTATTATTATTATTATCATTTATATAGCGCCAACAGATTCCGTACCGCTTTACAATATTTTGAGAGGGGGGATGTAACAATGAATAGGACAATTACAAGAAAACTTACAGGAACAATAGGTTGAAGAGGACCCTGCTCAAATTAGCTTACAGACTATAGGAGGCGGGGTATTAGAAACATTAGGACAAGAAATATCAAGTAGGAGTGAGGCAGAGCTGGAGGAGAGAGCAAAGCACTGTCCCATAGGAGAGAGCAGGAGACAGGTATGTAAGGTAGAGATTACTCTTGGAGGCCATAAGCTTTCCTGAAGAGATGGTTTTAAGGCCCTTCTTAAATGATTGAAGACTAGGGAAGAGTCTGATGGCAGTAGGCAAGCTATTCCACAGGAGAGGAGCCACCCGCGAGAGGTCCTGAAAGCGCAAGTTGGCCGTACGGGTGCGAGCAGCGGTGAGGAGGTGGCCATTGGCAGAGCGGAGGGTACGAGGAGGGGCATATCTATGGATTAGTGAAGAGATATAAGCGGGGCTAGAATTGTTCAGTGCTTTAAATGTGTGGGTTAGCACTTTGAATTGACTCCTATAGCATACAGGGAGCCAATGTAAGGACTGGCAGAGGGGTGAGGTGTGAGAGGACCGACTAGAGAGGAAGATCAGTCTAGCTGCAGCATTCATGACAGACTGTAGCGGGGCAATACGGCTTTTGGGGAGACCAATCAGAAGAGGGTTACAGTAATCCATGCGGGAAATTACTAGAGCATGGACAAGCACCTTGGTTGCATCTTGAGTAAGAAAGGGGCGAATGCGGGCTATGTTTTTGAGTTGGAACCTACAGGACTTGGCAACAAACTGGATGTGAGGCTCAAAGGTGAGACCAGAGTCAAGTATGACACCAAGACAGCGCGCTTGCAGGGATGGACTTATGTGGATATCACTGAGTTGAAGGGAGAGCGAGAGAGGAGGATCAGTATTAGGAGGAGGAAAGACAAGGAGTTCAGTTTTAGAGAGGTTAAGTTTCAGATAGTGTGAGGACATCCAGTCAGAAATGGAAGAAAGGCAGGCAGTGACACGTTGCAAGACGGCAGGGGAGAGGTCCGGGGAGGAGAGGTATATCTGAGTGTCATCAGCATACAGGTGGTAGTGGAATCCAAAAGAGGCAATAAGTTTACCTAGAGAGGCAGTATAAAGAGAAAATAGGAGGGGACCAAGGACAGACCCTTGGGGAACTCCAACCGAGACAGGACGAGGGGAGGAGGTATCCTTGGAAAAGGAGACACTGAATGAGCGTTGGGAGAGATAGGAGGAAAACCAAGAGAGGACAGAGTCACAGAGACCGAGCGATTGAAGAGTTTGAAGGAGGAGAGCATGATCAACGGTGTCAAAGGCAGCAGAGAGGTCAAGGAGAATTAATATGGAGTAGTGACCTTTGGATTTAGCGGTGATTAGGTCATTAGTCAAGCAGTCAGCATTCCTGCTGCATTACAACAGGCACACCTGTGCGCCTAGTATTGTTCAGGATATACTTCTTTTGAACTGTTAATAGGATGAAGGGAGGAACTTTACTTCTTGCAATTCTTGCTTCATTATTAAGAGTTCCTTATGCCTTTTTTTCTAGTTTCTGGTTGTTGCCCAACTGTTCTAGTTCTACAGTGACTCAAATGTTCCAAATTCGAGTAGTTTCGCAAATGTACCCTTTTAGATGTCTTGTTAAATAATTTATTTACTTGAAACTGTGACAAGAGCATCACTAATGACAAGCAAGCAATGCTCTAATACAGGGGATCGGATAATGGTGGTTGCTGTGTCGTTTGATCTCTGACTGGTGTGCATTCTTTAAAATATGCTTATCTATGTGACACACTACAGCAGTGGTTCCCAAACCTTTTAGGTTCAAGGCGCACTTAATATTTCAATATTTTTTTTCAAGGCTCCCCAAGTCAAAATAAAGTTCTAGTTTGTGTATCTGTACAGCGCTACAGCATATACTGGTGCTACAGTATAATGTATTGTGTTTAATTGAAGGGGTGTTTTAACAAATGTGTGTGTTTGTATGTAATGTTTGCTTTTGGATGTAATGACTTTTAAATGCGGATGTACATTTGTATGTAGTATTGGTGTTTGAGAGAATGGGTGTGTTTGTATATATTTTTGAATGCAGAGGTGTGCCTGTATGTAATGTTTGTGTTGGATTGCAGGACTGTGTTTGCATGTTGTACTTGAGCTTGATTGCTTGGATGTATGCACATACACTACCACAGACATACATACATACACATTAATACACAGGTACATATAAATACACTGACACATACACACAAATTCATATTGATACCGATACACACACTGACACATGCACACACCTTGACACACGCGTACACAGACATATACATACAGATACACAAACACTGTCACATGCACATTTCACACTGTCACATTACACACAGATATGTGCTCACACAGACACACATATACACACAGATGCACACCCTGACAAATAGATGCGAGCACACACACATGTACACTCTGACACATACACACCCCTTGACACAGATACACACACACAATCTTACACACACATAAACACATACATGTTATAATTATTATATTTACAGCTACCCTCCTGTTAGCTTAACTTTGTGTTCAGGAGGATGGCTTGTTTGGGGTCCTGACTGAGGGATGGGAGTGGGCATGTAGCAGCTCACCTTGGCCTTACCTCTGCCTTCACGCTGCCTGATCTGCCTCAAGCCCTCTCCCCCCCTCCTTCCAGCACGGCACACTGTGTATCTGGCAGGAAGTGACAGGCTGTCACTTCCTCCCAGCCGGCCGATATTACAGGGGCCCAGTCAGGCTCTTAAAGGGCCGCGGCACCTGACCAGGCCCCTGTTGAGCAATAAAGCAGTGATACCCATCGGGTGGCCCGTACTGTGCGGGCCCCAGTGCATAGCATCAGGGAAGAATTTTGCCTCACCCCTGTATGGCAGTCATGGTACCACACAGTTTAGGAGCCGCTGCACTATTTCTTAGTTATATGTATTTTAGTTTATATCAATGAGTTACAAAATAATAGAATCAAACACTGAAATACAATATACATTTTTTTTATTTGCAAGTTATTCAAATGGTGAGCATTGAGCATACACTGGGATAGTGTTATAGTAAAAGACATAAGGACCTCTTTACAGGCAGTTTGATATATTCAGTTAATATTCGTTTTGGAGTGTAGCGTATTAAATAACTTTTCACCATTCATGAACGAACACGCTTCAAGACATTATCTTATGATTAGACATCCAAGAAAATAGTGTTGAATGTGGATATTATTCTTTAACCTAGAAAAAGAGAACATTGTGCTGCATTGTCAGTCTATCGGTGAAAATCAGTCAATATAACGTAGATTTAAACATTGGCATCACGGATATCAGAGCATTTTGCAAATGATCAAACCAGAGCAACTGTTTTAGAGATTACTTTCATGTCAGACACCAGTAAGTGTTTCTAAAAAAAATAATAATATTCCTGACATTAATAACAGGCTATTACACCACTGAACAAATACATTAAATTAAATGATTCTCTATATATATATTTTATATTTGAAGGGGTTGTCAATCCAGCCTGATAAATAGACGGTTTTCTATACCTCTTGGTTAGAGAAGAGATGTATTTCTCCCAAACTGAAGCACGTATTGCTACAGGGCCCTTATTGTGGTACTGTGTGTACCCTCTTGTTGGGAGCCCTAAGTCATCTGGTAACATTTCTTGAGATATTCTTGTTAGAAACAGTGTAAAATGTAAGTAATTATAATTTACCTCACACAGGCTTCTGGCACTCGAAGTGACAACCTTTGGGACAACATTTCTCATCATTGGGACAAGAACAATCAGTATCGCAAAAAGAACGCTCGGCTACAAAGCATTGAAAGACTTTTGGCTGTTCACAGTTACCGGCCTTCACTGCTAAGATAGATAAGGAGATGACATAGTTATGACACGGATAATGAGAAAACGATAACCCAAGAGTAAACTAGTACAACATATATATTTATGTATCATGTATTTATGTATTACGTATGACCTCTTCCTATGTATCAATACTAAAACCTGAAGGGGGTTGAAGTGGTTAAACCCTTACCTTTCTCCAGCGCCTAGAACTCTCCTCCCTCTTCCGACGTCAGTGCTGAAGAGCAAGAGCCGCGCGCGCATTCAATCAGTCAATAGGAAAGCATTTCACAATGCTTTCCTATGAACGTCAGTGTCTTCTCACTGTGATTTTCACAGTGAGAAGCGCCTCTAGCGGCTGTCAATGAGACAGGCACTAGAGGCTGGATTAACCCTAGTGTAATCATAGCAGTTTCTCTGAAATTACTATGTTTACAGCTGCAGGGTTAACCCTAGATGGACCTGGCACCCAGACCACTTCATTGAGCTGAAGTGGTCTGGGTGCCTATAGTGGTCCTTTAATTTCTGCATAGTGGGCACTCAGCATGGACTTTCTTTACCGAGAGGAAATTTAAACTGTGAAGGAATGGGGCAGCATGTAAAATAATGTATAGACCAAAGTTAACTTAGATAGATGTAAATAAGGAAGGAGAGATAAAATGACACAATGGAGGGAATGAGAAAGAGGGGTAAGGAAGAATTTACAGAAATGGATAGAAGGGAGAAGGAACAAGGGGAAGGAGAACTGAACTGAAACAAAACACGTTAAGAGACAGAAAAGGAGAAGAGGAATATGAAAAGAAGAGAAGAAGAGTAGAACAAAAAAAGTACAATGGGGGTATCAGGAACAGAAAATTATAGAGGAGTAGTGATGTCCCAAACTGTTCGCCGAACGGTTTGCGAACGGTTCGCCACGAATGGCTCGCCACGGACTCATCATTGAGTAAACTTTGACCCTGTACTTCACAGTCAGCAGAAACATTCCAGCCAATCAGCAGCAGACCCTCCAACCCAGACCCTCCCACCTCCTGGACAGCATCCATTGTGAAGCTGCATTCTTAGTGGCTGTCCAGGAGGTGGGAGGGTCTTGGAGGGAGGGTCTGCTGCTGATTGGCTGGAATGTGTCTGCTGACTGATGTACAGGGTCAAAGTTTACTCAATGATGAGTCCGCGGCGAACCGTTCGGGACATCACTATAGAGGAGTACATTATGTTTGTTTTTGTGATTAGGAGGGAGAAATGTTACCTTTATTACAGGGTAGACAAGTCTTTCCATTTGAACCAAAGCAGCACTTGGGTCCAGCAGCACACTCACTGTCTGAAGAGCAAAAGTCCTGACGATTTTTGATTTCAGGTTTTGGTGGACACTCTCCGGATCTCTCTGTCAATACATATCACAAACAAGATGGCTTGTTGTCAATAAAAAACTGTATATCAGCACAAAAAATTTGATATAAAATGTGACAAAATAGTTAAGACTCTATAATCCCATAAATTGTTATAAATAAAACAAGTTCACATATTTACGCCAGGTTTACTCAGGGGTTTATTCAATAAACAGAGAAATTTGGAGAATAAATTAATAAATTATGCAAAAATTGCAAATTGTAGGTCAAAATAATTGAATTGAGACTATGGGGAGTGACAAGGAGAATTGGCCACTACTGTGTATGGTAATGGATGAGAGGAATATTGTCTACTACTACTAGCAACGGGTGGGATGGTGGGAGAATATGAGCTACTATTGACTATTGGTGGGATCATGGGGAATATGGGCTACTATTTGCTATGGGAAGGATTGGTGGGGTATATGGGCTACTATTTGCTATGGGAAGGATTGGTGGGGTATATGGGTTACTATTGGCTATGGGTGGGATGGTGGGGGATATGGGCTACTATTGGCTATGGGTGGGATGGTGGGGGATATGGGCTACTGTAGGCTATGGGGAGGAACGGTGGTGGAATATGGGCTACTGTAGGCTATGGGGATGAATGGTGGGGGAATATGGGCTACTGTTGGCTATGGGTGGGATTATGGGGAATATGGATTACTATTGGCTATGGGTGGGATGGTGGGGGGATATGGGCTACTATATGCTATGGGGAGGAATGGTGGGGGAATATGGGCTACTATTGGTTATGAGTTGGATGGTGAGGAATATGGGCTACTACTGACTATGGGGTGGAATGGTGGGGGGATATGGGCTACTATATGCTATGGGGTGGGATGGTGGGGAATATGGGCTACTACTGGCTATGGGGAGGGATGGTGCTACTGTGGGCTACTGTAGGCTATGGGGAGGAATGGTGGGGGAATATGGGCTACTGTTGGCTGTGGGTGGAAGGGTGGGAATATGGGTGGGATTATGGGGAATATGGGATACTATTGGCTATTGGGATGGATGGTGGGGGAATATGGATTACTATTGGCTATGGGTGGAATGGTGGGGGGATATGGGCTACTATATGCTATGGGGAGGAATGGTGGGGGAATATGGGCTACTATTGGTTATGAGTTGGATGGTGAGGAATATGGGCTACTACTGACTATGGGGTGGAATGGTGGGGGGATATGGGCTACTATATGCTATGGGGTGGGATGGTGGGGAAT
>OW240917.1:228119749-228191809 GCA_933207985.1 Pelobates cultripes | reverse complement strand
GTGTGTGTTGTGTTAGTGTATGCACTGTGTGTGTGTTGTGTTAGTGTATGCAGTGTGTGTGTGTGTTGTGTTAGTGTATGCAGTGTGGGTGTGTTAGTGTATGCAGTGTGTGTTGTGTTAGTGTATGCAGTGTGTTGTGTTAGTGTATGCAGTGTGTGTTGTGTTAGTGTATACAGTGTGTTGTGTTAGTGTATGCAGTGTGTGTTGTGTTAGTGTATGCAATGTGTGTGTTAGTGTATGCAGTGTGTGTTGTGTGTTAGTGTATGCAGTGTGTGTGTTTTGTTAGTGTATGCAGTGTGTGTTGTGTTAGTGTATGCAGTGTGTGTTGTGTGTTAGTGTATGCATTGCGTGTTGTGTTAGTGTATGCAGGGTGTGTGTGTGTTGCGTTAGTGTATGCAGTGCGTGTTGTGTGTTAGTGTATGCAGTGTGTGTGTTTTGTTAGTGTATGAAGTGTGTGTGATGTGTTAGTGTATGCAGTGTGTGTTAGTGTATGTAGTGTGTGTGTTGTGTTAGTGTATGCAGTGTGTGTGTGTGTTAGTGTATGCAGTGTGTGTTGTGTTAGTGTATGCAGTGTGTGTTGTGTGTTAGTGTATGCAGTGTGTGTTAGTGTATGTAGTGTGTGTGTTGTGTTAGTGTATGCAGTGTGTGTGTGTTAGTGTATGCAGTGTGTGTTAGTGTATGTAGTGTGTGTGTTGTGTTAGTGTATGCAGTGTGTGTGTGTTAGTGTATGCAGTGTGTGTTAGTGTATGTAGTGTGTGTGTTGTGTTAGTGTATGCAGTGTGTGTGTTAGTGTATGCAGTGTGTGTTGTGTTAGTGTATGCAGTGTGTGTTGTGTGTTAGTGTATGCAGTGTGTGTTGTGTAAATGTGTGATCTGGGGGGGAGGGGGAGGAAGGGGCATTTTAACATTAATTTTCTATTAAATTAATTAAATGATATTCCCTCCTCCCTGCTTACCTGTGTCCAGGGAGGGGGGAGATTCCATCCCTGGTGGTCCGGTGGCATGGGGGGCCCCCCGGCTCCCTGTTACCGCAGAGGGGGCCCAAGCAGCACACTGCTTCTCCTCCTCTCTTCTCTCTTCTAATAACTCTCGCGAGACCCGGTTACCATGGCAACGCTCCGCAGGTCTTGCGAGAGTTATGAGAAGAGAGAGGAGAAGCTGTGTGCTGCCTGGGCCCCCTCTGCGGTAACAGGGAGCCGGGGGCCCGCGGCTGCACACATAGATCGCGATATTCGCTATCAATGTGTGCAGAAAGGGAAAGTGGGGCCCGGGACTGCCAGAGCAGTCCGGGCCCCCCAGGGCTCCCAGGCCCGTGACAACAGTCACGGTTGTCACCCCCTGATGGCGGCCCTGATTGGCTGTGGGGAGGAATGGTGGGGAATATGGGCTAGTATTGGCTATGGGATGGTGGGGGGATATGGGCTACTATTGGCTATGGGTGGGATGGTGGGGGATATGGGCTGCTATTAGGAAAGATAGTGAGTAATAACTTATGCTATTAGAGCTCTCTCTCTCTCTATATATCTATATATATATATATTTATTTTTTTTAATTGATTATTCAGCATTCTCACATGCTGTTTACTCACCTTCTGCTGGAGGTTTGCAGAATTTAAAGCCATTATCTGGGCAGCACTTTTTGTCACCTTCACATTCCTTGTCACTGGTGCATAGATCATGAGTAATATGCGAAAAGGGAGTATAATATCTCTCAGGAGGGCAAACTCCAGGCTTCTCTGATACAACAATGAAATACATTAGTAAGTACAGTAAGTATTGTAAATTCGAAAAAAAGGGTGCTTCCAGCCTTGGTTTACCGTGGAACATTACACTAACAGTGACTTCATATTAAAATGGGACATTGATCGAATGTGAAATGTGTCTCTGCATTGGGGTTTAAAAGTACTTTATTAAATTATTAAGATCAATAGTAGCAGTCAGAATGATATTTCTTTAAAATATATAATAATCAGCTTATTCAGGGCCATATAACCAATAAATAGCACAATGTTAGGCAATAAAGACTGTCGTTTGAAAAGCTTTGGATGACTGCCCATTACATAGGTCAGTCACAAGCATGGGTGGAACAATAAATACCATGAATGTCATAAATTCAATAGGAACAGGGCCCTTTAACTATTTATACGGTTAGGGAACTAGGTGATTTTTTTAGAGAAAAAAAAAGATTTTAGTGAAAGATGGCACTGTATAGTTTCCACGTGTTCAAGAAAGGTCAGATTATTGAGGAGGGTCTATGACATTCATGGACAAAGGGGTCCAAAATGAGAAGTCTGATGGACGGGAAATTGCTGTTGGGCCTGATGGATTTAAACATAGAAACTAAGAGAATCTGAAGTTGGCAAGCAGGGGGAAAGAGTCCATTGATCCAGTTGGCAAGTAAACAAAATAAACAAAACAAACCTCAAAGCCTGTAACAAATAACTAGAATTGAATGAATATTTGTAGACATGTTATGTAACCATAATACACATTGGCTATTGGAATCAGAATAATGTCACCTACCATCATCATCTGCCTTGATAACGATTACAGTGGTGAGTAGCAGTGCCAGCCCAAACATGACGATCTGACCCGTGGACATCTTGATGCTTGTATGTGCTCTGTCTGAATGTGCAAAACTATTTATCCTCCGATTCAGCCCATTTCATTAGGGTGTGCACCGGGAAACTCTTCCCCTATGTTATTTTGTAATATTGTGTAATGGGAATAATTATTAAAATGTTAATTGGATGTGTGATTTGGGTGTGACTGAAAGTGTTGTAATTGTGTGTGAGGTGTGTGTTGTGACTTTCTGTGTGTGATGTATAAGGCTCGCTGTGTGTAATGTGTGTATAGCTGTGAGTGAGTGAGTAGCTGTGAGTGATTAATTTGGGCTGCTGTGAGTGATGTGTGTAGCAATGTGTAATTTGTGGGAAATACATGTGGGAAGTCGTGGATTTTCCATTTAGTACAAGATTTAGATAGCTAGTGAGGGGTTAGGCACTGCAGTGAAGGGTCAAAGTCAGAAGTGGGAGATTAGGGGCTGTAGTGAGGGTTTGGGGGGCTGTAACAAAGGATAGGATCAGTAGTGGGGGTTAGGGGCTGTAGTGGGGGTTGAAGGCGATAGTGGGGGATACGACAGTGGTAGGTTTGCAGCTATAGTGGGGGATAGGCGCTAAGTTGGGGACAGGGGCTGTAGTAGGGGAATAGGGGCTGTATTTGGGGTGAGGGGCTGTATAGATGTATACATTCAGCATCTGGGGTAAGAGGCTGTAGCGAAGAATAGAGACAGTAGTGCGGGATACAGGATATATTGGGAGTGAGGGGCTGCAGTGATGGATAGAGACAGTAGTGCAGGATATGGGCTGAATTGGGGACAGGGGCTGTAGTTTGAGATATGGGCTGTATTGGGGTATGAAGGCAACATTGGTGGGTGAGGGGCTGTAGTGGGGGATAGAGACAGTAGTGCGGGATACGGACTATTTGGGTATTAAGGCAGCATTGGGGAATCAGGGCCTGAAGTGCAATATAGTAGCTGTAGTGGGTGTGGAGTTAGGAGATTAATTTTAGGGTTTGAAGTGTAGGAGCTGAGGTACTGTGGGAATAAGGAGCTTCAGTAGGTGGTAAGGCTAATAGTACGGGTTAGTGTTGGTAATAGTAGTGCAGGGCAGAGGCGGTATTAGGGGATTGGAGCTTACTAGCTTTAGAAACTGCTGATTGACATTTCACATTGTTGTCTAGTTTTTGTCTATATTACAAAATTCTTCTAGTTTGTTGTTTTCCATAGTTTACTACCATTTAGTTGCTTGTGCATTCTTTTACCCCAAAGTGCTTAACTTTCTATTTTTCTACATTAAATTTCTATATTCGTGCACACGCCTATGTTCAGGAAATACTTCCTGTTTATCGGGATCATTAATAGGGTGAAGGGAGGAACTTTGCTTCGTTATTAAGAGTGCCTTGTGGTTTTTTAGTTTTTAGTTGTTGCTCAAGTGTTCTAGATGAGTAGTGACTGAGTATGTGCCCAATTCGAGTAGTTACGCAAATGTACCTTCTTAGGTGTCCTGTTAAAAAATGTATTTACTTGAAACTGTGAGAACAGCATTGACCAGACAGACAGGTATAGAGTAGGACCTGCCAAAAATGTTGTATATTGGCATTGTGGCAGGCTTATGCAGTGTATGTTCATATAGTGTATTTAAAACCAATTTACCTTTTTAGAGGGTGTTCTCAAAAGGAAACTGCATGGAAATTACAAAACTGAATAAAATATTGAAAATTACCAAGAACTTGTGTTAATGCATTTTTTAGGGGATGCTTCATTTTCTTTTAAATTGTACTAAATATTTAGCAAATTACATTATAATCCAGTTAGGCAATGCAACCATTGCAGATAAGTACTTAAGTACTCTGTATGTTTTCTCTGTTCTGATTGCCTGATGTAAAGGACAGAACTTCTAATAATGGTGACAGGGAGCTAAGATTGAGGTGGCCAGTTGAAGGACATAGAGGTGTGGACTCCTATCATGACATGTTGACATCATCATTAATCCCATTCAAGATAATGCATTGAATGCACTATATCCCAAAGACTCACAATGTACTCAATGTAAAATATATACACTGAACAAAACACTTTTGTTTTTGCCCCCATTTTTCATGAGCTGAACTTAAAGATCTGTGTGCCTTAGGCTGGCCACAATAAAAGGCCACTCTAAAATGTGCAGTTTTACTGTATTGGGTGGGTCCAGGGGGTCCAAAAACAAGTCCCTATCTGGTGTGACCACCATTTGCCTCAAGTTGTGCAACACATCTCCTTCGCATAGAGTTGATCAGGTTGTTGATTGTGACCTGTGGAATGTTGGTCTACTCCTCTTCAATGGCTGTGCGAAGTTGCTGGATATTGGCAGGACCTGGAACACGCTGTCGTATACGCCGATCCAGAGCATCCCAAACTTGCTCAATGGGTGACATGTCCAGTGAGTATGCTGACCATGCAAGAATTGGGATGTTTTCAGCTTCCAGGAATTGAGTACAGATCCTTGCAACATGGGGCTGTGCATTATCATGCTGCAACATGAGGTGATGGTCATGGATGAATGGCAATACAATGGGCTTCAGGAGCTTATCACTGTATCTCTGTGCATTCAAAATGCCATCAATAAAATGCACCTGTGTTCGTTGTCCATAACATACACCTGCCCATAACATAACCCCAATGCCACCATGGGCCATTCTATCCACAATGTTGACATCAGCAAACTGCTCACCCAGACGACACCATACACGCTGCCTGCCATCTTCGTTGTCCAGTAAAAACCGGGATTCATCCTTTGGGAACACCTCTCCAAAGTGCCAGACACCATCGCATATGAGCATTTACCCACTCAAGTTGGTTACGACGACGAACTGCAGTCAGGTCGAGACTCCAATAAGAACGACGAGCATGCAGATCAGCTTTCCTGCGACGGTTTCTGACAGTTTGTGCAGAAATTCTTTGGTTATGCAAACCGATTGTTTCAGCAGCTGTCCAGGTAGCTGGTCTCAGACAATCTTGGAGGTGAAGTTGCTGGATGTGGAGGTCCTAGGCTGGTGTGGTTACATATGGTCTGCGGTTGTGAGGCCGGTTGGATGTACTGCCAAATTCTCTGAAACGCCTTTGGAGACTGCTTATGGTAGAGAAATGAACATTCAATTCACGGGCAACAGCTCTGGTGGACATTCCTGCAGTCAGCATGCCAATTGCATGCTCCCTCAAAACTTGCGACATTGTGCTGTGTGATAAAACTGCACATTTTAGAGTGACCTTTTATTGTGGCCAGCCTAAGGCACAGCTGTGCAATAATCATGCTGTCTAATCAGCATCCTGATGTGTCACACCTGTGAGGTGGATGGATTATCTCAGCAAAGGAGAAGTGCTCACTTACACAGATTTAGACAGATTTGTGAACAAAATGTGAGAGAAATAGGCCTTTTGTGTACATAGAAAAAGTCTTTGAGTTCAGCTCATGAAAAATGGGGGCAAAAACAAATGTGTTGCGTTTATAATTTTGTTCAGTGTAGAAATAAACTCATACCTCTCAAATGTCCCTATTTAGAAAAGTCCATATTTTTGGGCCAAATTTCTCTGTCCCTCTTTTCTATCCTAATTTTTTCTTTTCTGTGAGCTCCATTTTATTTATTGCAGAGCTCCACTGCAATAATGCTCACAGTATAGAGTACAATAAATGTGTTTAGAAATTAGTCTATGTAAATAACATGCAATTACCTTTTCTATATATATAATTTTAGTGGCATAAATTATTATTGGTAAGATATCATGAATCTCTCAGAAACGCTTTGCCCCTGGCCACACCCCTATAACTACAGTGTCCCTATTTTCTTCATTTTAAACTGTTGGGTGGTATGTAAACTCAACTTACATCGTGTCACCTTAAGAAAAGCTTGTGTTAGGAGCCAAAACATTGCCAATACACTTCAATAGGAAAAACAGCAACTTTTTATGCATACGGTGTGTCTGCCCGCTACCCTCCCCCATACGTCCCCCCTGCCCCCTCCACACATGCAAACAGATATACATCCAGACACACGCATAGACACACACACACTTATATAGAGACACACACATGCACAAAGACAAACACATACAGGCATACACAGACACATACATACATACAAACACACATACAGACACCTACATACAAACACCCACATACAGAAACATACATACATACATACAAACACACACACACATACATACAGACAGACACATACATACAAACTATGTTTCTATTGATTATATATGGATGTGTGGATTGACATAAGTAACAGCTGGTCTAAGTCACATGGCTTTCTTTGTCTGAGAACTCTGGAATGTGGATTTGGGGGTTTTATCCTTATATGGCTAGAGTTATAGTCTGATGTCATTATGGCACTTCTATATAGTAACTGAACAAAGGGACACAAGGTCTCTTCGCTCTTGGCTCTCTTTCCTGTACAAGATGTAACTCTCCTATCAGAAGTCCAGCAATTACCATCTGCTGTTGAAATCCATTATCCTGTAACATCCTTTGTTGTTTTATTATGTATCAGTAACTAAGAATACACCTGAAGAAACCGTAAGTCAGATTGCGTATTAGTACTTTTCATTAATATAGACATATATTAACGTGGCAAGCAAATTTGGCCCATGACTATGTATACAAAAGACGTATATATCAATCAACTGAAGAGAAGAAGAAATTAAGAAGATATTACATTGATGATTCCAACCAGATTTTACACATAGATACATATACTCAGACACACACACGCACACATTATTATTATTATTATTATGTTATTTATATAGCGCCATCAAATTCCAAAGCGCTTTACAATGGGTGGACGAAAAGACATGTAGTTGTAACCAGACAAGTTGGATACACAGGAACAGAGGGGTTGAGGGCCCTGCTCAATGACCTTACATGCTAGAGGGAGTGGGGTAAAATGACACAAAAAGGTAAGGATAGTATTAGATTAGTGACAGTTGCAGAAGAGGAATCAGTCAGGAGCTATTAACAGTTTAATTGATATGCTTTTATGAAGAAGTGGGTTTTTAACGATTTTTTTGAAGGCGTGGAGACTGGGTGAGCATCTAACGGAGGAGGAAAGCGAGTTCCACAGGAACGGTGCAGCCCTCGAAAAGTCTTGAAGGCGAGCATCAGAGGTGGGAGTACAGACAGAAGATAGACGTAAGTCTTCAGCAGATAGTAAGGGCCTAGACGGGACATACTTGTGTATAAGTTTTCCTGGCACTATAGTGCCCTGAGGGTGCCCCCACCCTCATGGCCCCCCTTCCGCCGGGCTGAAGTTGGAGGAAGGGGGTTAAACACTCACCTTTCTCCAGCACTGGGCTCCCGCTGCGCTGGGGACTCCCCTCCTCCTTTGGACGTCATCGGCTGAATGCGCATGCGCGGCAAGAGCCACGCGCGCATTCATTCAGTCCATAGGAAAGCATTCTCAATGCTTTCCTATGGATGCTGGTGTCTTCTCACGATGATTTTCACAATGAGACGCGCGGAAGCGCCTCTAGCGGCTGTCAATGAGACAGCCACTAGAGGCTGGATTAACCCTAGTGTAAACATAGTTTCAGTTTTCTCTGAAACTGCTATGTTTACAGCAGGCAGGGTTAATTCTAG
The DNA here is from genome assembly GCA_933207985.1 of Pelobates cultripes. Classification (NCBI taxonomy): domain Eukaryota; kingdom Metazoa; phylum Chordata; class Amphibia; order Anura; family Pelobatidae; genus Pelobates; species Pelobates cultripes. Next base: position 228,183,630 of record OW240917.1, on the reverse strand, counting down.
ATGGACCTGGCACCCAGACCACTTCATTAAGCTGAAGTGGTCTGGGTGCCTATAGTGGTCCTTTAACCCTGTAATTGTAATTATTGCAGTTTTTGATGAACTGCAATAATTACTTGCTAGGGTTAACTCCACCTCTAGTAGCTGTCAACCAGTTTGCATGAGGACATCCATCGTCACCCGAGACCTCATAGGAATGCATTTTGTAATGCTTTCCTATGGGGGAAGTCTGATTTGCAATCATGGGATCCCTGCGCATGTACATTAATTCCCCCCATCAGCTGATGTTGGTGGAGGAGCAGAGGGGGAGCCTGAACTAGTGCTGAGGGACATCGGCGCTGGAATCAGGTAAATTATATAAATGATGTAAGTGATAAAGGGGTGAGGGGCACTAGGGAAGGGTAGTATAGTGCCAGGAAAAAAATGTTTTCGTAGCACTATAGTTTCCCTTTAAGCTTTAAAAGGCATACAACAGAATAATCTAAATGCTGTGGTATATATAAACAATTGTGTAATCATAGTTATAGAACAGCAACATAGCCTCCCTAAAACCAGTAATTACAATGATAACATCAACACAAAGTGAATATATCAGTCTATATAAATACCTTATGCAATAGAATAGAAAATACATTTCTACACAGCATATATAATTAACATGGCACAATAAATTGCATCACTTAGAGATGTTAATTACATCCGATTTCTCGAAATATATATTACTCACAAAGAACATCAATCGTTGTAAATACAGGCAGAAACAAGGTCAAATATTAATTAAACAAAATAAACAATTTCGTAACATTACATATTATTCCAATTAGACCCATATACCTGTCTACCCAATGTGCTGCTAACAAAGTATCCCCACTGCATCATATCCAGATACATCACAGGCACATCCCAAGCAATACCATAAAAATCGAAACAGTTATATTATCTTCATCTTTCTCATTGTCTTATGTCTGATATTCCAAAAGATGCTGAGAGAGCCCAAACACAAAGGTTGCATCACACTACAGACTCTTTGGAATAAGCACATGACAACGTTTCGGCTGATATAGACAGCCTTCCTAAGGTATTCTAGGAGGTTTACCATGTGCTGAGTCTGGAGCAACACTATATTGTATAGATCTGGGGTGCCCAAAAGGTAGATAACCATAGTGCTTTGCATGCATTTAGAATGCATCATGGGAGCTGTAGGAGGCACCCCTAGTTTAGAATATTACCATATTGTTGTTATTATTGGTATTTATATAGCGCCAACTAATTTCGCAGCGCTTTACAATATTATGAAAGGGGGGGGGGCTTTACAATAAATGAGATAATTACACAGTGACACAGGAACAATAGGTAGATGAGGGCCCTGCTCAAACAAGCTTACAGTCTAGAGCAGTTATAGTGAACCTATGGGGGTACGTGGCCATAGGTTGCTGGGGTGAGGGCGCTGCTTTCGTATCGGGATGACCCGGAGGCAGGGTGAAGGATCTGGGAAGCAGATCACTCCTCCCGCGACAGGCTGTGTGAAGCGTTGCCACACGTTACCATGGCGATGCTCCACACAGCATTACGCAGGAGGACAGGAGAGCTGCAGCCAGAACCTACATACTTACTGGACCACCAGGGCTGGCTGTGTCCCCCCCCTCCTTCACCAAAGGTAAGAAGAAGGGGGGGGGAGGTGGTAAATATTTTAATAATGTATAGGTCAGGATTATAAAAAACAAAACACATTTACTACCTGCAGTACCCCCCCTGCCCACACAGCGCTCCTCCCTCCCACAGACACAGTACTCCCCACACACAAAGCACTCCTCCCCCACACAGACACAGCACTCATCCTCCTCCTCACACAAAGAGCACTCACCCCCTCACACACAGCACCCTCCCCCCACACGCACCCCTCCCCTCCCCCACCACACACACACAAAGCAGTCTGTGTGTATGTATTGTTTGTATGTATTGCATTTGTTGGTGTTACTAATAAATATAAGCTTAATTTTATCTATAATTTATATCATTATTTATAATTTGTATCATTGAACTCTCTGTTGTTGGACAACTCAGTTGTTTTTTCTAAACTTAAACCTCGGTATTCAGGTGTTGGCACTATGAGGAAAATAAAGTTGGCATGTATTGTGGTTTGAGCACTCAGGCTCAAAAAGGTTTGCCATCACTGCTCTAGAGGATGAAACTTCACACCATTGATGCTAAACCCAACAGGCAGAGATAAAAAGCTATAAAGTGAAAATACAAATAAGGAGACAGGTCCCTCTCTTCATTCTGTCCTCTGGGAAACAGAGTCTGCAGTTCATGCATTTAGAACAATTCTCTCCGTTTTAATAAACACACTCTATTAACAGTTTTCTTTGGTGGTCTGACCTTCTCATATATTATTATATTATTCCCTAACCTACAACTACAGCCCCAATTCCTTTGCTATAGGGCCTATCCCCCCACTATAACCAATATCCACCACCATAGTCCCTATCCCTTACTATAGCTCTAATCCTACCACTACAGCCACTATTCCCCACTATATTCATTATAACCCCACTATAACCACTATGCCCCACTAAAACCCCTATTCCACCCACTACAGCCTTAAATTCAACACAAGCAGCCATCCCCAGACATGCAAGCCCACAAGCAGCATTCCTTCAAATGTACAACACCACAAGCAGTGTGTGTGTGTAGATAGATAGATAGATAGATAGTGGGAGGTGTATTATGGATACTGGTAACAGGAAAAGTTGGACATACAGAAACAGAAGGTGTTTAACATCAAACAAGCTTACATTCAATGAACATGTACAACATTGTGAGACAAAACAACAAAATGCTGAGCCACCGGCCATTGCATCTTACCAGTCTGAACATTACTTTGGTATATCCTGATTCTTACTGTACATGCCCTATGACATGATATATCACAAACTTAGACTGAAAGTTGCAAAATTGTCTAACTTGTTACAATTAACACAGCGAACGCAGCGGTGCATTCCCACCACTGGGAAAGTAACCATTGTTCAGACACTTTGATGTCTGCCCCACATTCCTTAGCAAATGGTCCTTCAAGTTTCTGCTTCTCTTATAGGAAAATAAGTTTCTTTCGTGGAAGCGAACAGCAATTTTGTTATTCACTTGCAAAGTCCCCCAGTGTTTGTGAATAAGGTACTTCACCTCCTGGGAATGAAAAAAAAAAAGGTTGCCCATGAAGTCCCACTTGTTTGTTTTCAACGTTTCACATCGAGAAAAACTCCCAAAAAACTGTGTGCTCTTCAGTCCTTAAGAACATCTCTTGGCCATACCATCTGGCAGTAAAAGGTTCTACCATTTCCTCAGCCCTTTCACTGAATTTCACATCTTCAGAAACTATGCTCCGATCACGCACAAATTGTCATCAACAAAATCCCTTGAATGGAAGGAATCATCATGAAGATGTACCAATGATTTCTGGTACAAGTCCGTCACCATGTGCTCTTCTCTCACCTCTATGGTGTCATCCAGAAAATGTATTTTAACCGGATCATACTCCAAGGTAAATGGGTCTCCAAGCTGTTGTCAAACTTTCCTTTGAATGCGTAACGTGTATCACAGTCAGAAGACAAAACACTAGATATCTATATATCTGTAGATCTATATATCTGTGCCACAGATGTGCCCCCAATTCTCACTCATCCAAGAAAAAATGTGGGTACGACAGATTAGATGCTCATGGTATTGATGATGCTGATTTGGTTTCATATGTTATGAAAAATCTGCTTCTATTGGGAAATGAAACTTTTACCTAGTTTTTGCCTGTATTTGCAACAATTAATTTATGTATTTTGCTATTCAAATGTATTAGAAGGAAGTAATTAGAATCTCTTATTGATGAGATGTATTTTTGCTTCTTGAATTATTTAATCTGTGATAAATGTGCTCCCTATTCTGCTGCATACAATAGATGATACATTTCAAATTTATATAAACTATGATACATTAATTGGCACATTTTCCATTTTTGGCAACTATTATAGGGTTGTTGATCTCGTGAATGAGGACATGATGATGCGCCCGATTACGAAATACACTGATGGCCATCAGTTGTGCTTTAGTGTATATATTATCAGACAATGGAGCCCTTGAGAATGGCTTTGGTTAATGTTTATACGTTGGTGGTAGGATGCTATGCACGTGTTTTACTTTCCAATAGGCTAATGTCAGCATTATTTGCTATTGAGAAGTTGAAAATACTTGTAACTATTTTGTATGTCTCTGATGTTTTATCGTTGCATGTTATAGAATTAAGTCAATTTTTACATTATATATTGCATTGGTGTGCATCCTTATTTTATTGCCCGTGTAGTATGTTTAGTTTTTTTTTTTTTAGTTTGTGTGCCCTTTATTATGTGCTGTCAAGTTGATCTTGTTCTTGCCATGTGACTTAAATATCTGCTTAACTCTTTGGAAGTACTTGGATGGTTTTTATCTTCCTTGTCTCTTACTCATTGTTTCCAATGTATTTGTGGTGTTCCCTGCCCTGGGAAAGGGTAGCTACTCTCTTTATCTCCGATCTGGTCCTTTGGTACGTCAAGTCTTCAGTCTTGATTATCTTTCCTCTTTTTGATCTCATTCCTACTAGATATACTTTTTCTTGAAAGGACCAACACTTGGAATTAAAACAATTCCTCAATCCCTAAAACCTAATACACTACATGAAATATTAACATTCTATACTACCTTAATACTATTATAATTGCTTAAACATTACCCTTCAGTACATTATTGATAAAGCTCTAAACTAACATTTCTACTAATGAAGATCGAAAGATCGATTGTAGCATAAAAGGGACACAAAAGTGAAACATGTATTAGGGAAAGACATCATCATCTCGGGGATCTAGAATCATAACTTACTCGATCAACATTGCCCAGGATATTAAACATGATAGGGTCAGGAACACAAACATGTATTCCTGACCCTATAGTGTTAAAACCACCATCTAGCCCCCCTGGCTCCCTAAATATAGTAAAATCTTACTATATACTATATCTACTCAGCATGGTGGTCAGGCCTCGCCCCCCCCAGAACTGATTTTGTTTTAAACCATTAGAAATACATAATTATGAAATTGGTGCAATGTTAACTATCTCCAGTTTAATAGGTTAATTATTCATGTTTGGAAAACAGCTTTAGCTTAATGAAGCAGTTTTGGTGCATAGATCGTGCCTCAGTAGTTTCACTGTTCAATTTTCTGCCATTTAGGAGTTAATTCACTTTTGTTTCTGTCCATGCAGCATTAGCCACATATTCCCTGGCTGTGACTCATACAACCTGCCTTAAAAAATAAAATAGTTTAGTTTTCAATCAGATATTAAATTGCTTTAGAAGTTTTTGTCTCCTGCTCTGTAAATTGAACTTCAGTCACACACAGGAGGCTCCTGCAGGGTCTAGCAAGCTATTAACAGTGCAGGAGAAAAAACACTTTAAATTAGAATGAAGTGTAAACATTAGATCGCACTTTACAGAAAATGTTTAGGGAGGCTGTGTAAGTCACATGCAGATAGATGTGACTAGGGCTGCATAAACAGAGTGATTTAACACATACAAAAGAGATAATATGACAATGAGACTGGAGGGCATGATCTGTACACCAAAACTGCTTCATTAAAGGACCACTCTAGGCACCTAGACCACTTCAGAGAAACTGCTATGTTTAGGAATGGGTTAAGCCTTCCCCCAAATCCTCTAGTGGCTGTCTCATTTATTTTCACAGTGAGAGCACGCAAGTGTCCATAGGAAAGCATTGTAAATGCTTTCTTATGCGACTGGCTGAATGCGCGCGCAGCTCTTGCCGCGCGTGCGCATTCAGCCGACGGGGAGGAACGGAGGCGGAGAGCTCCCTGCCCAGTGCTGGAAAAAGGTAAGATTTAATCCCTTTCCCCCTTCCAGAGCCGGGCGGGAGGGGGACCCTGAGAGTGGGGGCACCCTCAGGGCACTATAGTGCCAGGAAAACGAGTATGTTTTCCTGTCACTATAGTGGTCCTTTAAGCTGAAGTTGTTTTGTTGACACTAGTGTCTCTTTAAATTAAAGGTGTTTCTTATTTGTACATAGATTTGCAGAATATCAAAAAAAATGAAGGTTTCTTTCAGAACTTGTATGTTTATATTACATTTTTGCTTTGAAAAAGTGAATTATCTCTGTGGACACAAGTTCATTGCAAAAATTCATGCCCAAATGTAAATATTGCATGAATTTACAGCCTCAGGATACATAACTGTCAATGACAGATGCCCTAACACGCAAAGAGTGAGCCAAGTAGAGTCCTATACAAAGAAAATAAGCATACAGGAGGCATAGGATATAGAATAGTCAGATACAGGCCCAGGTCAGGATTGGAGACAGAGAGATAAACAAGTATAACAGAGCCAAGAGTCAAGGATACCAGAATACACGATAAAAAAAAAAGCCAAGCCAAGTACCAGAAATACTGAGGATAAAGGAGAGCACTCTTGGGCTAATAATCTGGGCTTTGCACCCACACAAGACGCCGGCTGCAACTTGAACAAAGAGATTTATCTTCTGATAGATATTTCCAAAAACATTTTATATAAATAAATATGATTTAGGCCTTCCCACTTGTTCTGTCCCTTAGAATATTTTAGACCCTACTATCTCTGGTGGAGCTTTTGTTTTGTCTCTTTTCTTGTCTCCTCTTATCTGTCTCAAGCCTATTCTCGGCTCCCTTCTTCTTCTACTCACTAATAAAAGTCCTTCCTTCTCTTTACCAGTCTTGTGGATGGCTGAGGACGGCTCTTCTGTTAAAGTATTATTACACAGTGTTAAAGGATTCCTCATGTTTATAAACGTCCCCTTCTCTCATGCTGTCACCTTTAGAGATGGGGAGGGTAGATATTTGCGGGTTGATGTTGCAATAGTGTGAACCCCAGCACCACTGGTGGAAGTGGAAGCCTTGATTCTTCCTTCTATACCTCTTTGGAGGTGTAGTATGAGGAACTGCTGTCCCGCAATGTAATCTTGGGTAGGGACTTTAATTTGGTTTTGGCCCCATACTTGGATAGTGAGTGTGTTGAATTTGGGAGCAGTGTGATGGAGCATGATAATAGCACAGAATAGGTTAATATGTATTTGCAGTGTTGCATTGCAATGGTTAAATATTGCAGTGTATTCTGGCTAAATACAGATGCCTGCCTTCCTTTGTTCAATGTTGCTGATGCGAAATAAGACTGCAAAGTTCCGGCTAGCCTGGAAAGTAACTAGCAAGCACATGTTTACCACCGCACTTTCCTCTAGTAACAGCTGCACACAGGATGTAGAATTTAACCAGGTCTATAAAAGAGTACTGTATTGTGTGTTTAGAAGGGGGGGGGGGGAACTAAACTTCCATGGTGACAATATGACATGAACATTCTAATGCAGTAATGAAAATTAAATACTCTATCTTCTTCGGTAGGTGTGCATAAACAAAGGGATTTAACTCCTAAATGGCAGAGGATTGAGCAGTGAGGCTGCAGGGGCATGACCTACACACCAGAACAGCTTCATTAAGCTAAAATTGTTTTGGTGACTATAGTGTCCGTTTAAATTGCATATCAGCCATAGCATGTAAAATTCCCCTAGATGTTCTCTTGTCTCTGTATTTCCTAATGCTGCCTCAGTCTGTTATCTTGTTTTTGTTTCCAATACTTAACCCGATAATTTTTTATTTATTTTTTTTGAACATGCTCCACGCTTCATTCTTATTTTTCCCACTGTCCCTTTAAAAAAAAAAAAAAGTTGAGAAGAGAAATGAACTCTAAGTCACTGAAGAAATAATGCAAATATACCATGAACATGGTGACCGGGATCGAGAAGACGCCGTGGAAGCAGCTTCTGGGACCCCTTCTATTTACCATATTTATAAATGATCTTGAAATAGGCATTAAAAAAATTATTCAGTGTTTGCAGATGACACAACTCTAAAGTAATACAATGTGAGTAGGACATTGCTTTGCTGCAGAGGGATTTAGATAGTTTGGGGGACTAGACACTCAAATTATAGATGAAATTTAATGTAGAAAAATGCAAAGTTATGCACTTTGGGGTAAAGAATGCACAAGCAACTCGTACTCTAAATGGTAGTGAATTAGGGACAACACACAAGAAGGAATTGTTATAGACAGCAAACTAGGCAACAATGTGCAATGTCAATCGGCAGTGGCTAAGACCAATAAGGTATTGTCATGTATAAAAAAAACAAAAAGGGATGAGAATATCATATTGCCTCTTTATAAATCACTAGTACCGGTAACACCACATCTCTCTGTTCCTGTGCGTCCAACTCGTTTGGTTTCAAATACGTGTCTGTTATTCCACCCATTATACAGCGCTGCGAAATTTGTTGGCGCTTAATAATATCAATAATTAAGAAGTAGTGGATCTGGTGACAGTGTCCATTCAAGAAAAAAGAAGAAAAAAAAAAAAAAAAGCAGTTTATTCCTTCTGCTGATGTACATGGCTCTCTGAATCTACAAGTCACCTCTTTCTTGATAAAATTTATATTCTGAAGCAAAAGGTTAACATAGATATTAAGAATATCAGATATATTAAGAAAAAAAAAAAAAGCACAAGAAACACACCATTAGTTTGTATCTTTATAAAGGAAATAAACTTTTTTTAATGTAGTCACGATATGCAGATGTTCTTACAGTACAGATACATTTATTAAAAATTTTTAAATTGGAGATAACCCCCATCTGATTTAGTGTGATTCGAATAAAGCAGTGGGGAGGCCAAATAAACCCCCAGTAGCCACTCTGAACAACGTGTTCTGATACCCCTTTTGAGGAGAATGGGAAGTTGATTCCTGACTTTTCACTTACTCCACATTTTATTTTATGCTTAGAAATAAGGAAGTAAACATTTATGGCTACATAGGCTGGTACATGTAATAAAACCCTAAAATATTAAATTTTACAATGTTATGCCAAAATGCACCAGTGTGCACCATCTGGAGTAAATCAATCATAACCATGTCCTTAAGGTGACAAGACTAAAATGTTGCCCATGTTCAGCAGAGTCTTCTTAGGAATGTAGATTTATTGGGCAAGTCAAAGAAAAAAAAAAAAAAAAAATACAAGAAAGCATGGAACTTCTGAAAGCAGGTTCCTCGTATCTGGGAGGTATTCCGAGCCGGAACACAAGCCAGACAGAACAGATGCACCATTTCAAACTGATGCCTCTCACTGATACAGTAAGGTGCACAGCGTTAATCCGCATGACACGACCGAGACAAGGCTCACTTCCTACGATACCTGGGAGAAAATGTAGAACATGGAAAAATATTAGAAAAGTTTCACAGAAATACATTTAACTTGGTGTTATCTTGCATAGTTGCCAATTAGTGCAAGATGGGTGTCGTGATATGTCTAGCAGTACAAAGGCATGCATTACGTCTCTTGCAGAAAACGGTGAACGTGTGATTTAAATGTCAAAGTGGTCAACTTTCAGCAATCTAGTTGTGGACTAAATTCCCCATGATGCTTAGCAGGTAATGAACATATTGACTAGAATTACAAATGTTAGCTACACCAACCTAAGCTTGCAGGCTTTACAACGGAGCAGTATAGTTGTGCTTATTGCATGCTTATGGACTTTTTTGACAAGCTCACAAAAATGTTTACACTGTATTATATGTAACACATCATCCATCTAGGACGGGGGTTCCCAACACAGTCCTCAAGTACCTCCTACCAGGCCAGGATTTAGGGATAACCCTATTGTGTCTAGAGTGTTTTTTTTTTTTGTTTTTTTTTAAAGCTCTAAGATGCCTAAACTATAATTTGGCGATCTCTCTATCCGACAGTCACTGGCCCTGTGTTCCTCTCATATGACTTAATATTTAACAAAACTATTTGGTATCTGCATGGAGTCCCAATAGATGCTCTCCTTACACTACTGATTTCTCTTGTGCCCAGTAATGTCTACATTGTGACATAAAATGATGTAGGGAAAGGGAATAAAACACAGTAAAGGAGGAGAGTATATTTAGAAAAAAAAACAAAAAAACAAGAGTCTTAAATTAGAGGGGCAAAGGTTTAAAAATAATATCAGGAAGTATTACTTTACTGAGAGGGTAGTGGATGCATGGAATAGCCTTCCAGCTGAAGTGGTAGAGGTTAACACAGTAAAGGAGTTTAACCCCTTAAGGACCAAGCTTCTGGAATTAAATGGAATCATGACATGTCAGACATGCCATGTGTCCTTAATGGGGTTAAGCATGCGTGGGATAGGCATAAGGCTATCCTAAACTATAACATAAGGCCAGGGACTAATGAAAGTATCTAGAATATTGGGCAGACTAGATGGGCTGAATGGTTCTTATCTGCCGTCACATTCTATGTTTCTATGAAGTGGAGGATCTTTTACCGTGATTTTGACTTGAAGTTGCTGCCTTTCCTTTTTTGCTGAATTCCCAGCCGCTTCCGGTCTTCAAATGAAGGCCTGCAAGAAAAAGAAAAAAAGAAAAAAAAAAAAAATTCTCAAAAATCACAAAGCAACATGTGCAAACACTACAGACTTTGTTCCAATGGCTCTAAACTGTCCCATAACATTGGCTCTGTGCGTACAGGGACTTCCTAAAACAGGCTTCCCCAAACCCCGGCCCTCCAGATGTTGCTGAACTACAGCTCCCATGATTCTCAGCCTATTACATTCATAGAATCATGGGAGTTGTAGTTCAGCAACATCTGGAGGGCCAGAGTTTGGGAAAGCCTGTCCTAAAATTTCGAGCTGGAAGGTTGTCTGGTTGGGGTTCATGAGAATGCATACCCAGCTCGATACTGCTTCAGAGCTTTGCGGCTTGTGTTGGTAAGTTCCTGATCAAACACTGTATGTTTCTTCTTCTTCTTGGCTTTCATCTTCAAGGCTGTACAAAATAATTTAAACATTAATATTTAGCTTGACTTGATAAGGCTAAGATAACTACACCAGGGTTAGCCGATAAGGTGTTCACCAACCCTACACAAACTCACTTTTCTTCTATATCACTCACTCTCACCCAACCCAGTGTGATTTATTTTTTTTCCTTAATACCTGAAGGATCTTCGTCAGGAGGCATTGCTCGAGCCCTCTTTGGTTTGTGATCTCTTTTGGCTGCACGCTCAGCATACATCTGAGCTTTCAGCACCTCAAACTGTGAGCGTTCCTCTGGCTGCAAAAAAATATATTTTTTTTTTAATTGAAAACACACAAAAGTGAAGTAGAGTCAATGACCAGAGGACCATGAAGCCTGCAAGGCACAAACTTGTCACTTCCATCTTACCGTAAGCTCTCCTTTTTTCTTTGAGTCCGCCAAGAACTTCTTGCGTTTTTTCTTCCCTCTTAAAGCAAAATCAAACTCCTGGAGGGCATGTGATACTTGAGAAGGACATAAAATCATAGCATTGGTAAATATGAGACAAATACCAGTATGGCTCACAAACATGCTCAGAACAATGTAAATAAGAACAGCCAAACCCAGAAGAACACACGCTTTCTTTCAAAAGGACCATTTTCTTACATTTCTCATTCTTCCTCTCCTCTTTGGTCTGGAACCAGGTTCTCTTCATCTGTCCTTCTGACCCTTCTTCTGGATCAAGTTTTTTCTTGGCAAGACTGATCTGGAATTATAATGAGGATAAGTCAACAAATAAAAGGGAAAAAAAACAAAAAACACCACCACTCAAAGTTTGATTACTACAATAGACAAATAAATTTTTTTTTTTTTTTTTAAAGAAAAGTGGCCTCACCTGCGCCTCAGATTTCTGCATCTCCCTTTCCTCTTTTTCTAGTTGCAGCACAGCATAAATTTCTTTTTCGAGCTTTGTAATCCTGTCCCGAAACTTGGAAATAACATCTGCAGAGTAAGGAGAAAAATCCTTTCAACAATCGCCAAAATGTGGAACTCTTTATCTGCCCATCTAATCAGTCTACTTTTAACCTTCTATGGCAATCATCTCACCTTGAGGAAGAATTCTCGCCTTCACTGCGGTCTGTGCTTTTTTCACAATCTCTTTCAGCATCTTTCTTTCTTCCTCTCCAACCAGAGACACGGAACGTCCCGCTTTTCCAGCACGTGCTGTACGGCCCACCCTATGTACATAATGTTTCACTGTGCCAGGCATGGTAAGGTTGATTACCTGCAGGGAAATATATGTTAGAAGGGTAAACAAATAGAAGATGGCTGGACCATTGTACATTGGATTAATGCAAGAGCCATTCTATATTGAAGAAACCACTAAAAATAGTACAGAAACACCAAATAGCTGTACTAGATGGAAATAGCCATGTGTTTTCTTTCTTAAAGGGACACTATAGTCACCAGAACAACTACAGCTTAATGTAGTTGTTCTGATGAGTTTAGTCAAGTCCCTGCAGGCTTTTTGTTGTAAACACTGTCTTTTAGGAGAAAATGCAGTGTTTACATTACAGCCTAGGGACACCTCCAGTGGTCACTAATCAGATGGCTGCTAGTGGTGCTTCCAGGGTAATGTGGCAGTGTGCAGCATTGACATTCACTGTCCCACCCTCTGCATGGAGACACTCTTCACATCAATGTATCTCTATGAGTAGATGCTGATTAGCCAGGGTGGTGTTTTGCTCTGCCTCCAGCCCACTTCCTTCGCTGAGATCATCAGAACTGATAATCTCAGACAATCCAATGCCTTCATATGAGGGTTTCCTCTAACTATCCCAACACATAGGAGTCAATGCTACACAAGAAAACTACTCACCGTTTTAACTCCATGAATGTCCAGACCACGAGCAGCCACATCTGTGGCCACCAGAATATCAATCTGCTCATCTTTAAAGCGTCTAAAAAAATTAAAAAAATAAGTATATAAAAAGTATTTGGTTGCTGAATGAATTAAAAGGGAAGTTAAGTCTAAAAATATGTAGTGGAACATATGAGGAGTGAAGCATTACAGGAAAATAAAACAAAAGCACAAGAACTCAGGAAGACTAGATCTACAATAAGAAAGTCAGTGTGTACCTCAGCGCCTCCAATCTCTGTGTTTGGGAAAGATTTCCATGAAGTTCTCCAACACGTACTCCCATCAAACCAAGCAGGATGTGCATCCGATGTGCCTGCTTTTTGGTCTGGGTGAAGAGCATCACGTGGTCCTGGAATGTGCGTGTCAGGAGTGCTGCAAGAATAAACCGTGTGTTATTCATACATGTTGCACAAGAGAACTGTAATAAACACTCGGCCAGACATCACTGACCAACCAAAAACCACTGCCACCAAAACAGATCAAGGCAATTGTTACACACCACAAGCAATGGCTTCCCGATCACCCTCACGATTTGGTCGGATGCGGACAAACTCTTGGCGAAGGAACGGGGCTACGTCCGTGTTACTGTTTACAAAGATACGAACTGGATTTCGGAGGGATACAGATGCCAGATCCTGGACCTGGGTACACGAACATGAAAATATACAATATATAGTTTTACTACCCAACATTATCAGGATATCAGATTACACTTACAGTTCACATTTTAACGCCATGGTCTTTCTAAACCAATTGTCAATTTATTTATACTAAACATCAATGAATGCTGCTTCATCTATCCATACACACATATGTATATCCCATATATCTATGTACCCCAGTGCAATATCCGACCTTCGTGGATATTCCACGGAAAGAGAACACATGTTGGTCTCAATAACATCAGCAGAACACCGTTGGCAAGTGAAAAGTTAGCACTGGCAAGTAAAAAGCCACCCCTGGCAGGTATAACATGGCATGCAATGGCGAGTAACTTTTAAGGTCTTGCTAGTAGTATAGTAGTTTATATTTTAGGCCATGACTTAAATATTTTAAGTAATATGCATTAACACTTAAGCAGAGATACTAGCATAATATACGAGATCAACGTTTGCTCCAACAAAGGGAAGTTTCTCAAGACATCTCACGGCTTTTTAAAAGTCTGCCACAAGGACTGAAACAATTATGTAATTCATACAGGTCAGTATTAAATCACCAGGGGAAGGATTTGTGTAAAATTGTAGGGTGCAAGGTTCAAGTTCATTATAAATACAACTGAAGACACGGACACGTACATATATATTTAGTTGTGAATCATAACTATATGTTAATTTGTGAATGCTACCTCTTCAGACATAGTAGCGGAAAACAGCAAGGTCTGCCTCTGATGGGCACACAGTTTGATGATCTCCTTCATCTGTTCCTCAAAATACTCATCCAACATCCTGTTAACACAGAAACCATAATCAAAATCATTGTCAAGGGGTATTTACAAGAAAGCTAAAGAAACTGCAATGGAAATACCTCCTCTTTTTTGAAAAGGCAGTGTTTACATTGAAAATTCCGCAGGGACGGGCTACAAACACCAGAAGCATTACATTAAGCTTGTTCTGGTGACTTGTGTTCCTTTAACCCCTTAAGGACCAAACTTCTGGAATTAAAAGGGAATCATAACATGTCACATGTCTTGTGTCCTTAAGGGGTTAAACACAAGAATCCTAAAAGATTTGTAATGCTGGTTAAATAAATTGCACTTAGTTTAGGGGGCGACACTGTGTGTCTGACAGATTGTAGTTACAGCAAATCAGAGGGTTACGCCAACAACCATGACCACTTCAGTGATTAGAAGTTGTCGTGGGTGGTAGGAGTCTTGATGTGCTGCGTTTCTACTGAAAAGCTGCACATCCAGAGATATATTACCTATTGTGCTGGGGGCTAGTTACAGCAGCGACACATCTGACTTTGCCTAATGTCAATTCTGTGCATTTAAATTTTTTTTTTAAGTCTGACATCAGCGTGCTGGCAACAGACGTAACAATCTTCCCTCATGTGCTCTGAGCCGACCCCACAAGGTCTGCAGTGACTTCGAATTGCGCTCTTTTTCAGGTAAGTTTTTTTTATTTATTTTTATTTCACCGTTTGGGGGAGGGGAGGGATCCTTGCTAGAAATGCCCAATATTATCTATTATAAGCATTATAAGGTAACAAACCTAAGTAGTGAAAAAGGTTGGAGTAACCCTTTAAAATGTTGTGACTTTGAAGAGGCACAACTGCTACATATTTCTCACCTGTCAGCTTCATCAAGAATCAGCACTTCAATACAGTCCAGGCTGAACGAGGGGCAGTTATGCAGATGGTCAATCAGTCTCCCTGGGGTGGCTATAAGAACATCAGGACCAGAACGCAAAGCCGCTTCCTGGGATTTAACATCCAAACCACCTGAAAGACGGCACAGGAGACACATGATGCCCCGAGAGACGCACAAACCGTTAACAAATGCATAACTTATTTATCTACTTTATTTGTGTTATTTATAATTGCCGTTTACTCACCGACGGTCAGACAAGTTGTGATTTCTGTGAACTGGGCCAGCTGTCTAGTGACTGCGTGCACCTGGATACCCAGCTCACGGGTCGGAACCAGAACCAAGACACGGGTCACTGGAGCCTCACGTGGCTTGTAGATAAGACGCTCAAGGACAGGAAGCATAAACGCAGCGGTTTTCCCTGGGCAAGAGAAAAATCACCAAATAAAATGCAACGTGGAAAAAGGACACATAAATCCGACTGTGGCTTCTTTTAACCTGATCCAATTCTTACCAGTTCCTGTAGCAGCACAGGCACATATGTCTTTCCCCAACAATCCTACAGGAATACAAGCTTTCTGAATAGGTGTTGGCTGTTGAAAACTCATAGCAGAGATTGCCTTTAAAAGAGAGAATGATTAGGGAAGGAGGACCCATATTATACAATAAAGCAAGGAACACAATGGGTATTTAAAACAAGATAATGTAGAGACTTGCGGTTTACAAATTACAGGAAAGAAAAGGAACAGTAATTCTCTCCGATCCAGAAAAACATTTCCGATTACCTTAAGGAGGGGTCTAGAAAGATTCATATCCTGAAATGTTAGACTCTCATCAAAGTGAGAAGCATCCTCAAAAAATCCAGAGAGCTAAAAGCAAAAAAAACAAACATTAAATAGTTAAAGATGATAAAAAAAACAACAACAAAAAAAAAAAAAACTGTAAAAGAGCACTAACATTAGAAATACAAAAATTTCATTCTACTGTTGCGGTGCTTCCAATTGATTTATTTTTGTGTCATAGAGGAAAAGTTTCCCTGCTTAAGGAAAGGTTTACAAACAGCCCCAATCACGTCTAAAAAGGGGCAAGTGGCTGGTGTTACAATAGCAGAGCTGTAATGAAATTAGAATATATTGAATTATAAATATTTTGCATGTCCCTTTAAACGTTTGTTTTATTTTGTGGGATTTTCCCAGAAATTAAAAGATGCTAAAAATGGCAAATTGTAGCAGGTGAAAGCTGAATGATGCTATGCCAACGGACACATTTTGCCCCAATTTGCCATGTACCTAAGGCAACTAAGACCCTTCCTATGATTATACTTTAAAGTCAAATGAATTCCAATGCAATACAGCTATTTGGCATTGGGGAGGAGAAATGGAGGGGAGTCCCAGGGCCCGGTGGTTTCTAGTTACAAAGTGTAAATTCATAAAGCAGGTTCTAAAATATATTTCCCTTACCGGGGCTCTTTTCTTTCTTTTCTTCTCTTTAACTCTTAATGTGTCTGCAATAAAAAAAAATTATAAATATTATATAATAAACAATCTAAAGCAACATGTGAATTGTACTGGCAAGCAGACAAGGGATGGAGACATTTAACAGCTGCCAACCATCTTTTTACCTGCTTTCGTTAGCACTTTTTCTTCGCCAGATGAAAACTCTTCATCGCTTTCTTCACTCTCTCCACCATCTTCGACATTCTCCTCGTCTTTCTCCTCCTCCTCCTCTTCGCTTTTCACATCATCTTCCTTCTCTGGTTGCTTAGATTCTTTTTCTGCCCGTTCCTGTGAAAATGAGGAAATCTCAGCTTTCGATTTGCAAGTACTAGGCATTGCTAGAACGGACGTTTTAAACCTGTAGAACACACAATTTGACTGAATGGTCTTTGTGATGCACAAGGCACTCCGATCGACCACTTTACTAACATGAAATTTTCACCCGGCAAGGTCCTGCGCAACACCAAAAACACTTTCCTATTGTACCAACCTGAATTTTCCTTCTCTTTCTCACAGTCTCGATTTTATCATCTAGGCTGGTGGCCACTCTCTGCAGGGAAAACCAAGATTTAGATGGAGAAAACCAACAAAGCAGGATTGGTTCCCTAGTCATAATTCCCACTGAATGCCCCTACGACGCTTACAAAACCAAACCCACCTTCTTCAGCTGCTTCATCACATCATCCATCACCCAACTGTCATCGGCCTGAAAATCCCGCTCACCAAACATGAACTCTGTGTTAAAATCACCCTTGCGCCCAGCTTGTTTCTGCTTCTTCTTGTTCAAAATGATTTTCTCCTGGGGAAATAAAAACCATTAAATTATGCACAACAGAGGTGTAGAATTTTTGTATTTTGTTTATTAATCTACTTGTCTGTTAGGACAATCTACTTGTTCCGAACACAAAATAATATCAAAAGATTAGGGGCCCTTGTCTAGAGCTGTAGACATTGACAGGGCTATTTGCTAAACTCATTTTCACAATTTCAATTGTGGCAAAAATAGCAGATCCGGAAAAATTCTGTAACTTTGCTTCAGTTAAAACATGGGTATTTTTACTTAAATGCTGGCATTTTAATTCACAGTGCAAAAAATTACACGTTTTGTAAATTACCATGACTGTAGTCAACTCCTCTGTCAATGTGTGTGGGCCGATGTATGTAATGTGTGTGCTGCCTGTTGGCTGTAATTTTGAAGTACGGTGAATCACATTTTTATTCTCTGAAATTTGAGTGTTTTATGCATATTTAAGCAATGCTTATAATATATACACTATATATGTAAACATTAAAGGGACACTATATTCACTACAACAACTACAGCTTAACCCCTTAAGGGCGGAGCCAAATGTACACTTTGTGAACAAAACAAAATGTAAACAAAACCTGGCATTTGCGCTACATGTCTGTCCAACCGTAATTCATCTCTTTCATCGTAAATGCACCCACCCTTATTATATATCATTTTATTCAGGGGAAACAGGGCTTTCATTTAATATCAAATATTTAGCTATGAAACATAATTTAATATGGAAAAAAAAATGGGAGAAAATATTTTTTTAAAAATTTTTTTACTTCTACATGACATTTTAACCGTCAATGTCATAATACTGTTTGCTTTTACTGCAATAAAATACACATTATTCGTATTCAGCAAAGTCTCACGTGTAAAACAGTACCCCGTATGTACAGGTTTTATGGCGTTTTAGGAAGTTACAGGGTCAAATATAGCACGTTACATTTGAAATTGAAATTCGCCAGATAGGTTATGTTGCCTTTGAGACTGTATAGTAGCCCAGGAATGAAATTTACAGCCATAATGGCATACCATTTGCAATAGTAGACAAACCAATGTATTGCAAATGGGGTATGTCCAGTCTTTTTTAGTAGCCATTTGGTCACAAACACTGGCCAAAGTTAGCGCTAGTATTTGTGTGTGAAAAATGCAAAAAAAGCCAATTTTGGCCAGTGTTTGTGACTAAGTGGTTACTAAAAGAGACTGGACATACCCCGTTTGCAATACCTTGGGTTGTCTACTATTGCAAATGGTATGCCATCATAGGGGTAATTTTCATTCTTGGGCTACCATAGGGTCTCAAAAAGTAAACAAAAACCGGAGGGCGTACTATTACGCCTGGCGGCGTTTAGAGCCGCCTAAAATAGGGCGTAATAGTAAGCCCTCCGGTCTGAAGGGGTTAATGTAGTTGTTCTGGTAAGTATAATCACTGCCTTTAGGCATTTTCATGCAAACACAGTGTTTACTTGCTCACCTGGATTAGAGCCTATAAACCTGGCACTAAGTATAGTATCTTGTGTGTCAAATAAGGGACACAGACCCTTCCTTATGTTGCTAGAACACCTAGGTCTGGAGTCCACAGGAAAAGATATTGTGATTAAAACACTACAATATATATAAAATAACAAATAGGATAACAAATGTTCAGAATTGGATCCTGTGGGTGGTCCTGAGACGCGTTTCGCCGTGTCGGCTTTCTCAATTGTTACCGTAGTGTTTTAATCACAATAAATTTTATTTTTCAACAATATCTTTTCCTGTGGACTCCAGATCCAGGTGTTCATACTTCACCAGATAGCTTTTTATCACTTTATTAGAAGGAAAACCAGGATACACCATCTAGAGCATTCGTTATCCCTAATACACGCCTGCCAGAGTGATCTGAGCCTGTCCTAATGTGAGTGAACCCAATCATCAAACTACTCTATTTTGATATACTACACTATTTGCTATTTCCCTCCTCAGGTTCCATACAAGTTCCTGGGGAGGGGGGTAAAGGGGGGGGTGGTATAAGTTCCTATATACCCCAAATCACTATCATTTTAGTGTTTACATTGCCCCTAGGGATACCTTCAAGTGGCTACTCCTCACAGTAGGCAGCACTGCTGTTCAGCATCTCCGCGCTCTGCATGGGGACACTACATTTTCCTCGTAGAGATGCATTGATTCAATGCATCTATATGAAGAAGTGCTGATTGGCCAAAAGGGTGTATGGCCCCGCCCCATGCAGATTTTAGCCAATCCAATGCTTTTGAAATGGGAAAGCATTGGATTGGCTAAAAAGCAGCAATTCTGATGATGCCATCAAGAAGGCGGTTCGGGGGCAGGGGAAATAAAGTGAGTTCTTAATTCCTTTTAATGGGGCTGGAGGAGGGGTGGAGGCAATCCACCTAAATGGCGGGCTTAACACTATAGGAATACATGTTTGCAGTCCTGACACTATGGTGTTCCTTTAAAAGAACATTATAGGGCCAGTGTTAAAAACACCGTCTATACCCCCTGGCCTGTCTTCCTCCCCTAAATATAGTAAAATCTTACATTTCCTTTAATCCAGTCTGCTGCTGCTGGCTCTGCCTGCTTGGCTGACATGATCAGAAGTGTTGATCAAAGCCAATCACCATGCTTTCGCATAGGAAAACATTGGATTGGCTGAGCTTGTCAAGGAGGCAGATCAGGGGAAAAACCAGAAGAAACCAAACACACCCCAATGAGCATCTTCTCATACAAATGCATTGAATCATCTGCACAGTGTGTAGCACTGCCCCAGGAAGCACCTCTAGTAGCCATCTGAGGAATGGCCAGTTTAGGTGTCCCTAGGCTGCAACGTAAACACTGCATTTTCTCTGAAAAGACAGCGTTTACTGCAAAAAAGCCTGAATGGACTGATTATACTCACCAGAACAAATACAATAAACTGTAGTTGTTACAGTGACTATAGTGTCCCTTTAATATAATACACGCATATTTATATATGCATAATATTCAAAAATTTAAGTAATCAACTTGTGTCCCAACTAACCTACACATGTACACACATTCTTTGACAACTACTGACCCACACACTGTCATTCTGACATACCCACAAACACACTCTTTGACCTATTTACACACAAATTACATCAAACCCACACACCGTCATTTTAACACACATACCCACACTCCATATTCAAACACAAATAGTGACCCACTTACACACAAACTATATCAGACGCACATACCCACAAACACACACACTCTGACCAATACTAATATGGTTTGATAACATTGATCATGCTCTCCTCCTTCAAACTCTTCAATCGCTCAATTTCTGTCCTCTCATGGTTTTCCTCTTATCTCTCCCAACGCTCATTCAGTGTCTCCTTTTCCAAGGATACCTCCTCCTGTCTCAGTTGGAGTTCCCCAAGGCTCTGTCCTTGGTCCCCTTCTAATTTCTCTTTATACTACCTCTCTTGGCAAACTTATTGCCTCTTTTGGATTCCACTACCACCTGTACGCTGATGACACTCAGAAATACCTCTCCTCCCCGAACCTCTCCCCTGCCAAGTGTCACTGCTTGCCTTTCTTCCATCTCTGACTAGATGTCCTTGCGCTTTCTAAAACTCAATCTCTCTAAAACTGAACTCCTTGTCTTTCCTCCTCCTCCTCCTCCTCCTAATACTTTTCCTCCTCTCTCCCTTCAGGTTAGTGATATCCACATAAGTCCACCCTTGCAAGCACACTGTCTTAGCGTCATACTTGACTGTGGCCTTACCTTTGATCCTCACATCCAATTTGTTGCCAAATCCTGTAGATTCCAACTTAAAAACATAGCCTGCATTCGCCCCTTTCTTACACAAGATGCTACCAAGGAGCTTGTCCATGCTCTAGTAATTTCCCGCATGGATTATTGTAACCCTCTCCTGATTGGTCTACCCAAAAGCTGTATTGCCCCGCTACAGTATGTAATGAATGCTGCCGCCAAAGTGATTTTCCTCTTTAGTCGGTCCTCTCACCCCTTACATTGGTTCCCTGTATCCTATAGGAGTCAATTCAAAGTGCTAACCCATACATTTAAAGCACTGAATAATTCTAGCCCCTCTTGTATCTCTTCACAGATCCATAGGTATGCCCCTCCTCGTTCCCTCTGCTCTGCCCGTGACCACCTCCTGACCGCTGCTCGCACCCGTACGGCCAACTCACGCTTGCAAGACTTGGTGGCTCCTTTCCTATGGAATAGCCTGCCTACCGCCATCAGACTCTCCCCTAGTCTTCAATCCTTTAAGAAGTGCCTAAAAACCTCTCTCTTTAGGAAAGCTTATGGCCTCCCAGAGTAACCTCTACCTTACATACCTGTCTCTTGCTCGCTCCTATAGGGCAGTTCTTTACTCTCTCCTCTAGCCCTGCTTCACTCCCACCCTATTTGAGTGATATTTCCTGTCCTAACGTGTCTTACACCCCACCTCCTATAGACTGTTAGCTTTGAGCAGGGTCCTCTTCAATCTTTAGTTCCTGTAAGTTTTGTTGTAATTGTCCTATTTATAGTTACATCCCCCCTCTCATAATATTGTAAAGCGCTACAGAATCTGTTGGCGCTATATAAATGGCAATAATAATAATACACACTCCATGTTCAAACACAGACAAACACACACAGTAACCCACTTACACACAAACTACATCAGTCCCACATACGGTACAGCCCCAGTAAAAATGCCGGACGCCAAGCTGTATCCTGGCGGTCACAAGATCTGTGCATAGCGAGGTATGCCTGTAGCTCGTCCTACCTCCCCATGCCTGGCAGTCCACCGTGGCCCTTATCCGCCTTTTTCAACAAACGGCACAGTCCGTCCACAGCACCAATACTACCCCAGGCAGCCCTTGCTGCTTAAAATAATAGAAACACATTGCTTGCCTGGGTGTCGGGCGATATAAATTCCCCATTCCTGCACAACATGTTATATTGCTCACACAACTCCACTTTCTTCTACAATGGACAAACGTACACCAGCATCTTACTTTGTCACAGCAACATAGCGTGAGGACGTCCAGCAATGCTATAGCACACGGAATGTGTGCTATAATCACGGAAGTGCCCTCTAGTGGCTGTTTAGTAGACAGCCACTAGAGGTGGAGTTAACCCTGCAAGGTAAATATTGCAGTTTATATAAACTGCAATAATTACACCTGCAGGGTTAAGGGTAGTGGGAGTTGGCACCCAGACCACTCCATTGGGCAGAAGTGGTCTGGGTGCCTGCAGTGTCCCTTTAACTTTTCACTTTATTATTATTTTTTTTAATCAGAGCCATGGTCAACTTGTAGATAAGCTTAAGATAAATAGGAACACTGGCAGGATCCTGACAGACAGTTTCTGTAAGAAATAGTTGTAACAGTGTGGGTTTTAATTGTGAAATATAAAAAATGATGCACTGTATTAAAGGGAAACTATATTGACAGGAAAACAAAGTTGTTTTCCTGGCACTAAAGCCCTCTATAGTACCCCCCTCCCCCTTTGGTCAATTACCTGATTCCAGTGCCGATGTCCCTCGGCGTTGGTTCAGGCTCCATGTACGCTCTTCAGCCGGCAGCGGGGGACATAATGCGCATGCGCGGCGATGGCTATACAATGCTTTGCTATGGGGTTTCAGGTGATGCTGGATGTCCTCATACATCGCGTGCGGACGTCCAACGTCAGTTAAAGGACCACTATAGTGCCAGGAAAACACACTCTTTTTCCTGGCACTATAGTGCCCTGAGGGTGCCCCCATCCTCAGGGACCCCCTCCCGTCAGGCTCTGGGGAGAGGAAGGGGTTAAAATCTTACCTTTCTCCAGCGCCGGGCGGGGAGCTCTCCTCCTCCTCTCCGGCTGAATGCGCATGCGCGGCAGGAGCTGCACGCGCATTCAGACAGTCTCATAGGAAAGCATTCATAATGCTTTCCTATGGACGCTGGCGTCTTCTCACTGTGATTTTCACAGTGAGAAGCACGCAAACACCTCTAGCGGCTGTCAATGAGACAGCCACTAGAGGCTTTAGAGGCTGGATTAACCTATTTATAAACATAGCAGTTTCTCTGAAACTATGTTTATAAAAAAAAAAAAAGTGGTCTGGGTGCCTAGAGTGGTCCTTTAAGTGACAAAATGGCACCTAACGACCCAGAAGTCCCTCTAGTGGCTGTCTGGTAGACAGCCCTGGTAAAGTTAACCCTTTTGGTAATTATTGCAGTTTATTCAAAACTGCAATAATTACCAATGCAGGGTTAAGAGACCTGGCACACTGCACCCAGATCACTTTTAATGAGCTGACGTGGTCTGGGTACCTATAGTATCCCTTTAATACAATATTCCACCTTGTGATCTAAGCTCCATGAAATGATGGGGCAGGGTTTTCAGCATTAGGAGACCAACATTCTAGTAAATTGAATACTCCTGGGGAGATCTGTCAAGCAAAATCCAAGTGCTATTCTTGGGGCAAAAAACTAAATATTGAGCAATCACCCTAAAAAAACAAAACAAAAAAAAAAACACACAACAATGAAAGGCATATCAACATTTTTGGCCCAAATAGAACTGGATACCCTACCATAATAGGTCACACCACTGACATGCCACTTAGACAAAGTTCCAATACAAGGATTTTATCCTTTTACCACTGTCATACCATAAACCGCATAATATCAGGAAAGCATGGCTTCATGTCATGTTCTCACTGTTAACCCCTTAAGGACACATGACATGTGTGACATGTCATGATTCCCTTTTATTCCAGAAGTTTGGTCCTTAAGGGGTTAAACATCCAATGGAACTAATTGAAAGTCCGCTGATAGTTGGATTCATAATTCCTGATTAAATGGAATATTGATATTAATAGTAATACATGCATTACATGGGCAATAAACATGCCCTATATCTTACCTCTTCCTCCTCCTCAGACTCTGGTTCTTCGGGGACCTCATCATTGTCTTGGATGGTTCCGATTAGGTCCAAATCTGAAAACATTGTTACAGCAGGGTCTGTCTCCCCTCTCTCTCTAAATCTATTTACCTTACAGCCAGCCTATGCTTTATAACAGTTCTATGGGACGGCTATAAAAGTCATATCTGTTTATAAATCCCCTTTAATCAGAATAAAGTCTCCTCTCGGTTCCCTGGTATTACACACGTGGGACCAACCACAGCTGCCATTAACCGGAAGGCTTCACAAGCTCTAACCCGGAAGCCACATGCACATGGTTGCAGCAGAGTAAAGAATTCCGCCACCTAGTGGCTCAGTTACAAAGCTCCAGGTTACCAGGCTCTGGTTGCAGGAGTTCACTTGATTCTTATGGGGTGTATTCACAAAAAATTTAATTGTAGAGAATTGAATTTGAATTTTGCCTTTTTTTAATTTATTTTTTATTGTCAGTTCAATACAAATTATTTTTTAGGGAATACTTGCTTTTTAGCCTAGTTTTTGCAATTTGGGTTTCTTTTCATGTCAATTGACTATTTGGGGGTTTATTCACTAAACTAAATTAAACCTAAATAAATTAATAAATAAGTTAAACTAAATTAAGGCTAAAATTGCTGGGTTTTTTGGCATTCATTTATCTAATTCAGCTTTAGTCGTAGTTTTCCTATTTTTGTCTAAATTTTGCAGGCCAGTTTCCAATTCAGTGTTTAGTTAATACACCCAAAACTGAGAACGGGGGTCCTACCAAACTGGAATCTGAATGGCGAGACTGGAGCTAACGAAATAAAGCTTGTTAGATCATTTTTGTAAATGATGTATCTTAACCTCAAGTCTTCCATTCAGGACTCGTTTTGCTACAATTCTGAGTTTAGTGAATAATCCCCTTAAACCATAAATTATGGCGCATAGGAAATCAAATAGCAAAAACTTGACTTGAACGTAAATTGTAAAGAACTGAAAATAGAATTGCAAATCTAAGGCTGAAAAAGTCAAGCAATGATGTCAGTTCAGTTAAAGAATTGTTTTGGAGTCGACACTTTTAGCCTGAATTTTGACATTTGGATTAACTTTTGCTATTCAGTGTTTAGTAAATAGCCCTGCCACTCTAGTAAACACACATAGCTAATCAAAATGTCAAGGTAAATCCCACAGTCCAGTCATGCACAATACATATATGGTGACATTAAAGGCACAGTTTAGGCACTATAACAACTTCATGCAATCTAAGTTGTTATAATGCCAAACTGGCGCACTCTTACATTCGAGAATGGTTTAACTCCAAAGTTGTCTCCAGCACGGATCCTCAGGTTCCCCCAGGTGGTATACAGCTTATGAAATCTCAGTTTCAGGACGCGCCGAGTGACGCCGTTAGGGGCGCTTCTGATAGGCTGAGAGTATTAGCCTACTGCTCTCAGCCAATCAGTGACTTCCCATTCATAAAACTGGCTTGAAAATAAACTTACCTTTTTTTAGATGAAGTTGTTTTGGTGCCAGGAGTACCCCTTTAAAACAACTAAATCTACTTATAGACCGCTAGAAAAATCTAAAGAAACAGGTCTAAACCACAATCGATTTCGGTGGGATAGCGCTGATTTTAGGGTCTGGTCCTGAAATCCCAGGTTTTGTTTTTTGGTGTCCAGCTTTTTTTTATTTTTTATTATTCTTTATTTTGAGAGTTTTGCTTTTTTTGGGGGGTGGGGGATACAGAAAGTAAAACAGGGGGTAAGCAGTTGTAGTCCAGTTTTCACAACATGTACATATTCTTGTTGTAACATACCGGTACTTTTCATGAAAAAACTGTCACATATTAAGTAACATGCTTTTCGTCAATGCTGGAGTTTGTATCTTTTATTCTTGGTTTCTGTTTGAATAGCAGTTCTGTTCTATGGACGTTGGGGTGGGGGGGGTGGGGGTACAGAAAAGAAACGGGGGGGTCAACATTTTTCATTCAGTTTTCCCTACGTACACTGATGGTAGTTGTCTTTGTGTAGGTTTGCATTGATGTGGGTGAGGAGGGGGGATGAGGGTAGTCTGATGCCATTTACAAGTTGGTAGTAGTGCCATTGCCGGGTGTTTTATTGGGTTTAAGTTTGCAGTTACCTAGGAGCGTGCAGTTTTCTTTGGTAATTCCTTGTTCATTCACTGCATTGCCTAGATATAGGTGGCGGTGGAATTTGTTAGATGTCGTAGGTACCCTTGTGGGGATTGGAAGCCTGCCTTGTAAATAGTGTGCAATGGTGGGTGTTTGCAACTGTGGTTCGGTTGGGGTCGTTGCAGGGTGCGTCATTAGTCGTGGTGATTCGTGTCTTTTTGTTCTTACTGGTGTTGCAGCCTTTCGTTTGGGTATTGTAGGGTCTCAGTGTGTTATTGTCGTGGAGGTTTTCAGTTGTCTCTTGTCTGTTCAGGGTACTGCTGTGTCCTGCTTTGTTGTTGTACGTGGGGGTGGGTGGGGTGGGGTATGGCTTTAAGGGGTTCAGGGGTTTGGGCTTCGGTGACGGTCCGCGGATCGTCCGGGCGCACAGCGCCCCCCTAAATGGGTAGCGGTGGGCTGTATGGCGCAGGGGTGGTTGTGTGCCGTGGTTGCTGGCTTGGGTAAGTGCGTTGGTTTTCAGGTTTTCTCCAGGGGTGTTGATCTATTTGTGTATAGGTTTTACCATGGTATGGTTGTGTCTCCCTCTAGCCATGGTTCCCATATTTTGTGATACTGTTTGGGTGAGTCATATACTTGTGCTGTGAGTTTATCCATGTGCGAGCTGTCAGTTATTTTTCCTGTGTCGGGATACGGGTTGTGAACCACAGTTCCTCTATGGCCCTTCATGTTGCTAGGGCTATGCGGGCTATTAATTTATTTTGGGCTCTGGTGAATGTATCTATTGGTTTGGAGAGTAGAAGTGCCCAGGGATCTGTGGGGCAGGGTTTGTACAGTATCTTGGCTATCAGTTGTGTGACACTGTGCCATAGAGGTTGGAGTTTTGGACACGTCCACCAGCAATGTAGGAATGTGCCCTTTTCCCGGCATAGTTTCCAGCATGTGTTCGTCGGTATTTGGTGCATAATGGCGAGGCGTTGTGGTGTGAGATACCAGCGGAACAGCATCTTGTATGCCTGTTCCTTGTGTGTGACACATATTGATATGGATGCCGTTGCTTCCCATATGTCTGACCAATCGGTGGCTTCCTCAGGGGGGCCTTAGTCTGTTTCCCACGCTGTTATGTATGGGAGGGCCAGTTGTGTGTGGTGGTTGGCTATTGTCAAGTACATGTCAGAGATTTGCCCTTGTCTATTAGGCTGCTTTGTGCAGTCATATTCAAAGCGAGTGAGTGGGGCTGTGCCGGCTTGTCGTATAATCGGGGTTGCTGCGAAGTTGTATATATCTAAAGTGATCAAAGGTTGTGAGTGAGGATGCGTCTTTATTTTGGTAGAGGTGTCCCAATCGTGATATGTCTCGTTGTTCGAAGTGGGCGAAATGTTTTGGGGTGAGTCCTGGTGGGAATAGTTTGTTCCTCCAGATTGGGGTCATGGGGGAGAGGTAAGAAGATAGCTCAAATTTGTCTCTGAGTTTTGGTGTCCAGCTTTTGAGGACACCTGGAAACTGTTTCCAAAAAGTGCAGCAGGAGCTCATCACTAGACCCATTCGCTCTATGTTTAATGGAACTAAGAATCTGCAGAAAGCAGTCTGCCCTCAGTGGGCTGGCCTGTGTATTTGGCAGGCAGCCAGGCTGACCTCTCAGTTTATAGGGTGGACCCACCACTATTCCAGGCGGTTCTGCCCCCTTTGGGCAGTGCTACTAACACAACTTGCATCACTGTCTGCCCCTGTTACCTCGCCCACCAGCGCTCTGGTTCACGAGTGAAGTCACTCAAAAACAACCCGTTATATATGCGCAAAGTTCTCTTAGACATCCCCCCTCAAGAAATGTATTACAGTTTTTTTTTTCCAGATTCTATACCCCTTCCTTTTTGAAAACTCGAATCTCCCAGGTTTTATTGTCTGTATTCGCTTTCCTAAATCATGTCTCTGTTATTTTTGTTTTTTAAAGGAACACTCCAAGCACCATAAACACTACATCATGCTGTAGTGTCTATGGTACCAGGTGCCCTGCTACCCCCAGTATGAATGGTCAAACCATTTTGCAGTGGCTTGCCTACTTACCTGGGCACTGCTGGGCACCAGTCAACTCCTCCTTGAGATCTGGAAGCACCCAACGGCGCAGGGCTTGGGTCATTGGCTGAGAGTGATCAGATGACGCTCTCAGCCAATAAGCAGGCCATGACTAGCAGAGCTAAGCTAATGACAGCTAACAGAAGCTCCATGCAGGGGCTTCCAGCTCTCAATGGAGCAATGTGTATCAACTCCCAGTCAAGAAAACATAATGTGGAAGACCCCCAAAAAGGAATATATGTTATATGTTAGCCAAGCTGACTGGCACCTTCTCTGGCAAGTCCCACTCCAAGCTGCTCATGTACAGATAATGATCTGAGTGCACTTTGCACAGAGCACGCACATTTTAATGTTATGCTTGTTCATTCCATGCTTTAGATATTTCCCCAGTGTTCCACTTTTGATGACAACCGTATACCTCCCAACATTTTAAAATGGACAAAGTGGGACACTTTACACAGACTGATTTCTAAACACATTTATTGTAGTTTAAAGACAAATTACTGTAAGTATTATTGCTGCGGAGCCCTGTTATTATTATTATTATTATTATTATTGCCATTTATATAGCGCCAACAGATTCCGTAGCGCTTTACAATATTATGAGAGGGGGGATGTAACTATAAATAGGACAATTACAAGAAAGCTTACAGTAACTATATGGAACTCTTAGAAAAGCAAATATCAGCATAGAAAAGAGGGATAGAGGAATGTGGGCCCAAAATAGGTGCTGTCCCTTCTAAACAGGGACACTAGTGAGGTATGCAGCTGGGACAGGAGCCAACATTCAGGACTTTGCCATTAAATGTGGGTTGTTGAGAGGTATGCTTTCACAAATTTCATTAATATTATAATTTATTATGCGCTAAAATATTCCCCAGCGCTTTACAATTCTAGATATCTGACAGCAAGTAATTGACATACAAAAATGAAGAAGCTCCTGTTAAAACAAGCTGACAATCTATGAAATAAGAACCAGTCATTTTATTGTGTTTTTGGAGGAACTGACTTGGTTCAAGATCCTAGATCTGTTTTCCCTCATCGATTCTCTTAAAGGAACACTACATGCACCCAGACAAGTTCATCTCATTGAAGTGGTCTGGGTGCAATGTCCCTGTCCCCTTAACCCTGGGGAAGCCTATTCTAAAGGCAATCTGAAGGCATGCAAAGCATCATAGGAGTTGTAGTTTTACAACATTACTACCATTTGGGCACCCCTGCTTTAGTGGCTGTCTTCCAGACAAGCTTCTTCAAACTCTCTTACGGGGAAAGCATTGAATGACGTCGGGGGAAGAGATCTATCAATCGCATAGAAACTTCGGCGCTGAAAAGAGGTAAGTGGAAAAGGTGTTTTTAGCCCTTTATTCGCTGGGAGGTAGGTGTGGGGGTGGACCTTTAGTTAAAGGCAGAGAGACACTATATTGTTAGGAATACAGTTTTGTATTCCTGACGCTATAGTGTTCCCTTAAGTGAAACCAGGACAAATGAAAATGAAATGCTTGTTATGTGCAAGTGTTTTTACAGAGTTCCGCACATACTCAGACATAATGACGGATTCACAAGTCAGCCCAGGTGCATGTGACATGCAGGTGTTGACATGTTCTGGTTTCTGTGTCAAAAAACATTGACAAAAAATGCAACTTTATAAAACTTATTAGCGTTCAGAAAGCCCTACGGGCCAGTTTGAGAGAATCTGACATCATATCTAGTCATGTGATACTTGTTTACCGACAGAAGTCCATAGCAACCAAAAGAGGTGATACTCCATGTAGTATCGCAGAAAGTATACATGGGCAAACACACTAGTGAATTATGATCCCAAGTAACATAACTAGGGAAATTTAGCATTAATTCCAGTTGTTTGTTTGATAGACAAAATACATCGTTGTATATATATATCATGTCAACGTTCCAGGAGAGGTTATTAAAGGAATACTCAGGGCATCATAACAACTTCACCATAATTAAGTTGTTATGGTGCAAGTAGATCCCTAATGGCTTACGGTGGTCTCATGAGGAATGTGGCCCTTTTCCTGATCCAGGGGATCACTGCATTAGCTCCTGTTTTATCATGCAACATTCTGTTTGTTTTCAATTATTTCTTTGAATTAGTTTTTTGTGTGTTTATTTTTTAAAATGGTGATAGGAGCCACACTAAATCCAAGCAGCCACCCGGTGCTCCGGAGCAGGACCAGCAATCCCACAACGACAAAACAGCACAAAAAAATCTGCAGGCACTCAAGGTGTTAAAGTTGAGTGCCTGGAGAATTTCTTGTGCTGCTTTGACTTATTTTTAAGACACATAAAAGATTCTCAAATTCAAATTTTCTATGTTTTAATTCAATTCATTATTTTAAGGTTTCATTAGGATAAATGGGTCCTCTGCTCACTGCGCCTATTGGGGTATCAGCTACACCTCGCTGAAAAGGTCAAAAGAAACGACAAAACGATTGTTCAGGGTTGCTGCATCTCTCGTGCCGAAGGAACTTGCTGGAAATCTACTAAGTTTTCAGAGCTTTTGCCTCTTCTCACAGTTCTCGTATTTTCTGTTTTTGCATAACCCCTTAAGGACACATGACATGTGTGATATGTCATGATTCCCTTTTATTCCAGAAGTTTGGTCCTTAAGGGGTTAAAGGACCACTATAGTGCCAGGAAAACATACTCGGGCTCTAGGAGGTGGAAGGGGTTAAACTTACCTCTTTCTCCAGCGCCGGGCGGGGAACTCTCCTCCTCCATAGCGACGTCATCGGCTAAATGCGCAAGCGCGGCAGGAGCCGCGCGCGTATTCAGCCAGTCCATAGGAAAGCATTCTCAATGCTTTCCTATGGACACTGGCGTCTTCTCACTGTGAAAATCACAGTGAGAAGTGCGAAAGCGCCTCTAGCGGCTGTCGCCTCTAGCGGCTTTCTCAGAAACTGCTATGTTTATAGAAGAAAGGGTTAATCCTAGCTGGACCTGGCACCCAGACCACTTCATTAAGGTGTTCCTTTAAGGTTTTATTACTACAATCACAATGATTTCAATTACATTAACCCCTTAAGGACACATGACATGTGTGACATGTCATGATTCCCTTTTATTCCAGAAGTTTGGTCCTTAAGGGGTTAAGAAGGGCATTGAGCTTTTGACCCAGCACCCTGTTGGTCCTCATCTAGCCCCAAACATCTTTCCATCAAAAAGAATAAAAAGACATGTGACTAAGCTCCAGTACTCTGACCGAGTACCTCTGCTAAGTCTGCTTCCTTGCTCCTGCAGGGGACTCTGGAGCACTTCAGACCCAGTTGCCAAACCTGACTGGGCTCTGTCAGAAACTCTTCCACCCAACCAGGCTACAGCTCTCTTCTCCCAGGAAGGTATCGTCTCCTCTGACTTTGCCTCTTCGTCTCCTTTCCCAGGCAGGTTTCCACACCTCTGCCTGTTATGTGATTAGCTACGGCCTTTACAAAGGCACTTTTAGAAGGGGTAGGCAACCTTTGTCACTTCAATTGTTGTGGATTACATCTTTCATAATGCTTTTACAGACATAATGCTTGCAAAGCATCATAGGAGACATAGAGCACAACATATAGAGTGCCAGAAGGTTGCCTACCCCTGTACTATAGGGAAATGTAAAAGTTCACTGGCACGTGTAACAGAGCTCTGGGACTCTGGCTGTGTTCCCTCTCGGAGTCTTGTTATCACAAAGCACATACATTTATAAAGTCAATCACAACAGGGGGTCATCAACAGGGATCATAGTTTCCCTCCCTGGCGCTTTTGAGTATGCAACCAGACCAATTACCGCTAATCTAATTAGCTTCCAGACAACAGGGCGCCTTCATTGAATGTCCCTAAAAACACACATTTAAATATTACAAATCCCACACATGTGGTATCCCCGGATAGCTTGTCCGCGAGCGCCCTAACTGTAAAAAAAAAAACCATTGTGATCCATCATAGGGGGTCCGAGCAGCATTTGATTAAAGTTTCAGCGGGTTGTGCGAAAGTTCCTATCCACTCAGCAGTTCCACACAGTTTCTAGGTTTGTTCTGGTCGGTCGCATGGAGCCCTCATTATTGATTAGTTTGTGGAAGCCCAGTGTGGGCAGGCCAGACTGGGTTTCCAGGTAACGTTATGCCCCTTATAAGCACAGGGTGACTTAGATATCAGAGGGAACTGGGTAACGTTAAAAGGGATTTCCCAATGACTCTGTCATGACCCCCCTCCAAAACCCAAACCTACCCCCATATGTCCTGATTCTCAGGGGGTTACCGTGACACCCACACATTCCAAGACTAGAATCCCGTGCCCGTCGCAGCATGTCTAGGATTGATTGAGTTTGCATGTTATAGCAATTCTTATTCTTATGAAGTGGTATTTGGAAATGTAACCTTGCAAGCAGTAATAAATAGCAAAATAAACAGTAAGTCTATTTGTTTCTGTTTTGTTTGCCTTAAATCACTTTCATTTCCCCTCCCTTATGATCTGAGCTATTCTAGCTCACTCCTGTCTTTCTCTTCCTCGTTACAGTTATGAGAATGGAAACCGAAAGCAGTGGATGGGAGGTTTCCAAGCCCATGTATTTATACCAGCAGCTGACTCACCAGAAATCATTACAGTCTGCAGAGTGCTAGCCGAGAGATACAAGCAGAACCTCAAATAATCAAGGTACGGATATACATTGTGTCTGCTGGGGGATTAAGAATTTACAGCAATCTGACAGATAACTGGGGTTGTGGGAGGACACAGACAGAGACCTGAATACAGAGACAAAGAGACTTTATGATATTGAAAGGCAGAATAAAGCATGTAAACCGGTTTATATAGATTGATACATAGGTAAATTATAAATCAGATATTTCTATGACATGTATATCTACAGATAAACTTAAATACATAAAGGGAATCAACACAGTAAAGGAGAAGACCATTTTTTAAATGAAGAAAAACTAACACATTGTACAGCGCTACGGAGTCTGATGGCGCTATATAAATGATAAAATAATAAAAATAATAAGTAAAATAATAATAATAACACAACAAGAGGACATCATCTTAAATTAGAGGGGCAAAGGTTTAAAAATAATATCAGGAAGTGTTACTTTACTGAGAGGGTAGTGGATGCATGGAATAGCCTTCCAGCTGAAGTGGTAGAGAGTAACACAGTAAAGGAGTTTAAGCATGCGTGGGATAGGCATAAGGCTATCCTAACTATAAGATAAGGCCAGGGACTAATGAAAGAATTTAGAAAATTGGGCAGACTAGATGGGCCAAATGGTTCATTCTATGTTTCTAGACGTTCCTGCAAGCTAGGTTAATAATGGGATAGTTATACGTTAGTATTAATATACTGACAGCCTTAGTAACAGGTTGTTTTATACATACATCACTCCTCACTGCCTATTTACTATACTGGTGACAGTAAGTATGACACATCGAAATATAGAGAAAGGAGGGGCAGGGGCATATTCACTAAACAGTAAAATGTAAACTGAGAAAGCTGAGCTTAAACTGAGAATTAACGCACAGGATTATTCCCTCAATTGAGAATTAAAAATGAATTTCACATTTAAGGCCAAAGTAGCCAAACTGTTAGGATACCTGACTGGTTCTGCTTTTTTTTACCTTGATTTTGAAATTCACTTTGAATACTCACTTTAGTGAATAAGCCAGCTATTATTTCATTTAGACTAAAACACAGGAGTTGGCAATCATTCCAATTCGGCAACGTTGGAGGTTAATTCTGTGACCGTAGCTATTTTTGTCTTAATTTGTGAAATCAGTTGCCTGCTCACCACAACTTGCTGTTTAGTGAATCGGCCCATTAAGCAGTCTGTTGGACCAGGCAGACTGGTTTTTGAGAACTCCTGAAACAAAATTGTGATTATACATAAGTCATTGTTTCCAGTAAATCAGTCCCGATGTGTTTAGCGTCAAACTTTCAGAGTATTCTTGCCAAGTGTTATTGTACAAACCGTCTAGGAAGAAACCCTAGCCGTTAAATCACAAGACAAAGAGAACGGGGTATATGTGTCATAAAACAAACATGAAAATAAGTCTGCTTGGCAAGTCCTCATGGGTTAAATCATGTTGGTGACAACTGGAAAATCCCTTGAAATGGACTACAATTAAGTCATTTTATTTAACTCTTTGTATAGCTCAAATGATTTTGTGGAATTTACAACTGATAGTCTGTTCTAAGGTTGGGTGAGTTTTATTACTGGGACATAATCAGAACACCACAACACTTGCAATGTACTTTGTAAGTTAAAATGAAGGTTCATTGGCATAAAGGGACAATGTACGCTCTGTAACTGTTTTATCACATTGAAGTGGTTATAGTGTCTGGAGTCCCCTAGTGCCAGCATTTTGTTCAGTGTTACCATGTTAATGTTTTAATGCTAAATGAGAGTCTCCAGCCCAAGCTCTCTGTGTTGCTTTGGCTAATAAGGAAGCATTAGCCATAGCCACAATTGGTGGCGGTGTTTGGCTGAGAGTGTCAGCTGACCACTTTTATCCTATCACTGCTCCTGTGGTTGGTATGAATTGGTATGGCTAGTAGGAAGTGTGTAATCTCTGCCTTAGGCACACTTCCAGTGGGGGTTGGTCGGTGTGTGGTCTAGGAACCTCATTTAGTGTTAAAGGAGCACTATAGGGTCAGGAACACAAACATGTATCCCCGTGGGCCCCTCTTGCCTTACATAAATATAGCAAAATCTTACTGTATTTAAGCCTTAAGCTCTAACTCTGCATGCTATTTGCCTCAGAAAAACAAGCAGTCTGCTGACATCATCAGAAGTGGTAGCCTGATCCAATCACAGTGCTTCCCCATAGGATTGGCTGAGACTTACAAGGAGGCAGATCAGGGGCAGAGCCAGCATGATTCAAACACAGCCCTGGCCAATCAGCATCTCCTCATAGAGATGAATTGAATCAATTAATCTCTATGAGGAAAGTTCAGTGTCTGCATGCAGAGGGATGAGATACTGAATGTTTGGATGCATTTTAGGCAGCCATGACCCAGGAAGGATCTCTAGCAGCCATCTGAGGAGTGGCCAGTGAAGTTATCACTAGGCTATAATGTAAACACTGCATTTTCTCTGAAAAGACAGTGTTTACAGCAAAAAGCCTGAAGGTAATGATTCTACTCACCAGAACAAATTCAATAAGCTGTAGTTGTTCTGGTGACAATAGTGTCCCTTTAAATTGCTCAAAACTGGTTTAACACTGGCACTATAACCAATTCAATTAACCAAGTTCATTTAAAATGTGTTTTTAGAAGCATTTTTTCTTTTTTTTTACTAGGGCAATAGACCTAAAATATATAGTGAAATCAGATGCATCTGTATAAAAATAAAATATTATCGCAGAGTTTCAGCCAGGTTGGGATACATTACCACATGTCATTTTTACAATCCCTTCCCCTCCTCTGGGAAAATGACAAAGAACCTAATATCAACCAAAAGTGTACATGATTTGCAATGAAATTTTTGTGGCAAATCAGTTGCCTTGGATTACTACTTTCCTCATCAAAAGCTCTCTTGGGGCAGAAAATACTCTTACATCGCTATAATATTCAGTACTAAAGTTTTTTGGTAATCTACCTTTTTATTTTGTCTGCAAAATATTTAATGGTGTATAAATGTCTTTAATGAAGTGTTGGTGCATATTCATTCCTACTTTTAATTGCTAGTTGGTGCATATTCATTCCTACTTTTAATTGCTAGATGGTTTCACTAATGTAGCACTGTGGCGGTCTGCCAAAGTATCACCGCCACGTATACCCTTTTCCCAATACAAGAACCCAAAATAATCCACAAGGTAAAATAACCCTCCACACATGAGCCAAGGGCTGGGAGAAGACTAGTTTAATGGCAGTACAGGCATCAAATTTATAACGTCAGTAAATTCCTCCTCTGTGCCTGAGAGATAATTGAGTCAGGAACTGTACTAAACTCAATTATCTCCAGGAGCAGAAAAACGTACAATTTTACATCACCCCAAAAGGACCCCCAACATACATGGAAACCCCACAAAAGTCACATCCCTGGATAGCCTGGATCTGGGCGAACAATATATCCTAAAATCACCCAGGTCCGTTGGGTAGTTTTCGATCGCCATCGCAGGGAAGTTCTGAACGGTCTGCCACGAGGTAGAAGCCCAAAATAGTTCCAGGGAATTGGTGGCAAGAGACGGTCTCCGTTTGTGGGGTTTTGTACGAAAACCACATACTGCCTGTTCCAGTTCTATTTCAGTTAGAGACTACCGTGTTCGGTAGTCTCTAACTGAAATAGAACTGGAACAGGCAGCAGGTTCATGATGACCGATGTTTGCGGGAGTGCCTGGCCGAAAAGAGTTTGAAGCACTCGATGACCTAGTTCTGCTGCCAGCGTTTGGGAGTCAAGATGGACACCATCCATTGTCCCGACCACTTGCATTCGCAGACACGAAATGGTGGCCAAATTAACAAGTTCCTTTGCGGGTTTTCATACAGGTACTTAACATTCCATGTTTTAATAGGTCTCTGGGGTGGTCTTAGTTCGGGAACCGAACAAAATAAACAAAATAAAACTGGGACATGAATCCAGATGAACAGAAAGAGCCAAACGGGATGGGGTACTCCTTCACAAGCACCCTAGGTCACATGTAATGCACAGGTGTGTGATTCTTTAAAGGGACACCCTAACCACCACTATCCATGCAGTCTGGCAAATGTAAGCATTTCCGTTTGGTAGAAACAGCAATATTTACCTTTGTCAGAATGCCACTCTGAATTTTGTGTCCTGCCCCACCATTTTCGTGGGACCATTATGAATTCTTGGTTCTGATCCACCCTAAGCATGCCACTGGCCTGCTCCCTTTTGACTTACCCATCCCCCTCTAATCCTGTCCCACAGAGTCCTGCACCAGTTGTTTGTGCGATAGGAGCAGCCTCAGTCGAATCAATTTGTTAATGTTGCAAATCATGTAATTGGTGTTGTTTTACTATGGCTTTGGTGTTCTGAGGGTTTAGAACCTCTGCAGTGTCTGGCATACTTCCCAAGCGTCCCAAAAGAGGTTTGGAGTGTACGTTAGGCTTAGTAGGTTACTGTTGAATGATCAGGTTCTGCGATGGTCCTTGGGATAAAATAGTTACCCAGACTTGCCTGCCAACTTATGCTCAGCTGACTAGTGCTTGTTATGAGCTTCAATGGTAATTAGAATTAGTGAATTACTAAAGATTGTGATAGCAGTCATATCTATATAATGCAAAAAGAGAAGTCCTGCGCTCACTCCCATCACTACTGGGCCTGGCAGCAATGACTACAGTACACATCAGCCCCAATATATAGTATAGTATATAGTTTTTACTATATATTGGGGCTGATGTGTACTGTAGTCATTGCTGCCAGGCCCAGTAGTGATGGGAGTGAGCGCAGGACTTCTCTTTTTGTATTTGTATTTACTTTGTATCACACAGCCTTGTTACAATGCTGTCGCCCATCCCATGTGTTCCCTATTAAGGGTTAATAAGTATATAGTGGTGTATATAAAAAATACCCCTCTCTGTCTCATTAGAGATATCTTTGCCAGAAGCTCAAGGAAGCAGGCTGAAGGGTCAATGTAGAACCCGCTTAGGAGGGTCTGCCTTGACGTTGGCAGGCGGGCATTCCCTCCAATGGCCATTGGAGCAACTAAATGACCTCCTTTTGTCTAAATATACATAGTGATTAAGGAGAGAGCATATCTATATAATGCATTAAAACTGTCCGGAGTATGTCTGTTACATTTCTGTATTTGCAAGAAAATACTATATAATCCGTTTAATTTTCTCTTCTATTTAACAATGCATACATATTTTGATATGGCCGGTAAAAATAAGCAATTGTTTTGCCACCCCTTTTGCCACCTCTTTGAATATGAAGTTTGGTTGGTATTAGGTAGGTAGGAATAGCATTCAGTTACAATTGGTCCTCATCTGTAGTGTCCTTATAATAACACTGTATACAGCTATGCATGCTGGCATATGGAAAATCAGCTGCTGAGAGGTCATCCGTGTTTTCCTTTAAATTAGCATGACCCTCTTTTCTCCCTCCTCTCTTTACTCTCATGACCTGCACACCTTCGCCACAATAGAGTATTCTGAAATATTTTCCTCTTTACTCTTATTACGCCTTAAATTTGTGCTTCTGGGTTATTTAGCTTCTTTTTCTTACAGGTATTGCAGTGAAGATCGATGGAATTTCATGGGAGACCTCAGAATGAACATCCTAACCGAGCAAACTATAGAGGTGAGCGCCATTAAATGTGGTTTATATGTGGTTTAGGAAGACCAGGCCTCAAGTTAATATTGTTAAATAAGCTTTCCAAATGATTTCATATTTTTGGATAAACTTTTAAAATTAAAACAACAACAAAAAATAAAAAATAAATTATATATTTATATAAATATATATATAAATCAATATTTCACACAATATGAAAATATTACAAAACTAAAATATTTTTCATAATATTTGATCAGGCGATAGCGAACTTATGGCACGCCGAGCCCTCTCTGTGTTCTCATGTGTTCCAGATCGCCTGGGACAGTCCCGCATTTTGAGAGTCTGTTCCGGGTCCCGTGCACCCTCATTCTGGGACAATGTAGTGTCCCGGAATGAGCTGAGCTGCACTCAGGGGAGGGCTGGCAGCCTTACGCCTGGGGGGCAAAACCAGTCAAGTGGCTCATTGCACCACCAAATCAGTTCACCATCCATGCCCACCCTTTCCTGGTTTTATAACGGATATTGATGTTATGCTAATCACTAGCTCTTTGCCATACCGGCTCCTTCACGGCTCTGACTTTCAATGTTGTCAGAGTGCAGGCTGAGAATCTCTGAGCCTGTGCTCTAACTCACTAACTGAGCGCCGGAACCACGAGGGAGAGGATATAATCTGACTGCACCTACTGCTGGTGCGCACCAGTGAACCACTAGCGAATCGTTTAAATTGAATAGGCTGGTGTCCCCAACTTGTGAGCTGTGTTGGCCGCCGGGCGCCTCTGTTGTCATGGCACCCTGCGTGACCGCACAGCCTGCACACCCCAACGGCTGGCCCTGCTGACACACACTGATGTTACTACTTAGAAATCCCTCAATATTAATACAGACATCAGAGTAAACACCAATGAACTTTGGAAACAGAGCTGATCCCCCCAAATTTATAAAGATTTGCTTACTGGATTTGTTGTAAGATTAAATCATGCCTCCTCCTCTCTCTCTCCCATGCGCTGCTCTGTAGGCTGGGAGGAAGTGAAGAGTAATCACATTCTCCCAGCACAGTGGCACCTTTGGCTGCATGGGGAACAGCTGTTTAATGTAATGCTTGCAGGACGGCCAGCTGCCGCAGAACCTCTTTGTTCCCGTCTCTGCAAAGGGCTCCAGGCACTGCGGTAAAGACAGGTCTGGGCAGGAGGAGAGTGCAATCAGTGCACTCCCCTCCTGTGGGTCACCAGTAGACTGGTGCACCTACCCAGGATCACAGCCGGTGCAAGGATTTTTGCTGCCCTAGGTAAAAGAAAAATTTGCCGCCCCCCATGTGACATCACAATACCCCACCCATATGATCTGCCATATTAACTAATGCCAATGCTGCACACAGTGTGTGTTTACATTAAAAAGCCTGCAGGGACCGGCTATAGACACCAGAACCACTTCATTAAACTGAAGTGGTTCTGGGGACTATAGTGTCCCTTTAATGTGAGGTAAATTATTGATTAGTGTCACTAATAATATACTAGATTGCCTACTTACAACCAGATGAGGATGATGATGGGCTGCAGTTTGGCTCCACTGGTCTGGTGTAGAACAGGATCTCTGAAGGCTGTTTGTAACTGTGGTCACAAAATTCAAAGTTCCAGTAGAATGGGAAGCAGCTCCATTTTTTTGGGGCCCCTAAAACAGCTCAAGGTCTGGGCCCCAGAGCCTGACGGTGAGTATGCCCATAAGGCCCACCTAAAAGTCCACCTACATGTTCCACCCATGAGTTCGCTCACAGGGAGTGGAGTGTGTAGGGGATGTGTTATGTGTTATTGTAGAGGATCTAATGTGTGTGCTTATGGTATATAGTGTATAGGGATATCAGTTTGTGTAGGTGATGCAGTGTATTTGTTTGTAGTGGAAGCAGTGTGTGTTTATGTATAAGCGATGTATTGTGTGAATCTGTGTTTGTATGCATAGGGGATGCAAGGTGTGTGTCTGTAAGTGTGTGCATTGAGTGTGTGTATGAAATGCATTGTGTTTCTGTGTATATGTAAGAGAAGCAGTGTGTGTGTTTGCATGTGTGTGTAAAGGTTTGCATGGTGTGTTTCTGTGTATGTGTGCAAAGGATGCATTGTCTTTGTGTGTAATGGATGCATTGTGTGTTTCCCTGTGTGTAAGGGAAGCATGTTGTGTTTCTGTGTGTGTAGGGATGCATTGTGTGTTTCTGTGTATGTATAGGGATTGTGTGTGTGCGCGCGTAGTGTGAAAGAGCTCCCTGTCCTGCCCCCTGTCCTATAGAGCTCTCCCCTGCCCCTTAGTGGTCTCTCCTCCCCCCCCCCTCCCCTAGCAGTCACTTCTAACACCCACCCTACCTGTGCTCTTCTCATCCCCCCCTCCCAAACTCCGGTGTTCTTTTCTCCCCCCGCCCCCAAACCTCCGGTGTTCTTTTCACCCCCTCCCTCCCTGTGTTCTTCTCACTCCCCCCCTCCATGTGTTCTCCTCACTCCCTCCCGTTCTTCTCACCTCCCCACATGTGTTCTACTCACTCCCCCCACCCTCCCTGTGTTCTTCTCACTCCCCCACCCTCCCTGTGTTCTTCTTACTCTTCCCCCTCCTCTCTGTGTTCTTCTTACTCCGGGGGGTGGGAAGGGGGAAAACGGGGCAATTGTTTTTTCTGTGTCTGTGTATCTGTGAGTATGTGTGTGTCAGTGTGTGAATCTGTGAGTGTCTGTGTATCTGTGAGTATCTGTGTGGATCTATGTGTGTGTGTGTGCCAGTGTCTGTGTATGTGAGTGTCAGTGTGTAAATGTGAGTGTCTGTGTATCTGTGAGTGTGTGTATATGTAAGTGTCTGTGCATATGTGAGCATGTGTGTGGATCTATGTGTGTGTCAGTGTGTGTATCTGTGAGTATCAATGTGTATGAGTCTCAGTGTATGTGTATCTGTGAGTCTCAGTGTATGTGTATCTGTGAGTGTCTGTGTATCTGTGAGTATGTGTGTGTCCATTTGTGAGTGTATGTGTATCTGTGAGTGTCAGTGTGTATATGTGAGTGTCTGTGCATCTGTGAGTGTCTGTGTATCTGTGAGTGTTAGTGT
Organism: Pelobates cultripes; assembly: GCA_933207985.1. Lineage (NCBI taxonomy): Eukaryota > Metazoa > Chordata > Amphibia > Anura > Pelobatidae > Pelobates > Pelobates cultripes. The sequence continues at coordinate 228,141,849 of OW240917.1, read as the reverse complement.
GTAAATGTGAGTGTTTGTGCATCTGTGAGCATGTGTGTGGATCTATGTGTGTTTGTGTGTGTGCCAGTGTGTGTATCTGTGAGTGTCAGTGTGTATATGTGAGTGTATGTGTATCTGTGAGTATGTGTGTGTCTATGTAGCCAGTTAATGTAATAAAAAACAGTTTGTACCATTGAACTCTCTGTTGTGTTCTTCTTTTAAAACAGAAGATGTTAATTAGTTCAGACAACTGTATGAGTTGTTTTTTCTCAACTTAAACCTCAGTATTCAGTTTTGGCACTTTGAGGAAAATAATTTGGTTTGTATTGCGGTTTGGGCACTCGGGCTCAAAAATGTTTGCCATCACAGCCTTAGATGGTGGTAGATATGGTGTAAAATATTCAGTAATTCAGTCATGACTTGTAATGATTGTCTCCGGATTCAAAAACAGGTTGCTCTAAGATTATACCAGACTAAGATGCAGATCCAGACACTTAAACATGAGAATCTATGAGGGTGTTCTAGCATGATACACAACAATAACAATAATATTGTAAAGGAGCTACCTTCTTTTTCTTCTAGGTGGAGGAGGAAGAGGAGGAGGAAGAGGAGGAGGAGGAGGAAGAGGAGGAGGAAGAGGAGGTCGAGGTGGACATAATAATGGTCAGTTAAGAAACCAGAACCCACAACATAGGAATCAAGGCAGGCAACAAAATGAGGAGGCTGGTGAAAGGGAGCAACAGAGGGCTGGAGGTAGAAACCACCAAAGGGCTGGTGAACAGCAAGTTAACAACAGGCAAAGAGGAAATTACAACCAGGAAGGGGAACAGAATCGCAGGGGTCCTCCACAGAGACCTTTTCAAGAAAGAACTGCAAGAAATGAGCATCAGGTTAGACGTTTGGGTTTCAAGGCCTTAGAAGAATTACTTGAAAAGGATCCCTCGGAGGTTGCAATTACACTGGCTTCACATTCTGGACTTAACGATCTGCTGTCAGGAACACGCATGAAAGCAGAATTTGCTGAATTGTTCATCTCTGTGCTTTGTAGAGCCTGCACTTCTAGACTAGACCGGCAGAGTATACAGCATCTTCTGGGACAAGTCAAGTCCTCATCCTTTTTGCGTACATATCTACCACACTATGTAGTGGGAATGACAACAGAAACTTTTCCTGAGCGACGCCACTGTTACCCAAATCATATCTCCAACATACTACGAACACTACAAGAATTGATTAGTATTTTTCCTGCAAGCTCCGTTCAGGAAACATCATTGCTGATCACTCTCCTTCCTGTCTCTATCAATGCTCTTCGTGTGTCTGGAGTGGATGTAGGAGAGCAGATAGAGGAGAGCCTGAGAAGAATACAAAATTTGATAGAGCACCTACAGAATAGGCGGAGGGAAGGGACTCTGAGAGTGGACACTCACATCTGTCTTGATCCAGATGCTCCTACTGAGGACTATAGGACAATAAGCATATACCCAAGCCACGATGAAATTCACAGAGGTGAGAAACCATTCCTCAGGCCAAATAGGCTGAATCACAAATTTGATACCACTCACATCTATCTGGACACACATTTCCGACTTCTGAGAGAGGACTTTGTACGACCACTAAGGGACGGGATCCAAGAGATTCTTGAGTATGATGGAGATCGTGCCTTTCATAAAAGGCGGTTTGATGACATCCGCATTTACTTGAACACACGTGTAATAACTCCATTATGTACATCCTCTGGCATTGTTTACAAAGTACAGTTTGACATTGCTCCCCTAAAAATGGTGCGCTGGCAGAACTCCAAGAGGCTGCTTTATGGGTCACTGGTGTGTCTGTCCAAGGACAATTTTGATTCCTTCCTGTTTGCCATAGTTTCTAATCGTGATGTAAAGGAACTTGAGCAGGGTGAAGTTCAATTGCAATTCAGTGAACAAAGCAGAGAGCTTCTATCAAGAAGTGGCCCAGCTGACTCCTTCCTCATGGTAGAGACCACAGCATATTTTGAAGCCTATAGGCATGTCCTTGAAGGATTACAGGAGATGACTGACCAGGACGTGCCTTTCCAGAAGTACATTGTAGAATGTCAGAATGACCTGGGACCACCTCGGTATCTGAACATGGGAATTCCATATGACTTCACTTGCTTAAAAGAAGATAAGGACAGGATTGTGACCTCTATCAAAAAAACCATCAATGTTCTCGATCCTCAGGACTGGCCACTTAAGGAGGATTTGGGGTTTGATGAGTCTCAGATGGAAGCCATGCAATTGGCTCTCACCAAGGAACTTGCCATCATCCAGGGGCCTCCAGGCACAGGTAAGGCCTTATAATTAAAACATACAAAACCTCTGCAGGCGAGTCCTACACTAACAAATTACCTTGCTGTTGTCAGCTAAAAGGCAAAATCTCTAACAAGACAGGAAGGGGAATTTTTCTGAACCCCTACACACTTATTAACTCTAATAGGATAAACATGGGGCAAGCGGCAGCACTTTAAAATGGGTGTGCAATAACATAGCACATACGAACACACAAAATTTAGCCCTGCGCTCAAACTTCCACTATTACTAGGCGCTATATGGTATATATGAGAAGTATAGCATAGTATACAAAACCCTATAACTCTCTGGGCTAATGACTCCACTAAAGACATTCTTCTTATGGTCTAAACCAGGGGTAGTCAACCTTTTAATACCTACCGCCCACTTTTGTTTCTTTGTTTATGGTAAAATTTCCTTATCGCCCACCAGTGCCGCAGTAACTAATTTTATAGTCTGTGTGAGGGAGCAGTGTGTGTGTGAGGGAGCAGTCTGTGTGTGTGAGGGGGCAGTCTGTGTGTGTGAGGGGCAGTATGTGTGTGTGAGGGGCCGTTTGTGTGTGTGTGTGAGGGGGCAGTGTGTGTAAGGGGTATAGTGTGTGGTTGTGCGTGAAGGGTGCATATGGTCTATGCTGTGTGTAGGTGGGGGAGATGTGAAAATCTATCTTAATGTCTCCCCTCCCTTCTTCTTACCATTTACCAGGGAGGGGATTCATAATGCTGCAAACCCCGGTGGCATGTTCACTTTAGCCTGCAACTCCTCCGTCTGCAGGCTGACACTCATGTCCTCCTGGACGCACAGCACTGTATTGGAGCATTGCCATGGTTACGCGTGCCAAACGCGCTGACCAGCCCGCTCGTGGGAGGAACACAGAGCCTAAGTGCCAGCGGGCCAGTGAGGGAGATCTTCGATCTCCTCACCAGCCCGAGAGGGCTTACTGCAAAGCTGGTTCTGCATGGGCTCTCAGGGGAGATGAAAGAATCCATCCTGCCGGCCTTGGTCCACAGCCATCAAGGCCCACTGGGCATTTTCTGCAGACCCCACCACAGCCCACCTGAAATCCCAAACCGCTACTAGCGGTCAGTAGGTACCAGGTTGACTACCCCTGGTCTAAACAAATCATGTTGATATTTGAAGTCATTATCAAAGGTATGCAGCTTACAACGTTCAACATGTTCTGTTTTTTTCTAGAGTTTGAAATCATTAAGCAATCTACTTTCATGATTGTTATCTATTTCCTGTTTATAAATAACAATGACAATGTTAAGATCCATTAACAATGTCATGAAAATGGGTAGGACAACCACATAATTCTGGCTTGATATGTCGTATGTATCATATGTCATAAAAGATTGGGGAAAAAACGAATGAGGTAGAATGAATAAAAAATCCTCCAACTTTAAACAATAACTAAAATAATTTAGTACTAGATTTGAAAAAATAAAATAATTAGCATCTCTTTTATGTTTGATGCCAAATAACACTTGGGGATAACACCTATTTTATACAAATCCATTTCTAGACAATTTGTCTGTATTCTGTGCTTTGACCTATTTGTTTTACTGGTAAATTCTTCCTTGTGCATCTATGTATTTCCATTAAAGGGACACTATAAGCACTCAATGAAGTTATCTGGGTGCAGTGTCGCTGTCCCCCTTAGTCCTGCAATGTAAATCATTGAAGTTTTAGAGAAACTGCAATGATTACATTGCAGGGCTAAGACTGCCTCTAGTGGCTGTCAATCAAACAGCCACTAGAGGCACTTGCTGGTGGCTAACTGATTATTGGTTGCCTAACTGACGCTGGATGTCCTCACGCTCTGCATGAGGAAATCCAACGTCAGTAAAATCCCCATAGGAAAGTATTGAAGCAATGTGGGGGGAATGTGAAGGATAGGGGTTGGAGGGGCAGAGGAAATTATAGTGTAAGGAATACAACTTTGTATTCCTTACATTATAGAATCCCTTGAATGCAGTTCAATCTCACCTGATAGCTTATAATACTAAAAAGTATACTTATGCAAGTGGAGCGCTAAATGATCTCCAGGATCTCAGAAGGATCTTAAAGTTGCTTCAGCTCAGATATGCATAGAAAATATAAAAAGCATACAATAGTGAAGTACAGTTAAAAATGTAATACATTTATTAGTCCAATTAAACGCAGTGTCCACTAATATTACTACACTGAGTAATAAATTAGAGTCCCTTCTTGCAAAAGAACTAAAGATAAAATGGGAAGTGGGTGGCGACATTTAAAAAATACATCAAAGAAAAAATTGTTCCAAGGGGCCTTAGATATGATAAATTACCTTCTTTTGCTTCACTATTATATGTTTTTTTATATTTTCTATGCATATCTGAGCTGAAGCAACTTTAAGATCCTTCTGAGACCCTGGAGATCATTTAGCGCTCCACTTGCATAAGTATACTTTCTAATTTTAAATCTAATTGTGTGTGGATTTTGGGTACAGACAGGTGTGCAGCAGCTTATTTAGGTTTAACCCTTTATATAAGGAATATACTATTTCAAGGTCTAATTTATTTACCCAACAGGGCCACTTCCATTAGTAAAATGAGATGCAATGAATTACAACCATTAATTCTTTAAAGGACAATCACCATAGTGCACTTCAGTGGTTATGGTTCCAAAAGTCCCTGGCGAGTGCCGGTAAATTATCAAACTGTTTATGAACAGTTGGATACTTATCTTGTGGTGTCGGGCAACCACAACCCTTCCAGTCTGAGTTGGTCTGGTAAAGCGGAAGATCATATTTTTTCATGATCATATCGGTTCATATACCATGTTTAAACATTATTTATTGGCTGAGAGCCATCAGCTGAAATATGAACTTCCTCTCTATTAGACCAACACAGATCAGAAACATAAAGGTAAAGGTAAGGGTTAAATAGTCTTTTAATGATTGGACAGATTACTTGTTGAAGCCATCTGAGAATTCATGACATCATAACTTCTACAAAGCAGTTGTTTTGTGATGGCAAAAGAATAATAAAACACTAAACATTTTATCAGTCTGGCTGATTTATCGCGCACACCACCCAACAGAGCATTTACTACCGTGTTTTAAAATGATTTAACATTAAATTTGAAGATGTTTATTTTAAAATAGTTTTGTTTTGAAACACCTTCTGTTATTTCTTCTTTGTGGAGTCACACATACCATCCACTAAGGTCTTAATGGTTAAATGTTTTTAAAAAAATGTTTTGTCTTGGACAGCATAAAGTAAAAAAACAGTTTAACAGGCATATGTGCAAAGACGACATCGTATAATAGCATGGTCAATGAACGGGTGAACGGGAAACCTTGTAAGGGTTATAAAAACTGAGCAACAGTAAAGTTAGAAAAGTAGACTAAGTAAAAACGTTTTTGCGAGAAAGAAGGATGAAGAAGTCGTTTAAGGAGGCTCATTAATATGTGTAGGTTCTTTCAAGCAATGTTTAAAGGTTTTAAAAATAGTCTCTTATCAATTAAACAAAACTCATACAGTGTACAGTTTGTTATAAAACATTTCTGAACACATCAAAGGAGGTTAACAAATTCCAGTAGAATCTGATAGAATATCTTAATTGACCTTCTTTTTAATGTTCCATCTTCACAGTCAGCTCCGATGGTGAGATCATAGTGAGTAGACAGGACCTTGTGCAACCTGCTTCTGCCACAGGTGGAAGAAACATTGTTTTATTCAAAAATGGAAACATTATAAAGCATGTTGTTTAGTTTAGATAGCTATTACTTTAGAACTCTCAGTATTTTAGTAGGCTTTAAAAGGCAAAGTCATGAATGTTCTTATTAAAAGTGAAGTGTTATGTCTTTAGAGCTCAGGTTGGGCCAAGAGTTGACCAAATTTATTGACACTTTCGCTCATCCTGCTAGGGAAGACCTATGTTGGGCTTAAAATCGCAGAGGCTTTGATCACTAACTCTAAAGTGTGGCAGATGGAGAGACGATCATACCCAGTCCTTGTGGTCTGCTACACAAATCACGCTCTGGACCAGTTTTTGGAAGGTATGTATGATAATCAATCTCCTGGGGTAAGGAAACATTACAATTTGTTTTCGTCCAAATACTCTATTTTGATAAAGTATGTGAAAATGTTGTTTTTTCTCATTGTCCATATATTTTTGTGTACCAATTGTTGGTGTCAAAGTACTCATCAGATGACGTGTATATTTTAAATTATGATACACTCTGGTGTCTACTGTTTTCTGTTTTCTTTGTGGTCAGTATTGGGATTTTGTAAAGTATTAATTCACCTCCATACAAAAAAAAAAAAAAGATTTCCTAATATTAACATATATTGGGAATTACTTCCATATGTACTACTTTTCAATTGACTCTGATGGACCTAATCTTCATTATAGAACTCTCTGTTGGTCTTGTATGCTTAGGTCTTTTCTTCAGTACAAATTGTTGAACCCAAAAACAATTAGGAACACAGCACGAAATTAGTTCAACTCAAGCACAGCCAGGGCACTCATTGCATTAGACAAGGTGGGACACAAATATTGTTTCTCTTTCTAATGCTCTCTCAATGGTTGCTCTCTTGACTGCCAGGTGCAAAGGTTGTTTATGACAGAAAATGTCAAAGTTTGCAACGGTCGACAGGTGGCACTCAGTCCTAAGACAGACGTATGGGTTTTTCAGATTTCACAATATAAATACAATAATTATTGAATAAATATAGGGGTTAATAAACGTAATATGAAAAGAACAGAGTGTTCTATAGTGGTTTTGGTGCAAGGAGTCCACAGCACAATGCCAGGATAACCTATCAGACCATTTACAAATGGTTTAACATCAACCTGACTCTGTTGTGCACTTGCAGCCCTTCTGATCTGCACAGCTATTCTAAAGCAGAGTTTAGTATCTCTGCGTCAGCAAGCCAACTTTGGACATTTTTGATTGGCTAAGCATGTCAGCTGATGCCCAACTTCTCCCTTTTGCCTCCACAATCATCTACATTCACATTCTGGCCTTTTAAAGGGTTTAACACTCATATTGTTATAAATATGAACATTTACATAGCAAATACACACATTATTATTTACAAAGCGGACAGAAGACTAAATTAACTATTGCAAATGTTTTACAGAAACAAACCTACAGTTATTCATCTTTTCTCTGTTTAATTCTTTTTTTCTTTCAGGAATTCACAAGTTTCTAAAGACAGGGATTGTCCGTGTCGGTGGCAGGAGCAATAGTGAGATTCTAAAACAGTTCACGATCAGAGAACTGAGGGGATGTCGTAGCCTCCGCAGTTGCCTACCAGCTCACTTGCGCAGAGCATATGCAGATGTGAGTGTTTTCTTTTAACTTCCAAATTCCAGGCCAAAATACCTCTTGTCCTCACACTCTTCCTTTATCTTAATACGTCCTCTCAAACTTCTTTGTATTTTGCTTTTGGTCTCTCAGATCAGTAGTAACATGAAGTTATCAATGCAAAAGCTCGATGAGGGAGCTATGCTCCTGCAGTGTACCATGTCAGGGGTAATACATGAAACATATCTGGAGAAATACATAGAAGATGAACACTGGGACAGTCTGCACAACATCCCGGTAAGGAACATATCTTTTAAACATGTGTGAACAATTTAGTAATAGGAAAAATACTTCTAACAAAAGCGATAAAAAGTCCTTCTTTCAGGGTCCTGTCCTGCCATCCCTACTTTGTTGCCTGGTATCCTGCTTTTGGGGACAATAGGGAACTGTCCCCAGCAAGCATAGCACAAGAGCTCTCAGCACGGTCCACCATTAGAAAGCTGGGCATGCATTCACGACAGGCCAAAAAGGTCGGACCTGCCCATAATGGCGGTGGATTTGCCCGAAGAATAGGCAGGTCAAACCAGTATCACTAAATCTCAATATAATTATATTAAAAAACTATCTCTTATAGAATAAATTCAAAGATATCACTGCAGAGAAAACTATGCAGACTTCTATAGCGTTCCTCTGAGTGAAGAAGATTAAAGAACGTACAATTGGGATGAAAGGTGTCCTTAATGATTCCCCAAGCACATCGTTTGTTGTAGATTTCTTCAATTGATGGGAGTTGAGCACCATTAATATATTGAGCAATTTTTACTATTAGTTTTTTTAGTTTTACTACTAGTTAATTAGTTTTACTATTAGCTTTCCTATCAGCTACTAAACAGCTAGCATACAACGATAAAATACAATTTGGTAAAATGCTTTTTAATTGAACGATAAAAAAGTTATCTTTATCTGTAGTGATAAGCAGGCTTTCTTCAACTTCCTTAAAAAAAAGGCACTGCTGTGCTTTCTTAACTACATGTCACGACTACTAAGGTGATCCAACACGCAAAACTATGTAACATCTAAAGAGAACAGAAAGATAGACAGAACGTAAACCGGTCCTTAGAATGGCCTGATGAATATGTTGAAAGACAGAGAATGGTCAAGGGAAATCCGAGGTCAAGGGAGCCAGAAATACACAAGATCGATAAGAAAGCCAAGTCAGGGAAACCAAAGATCAGAATAGTCAGGAATAGCCAAAGTAAGAATACCGGGAATATCAATAACAAGGATATGAAAACGCACTCTCGGGAACCAGGAACGGAAACACCGACAGGGCAATGAGCTGGGGAATTCAGGGGTTTAAATACCCGTCCTTGGACTGTGATTGGTCAGAGCTTGGTTTCTGACCCCAAAACTTGCGTGTGTGTTGACGTTGTGACGTCACATACACTTAAGCGTGTCATTTGGAGGCGGGGCTACAAATGGCCACGACCTCGTGGTCGGCGCCATTTTGGATCCCGCGTGTGGATGGGACGGATGCCCCAGCGGATCGGCTACCGGCTCGCTGCTGAATGGGTAATTCCTCCAACCTGTCAGTGTGGTCGCACCACGTGCAGCCATGAGCCAAGGGCTGTGACACTACAGCAGTAGAATTGGTACTCCAAGACAAATCATGCGAAATATATACTCCCAGAAACTTAAAACTGGTAATGCATTCAACCTCATCTCCATCTATGTGAATATAGGTTTGTGTATACCTTCTTAGTATGTCGAAAGTCCACAATAGGTTCCTCTGTATTTTTAATATTAAGAGCCAAGTTGTTATTAGTGCACTACTCAAATAAGGACTGGATCTAATTTCTGTAGGCCCTTTCATCTTCATTTCCAATAAGGCCAATCACTGTTGTATCATCCACAAACTTTATTATTTAATTAGTGTCACGGCTACTAGTGTGGTCCAACACGCAGAAACTATGTAAACCTATACAAATAAATAAGAAAGGAAATAAAAGGATAGAACGTAAACCGGACCTTAGAAAGGCCGGACTAATCGGAATAACCAGGAATAGCCAAGATCAGAATACCAGAATATCAATATCACAAGGAAAAATGCACTCTCAGGAAACCAGGAACGAGAAACCACGACAGGGCAAGGTACTGGGGTGAATTAGGGATTTAAATATCCCTCTCTAGGCTCTGATTGGTCAGAGGGTGACCTCTGACCCCAGAACGTGCGCGTGCGTTGACGTCGTGATGTCACGCGCACGTTTGTATAATTTTGGGGGGTGGAGCCATCTTGAATTTCCCTGTTCGGCGTGGAGGAGCGGTTCCCGGCTCGCCACTGAGCAGGTAAGCTCAGTGAGTTGCTGCGGTCGTGCCGGTCAGGCACGGACACACATGGCGGCGACCCGGGGGGCCGTGACAATTAGTTTCATGAACAGAAACACAATCATAAGTGTACAAAGAATAGTTGAGAGGACTGAGCATGCATTCCTGTGGGACACTGTTGCTTAAAGTCAAACTGATGGAAACCATTGTACCAAACTCCACAGTCTGTGGCCTATCTGTAAGAAAATCCAATATCCAATTACAAAGGGAGGTATAAATATTCAACTGTGTAAGCTTTATTATTAGCTCAATTGGAGTAACAGTGTAAAAAAAAACAGAACAAAATCACAAAACAGCAGTTACTCACATAAGAATTATTTTTTGTCCAAGCGAGCTAGGACATAGTGAAGGGCAGTGATGATGGCATCTTCTGTTGACCTGATAAAACGCAAACAAGCTGATGGGGATCCAATGCAGAGGGCAAACAAGATTTTAAATGAGCAAGAACTGACCTCTAAAAACACTTAGCCACAATAACAGTAAAATCAACTGGCCTAAAATTGTTAAGGTCCTTTGTAGGAGCATGTTTTGGCACAGGTACAATATTAGCTGTTTTAAAGGGAGATGCCATAATAGATGATAAACTTCACTCAAATGTAAAACAACCCATTATTTTTTATCCTTTTTATTATTAGAAAGATGAAGATGATTTTGTTTACCCCGGTGGACATGGGAGACACTCGATGATTGCAGAGTGGCTTGGCTTGGGTGTTACCCCATTCATCCGAACTGCAGAAGATCCAGGGGCAGGTAACATGTTCCTCTAAGTTTGAAGAGATAGAACAAAAGGGATAAAGAGGATAATATTAATATATGGCAATAAACACCATTCACTTTTGTTCCCTGTCACTAAATTAAATAGGATTTCATATAAATTAATTATATGTATATATACTGATCAACCACAACATTAAAACTACCTGCCTAATATTGTGTAAATCTCCCATGTGCTGCTAAAACAGCTCTGATGTGTCGAGGCATGGACTCCATAAGACCTCTGAATGTGTTCTGTGGTATTTGGCACCAAGACATTAGCAGCAGATTGTTTAAAGGGACACTATAGACACCCAGACCACTTCAGCTCATTGAAGTGATCTGGGTGCATTTTCCCAGGTACCTTAACCCTGCAATAGTAATTATTGCAGTTATTGATAAACTGAAATAATTACTATACAGGGTTTACTTCACCTCTAGTGGCTGTCTATTAGACAGCCACTAGAAGGACTTTGAGGTCGTTAGGCGACTTTGGGTCACCTAACAGACGCTGAACGTCCTCACGGTATGCATGAGGACATCCAGCGTTACCCAAAACCCCATAGGAAAACATTGTATAATGCTTTCCTGTGGGGGAATCCCTAATGCGAGCGTGACCATTGTCACGCATGAGCATTAGGTCTCCCCCTGCCAACGTAAGCCAGAGGTGTAAAGGCAGAACCTGAGCCAGAGCTGAGGAACATCGGCGCTGGAACAAGGTAAGTGACAGAAGGGGTTTTTCACCCCTTCTGCACCATGGGGAGGGAGAAGGGCACTTGTTTTCTTGGCACTATAGATTCCGTTTAAGTCCTGCAAGCTGCAAGATTGGGCCTCCATAGATTGGATTTGTCGTACTAGCACATTTCAAATATGCTCGAATGGATGGAGATCTGGGGAATTTGGAAGCCAAAATAACACCTTTAACTCTTTGTCATGTTCCTCAAACCATTCCTGAACAGTTTTTGCAGAGTGAAATGGTCCATTATACTGCGGAAGAGACCACTGCCATTCTTGCAGACCATGTCTGCAAGAATCTCTATGTAGGTGATATTCGTCAAAGTAACATCCACAAGAATCCATGGTCCAGTTCTAAAGTCACGTCACCATTGAAGGCGCTTTTGGCGTTGGACAGGGATCATCATGGGCACTCTGACTGGTCTGCGGCTATGCAGCCTCATACACAGGTGATCTGACACCTTTCTATCATGGCCAGAATTATGTTTTTCAGCAGTTTGGGCTAACCTTTGCTACCCTTTTGCATCATTGAGCCTTGGGTACCCATGACCCTGACGCCAGTTAACCATTTTTTTCTCCTTGCGCGACTTTTGATTGGTAATAACCACTGCATACCAGGAAAACCTGCACAAGACTTGATGTTTTAGAAATGTGCTGACCCCATCGTCTATCCATCACTTTTTAGCCCTTGTCAAAGTCATTCAGATCTTTTTGCTTGGCCATTTTTCCTGTTCACAACACAAGCAACACATGAAATTCAATAACTGACTGGTCACTTTCAGCCTAATATTTGCCACCCCTACACAGGTGCCATTGTAAATGATATAATCAATGTTAGTGGTTTTAATATTGTGGCTGATAAGTTTTATATATATGGACACTGGTGTAACTGATATATGATAAGCTCTGGGGTATGGGTGAAGTGCAGTTAGTCAATGTTGGGTGTAAGACATTCTTAGAAAACAGGTTAAGCTTATTTCAGAACAACATTAGAATGCATAATACAGATTACATCTATGTTACAGTCCAATCATTTAAATCCATGTGAAATAATAATAATGGTTAGTGTTGGCAATAATTATATGGAACTACAAAAACAAAATCTCCCTTTACTTCTTTCATAGGATTTTCATTTGACAATAGCATTTTTTACTGACTTGCAAGTAAAAAAAGTTTTATTTGGCATCGACAAATAATGACTCCGATTATAAATTCACTTAATGAATTAATTATTATATTGTGTTAACATTTACTTCAGTGATACTAGCTATTCAAAATGGCCATTGTAGACAATGTAATTATTTCTATTATTTCTCATAAAGTTAAATTGTTATGCTGATGGTGTGGCCAATGCAATATTTTTTTTTAATGTTATATACGTGCATGTCCATCAAAGTTTCCCTCTTCAAAGAGTCCATCACTGTAGGTCCTGTCAATTGCCTACTTATAACATATCTCATAATTTGTATTGAGTTTAACTCTTGACTGGCTCTTGTAAATTTTGCAGGTCTAGCACAGGAGCCTCAAGAGGAGGCTGAAGAATCAGAAGAGGAAGAAGAACTGATACAGATTCCTGAGGAGGCTGAACTCCTACAGGCTGAACGTATGCTTGACATCGATGAGCAGGAAAGAAAGCCCAGGAAGAAGAAAGACAAAATTGAAGACAAAGAACTTGCTCAGCTCATATTTGCTGTTTCTTTGGAAAACAAGGAACCAAAACAAGTGCAGGAAGACGGGGAGTGGCAGGTAAGGCCAACCTAATCTTTACTGTTGGCAAGGTCAATGCCATAAGCGTGGGTTACAAGAGTGGCACAATCCTTTCAGGAGAGGCAGGAGTAGAGTGAACTATATTTCCCATACAGACGAAACATCACTATTTGTGTAAGGCTTATACGATTTTACAAAGTGTTTTTACTGATTTTGGGCAAGTTGATGAATACACTGGGACCTTGTCGATGAATAAAATGACTATGAAATACATCACTTCTTAGTTGCCACCACCATGGATCTTCTCATTGATGACATCTTGTTTATGTGTCTTTCTTCCTGATTCTGACCTTGGCTTGTTTGCTTGTTCTCTCTGTTTGAATGACTTTTGGCTTTTTCTCTACTGTACCTATTTCCAATAGATACATTGTCACTACTACAATCTGATTTTTTTTGTACTTTTCCCACTTGGGGATTTTCAATAGCAAGCCAGGCCATGCCAGGGACTTTTCTTTCTCTATTTCTCGGTTCAGCTCAAATCTGCTTTTTTTTTTTTTTTGGCTGTTATATGCACATTAATTGGATTAGCTTTGTTTCTGATGTTGTCTTAACCAATTTGTTATCCTAATTTTTCTAAATATATATTAAAACTATACATATGAAATATCTAATCAACCAATCATGATCAAAAGGTTAAAACATTTTTTAAACTAAACATCCATAATGAGAAAGCAACTTGACTAATGGATAATTATTATCTGAAATGATGTTTAAAGGGACACTATAATCACCAGAACAACTACAGCTTAATGTAGTAGCTCTGGTGAGTATAATCATTGCCTTCAGGCATTTTTATGCAAACTTCCTTTTCAGAAAAAAGGCAGTGTTTACATTGCCCCTAGGGACACCTCCAAGTGGCCACTCCTCAGATGGCCACTGGAGATGCTTCCTGGCTCAGTTCTGCACAATAGGCAGCACTTCCGTTCAGCGTCACCACGTACTGCATGGGGACACTGAATTTTCCTCATATGGATTGGCATCCCCTTGACAATTTTATCCTATCCACTGCTTTCCCCTGGCTGGCGTTCCTATATACGAAATGGCTGCCACCCAGGAGAGGCGCACGCTACGCATTCCCCTTGCGGTTTGTGGTTTTCACACCTCGTCAGCGAGGTGTGAACGTTCTATATAGACATTCTAAATGGAGTATCGGGGTGGTCCCCGTTCATGAGACGAACAGTTTTGTTCGTATTAGTTCTCCTGAACGGAGAGCAGGTAAAACACACAAGTAATCACGAACACATGGGGAACATGGGTCATTACCTAATGATACTTCACGGTTTTAGCGGTGATCCTGCTACACTGATGATGCTACCAAGGGAAGCAGCTTGTTATCTAAAATACAGATTTTGGAAAATCACGTAAGCTAATATTAGTTGCACTCAGAAGATGTCATGAATATATAGTGCACACTGGTGCCTCCCTTGATGTAAGTGGGGGACTGCTGGTATCCACAACTCCTGCTCACTTTCTTTCACATTTTTCTTATGCAATGAAAGGATTATTGCACTCCACTCCAACACAGATATCAAGGTGTAGTAGTATAAATTTATTGAAAGTGAAATAAAAAAAACAATACTACTTGTCTACGCGATTTGAAATGAGATATGCTCTTCCCCAGGGACCTTACAGTAAAAGTATATAACAGAAAAAAACAAACTACAATACCCCTCTCCTCCCCTGTGTCCAAAAAAATAGCAGTGTGGTGTCCCTTCATTGGTGGAACCGTAGGTGTGCGCCTGCCTCTTCAGCTGCATTCACTCCATTTAATTTTCTTTTCCAAACAATGCTCCTGCTTAAGCTGGCTATCAGTCACTCCAACTTTCGATTTCTGGGCACTCCGGTCATATGTAGTAATTGCGTCATTCCGTCATACGTCCATGTTATCAAGTTTGTAAGAGTACGTTCCACACTGGTTAATTTGCGTTCCAATTGTTAATATGTATGGAACTAAGTGTGGAGCGCAAATTAAAAATGCTAATTTTATTTTTGATTTTAGATAACAATCTTTAACCCCAAAATGTCCCCACAATGACTACTCTACACTTTTGTAACAGTACAAATTGTGCATTGCACATGTGTCTGGCCTTAGTAAAATACACGTTGATTTTGAGTTGAATGCAGCAATGGTCTTTTGACCGTCATGTTTTCATATTTTTCATCGATCTAGAATACACGGAAACAGAAGAAGAAGACTAAGCAGAAGATGAAGACAGAGCTACGGAAGTTGGAAGCCTGGACTGACCAAGAGGTTAAGCAGATACAAAATGTGTGGAGTCTAGATATCAACTCACGCTGGAAGCTGTACAGGTAACAAAAACAGAGTCATGAAAAGCCTACTGTCACCTATACACAGATAAAAAAAAAAATACAGCTAAAGAGAATAAACTATTGAATTACATTTCCTATAATACTAAGTTAACCTTTTAGTAAAACATGTACATAAATCTATATGTAGCATCCCTAAACTTGAACTATTATTACACGGTATTATGAGATTACATTTAACAAATGTAGCCAACTGATAACAAAAGACCGTGAGTTTTCTTCCTGTAGGTTTGAAATTGAACCAAAAGCTCAGAGCAGGTTAAAAAAAATAATAATTCCGCACTTGAACCGTGCAAGGTCGTTCTGGCCATATGAAGTTGCTGGTGTTGTATCTGTAATAGCAAGTTTATGGTGATTTAGCAGTTACAGCAGGTGAACAGTTGTGCTGAGATTTTTGAATGTTGGGGACTTTTTAGAATGATACATTCATCTAAATAAATTTTAATTCACGGGCAGAATTTAAGATTATCTACTTTTTCTCAGTCCTCAGTCCCTCAACCCACATAGTTATGCCCAAGGATAGGTAGCCTATGGTGGGTTATAGCTAAAAAGATAAGACTAACTAAGAATAATGGAAGATTCATTGCCAGACCATGCACACTTGTGGTAATGTAGTGGTGCCCACGCCTGTAGAACGTTAACTTATATAATTGTTTGATTGTTTGCAATAATGTGTTGCGTATAAATCAGGGAAATTCTTTAAGAATGTCTTCTCAGGAATGAATGGAACCAGTATAATTATAGACAATGCATGATCTCTATTCTATCTGCCTACTTTCATTCGTTATGTTTCTCTATCTATAGACACTGGGTACAACTTTACCAGATTGATATCCGTCAGAAAATCTTAGCTAGTGAGCAACAATATCAGGAAACTGCGGATCGTCTGGCAGAACTGAGGTTACAAGAAGACCTCCATATTCTTCGAAGTGCCCAAGTCATAGGCATGACAACCACAGGTCCGAGTTTCCTCCTGATTATAACAATTCATGAGAGCAACATTCTGCTGTGAAAATACATTACAAGATCTTTTTCACTTAATCGTTTCTTTTGTTTCACCTCTCAGGGGCTGCTAAATATCGCCGTATCCTGCAGGAAGTGGAACCGCGCATTGTTATTGTGGAAGAGGCTGCAGAAGTCCTGGAAGCACACACCATTACCACACTTAGTGCAGCCTGCCAACATCTTATTCTTATTGGAGACCACCAACAGGTGTGTGATTCCCCTGATTCCCCTATAATTTCCGACTTCATTTGTTTTATGTGGGACTCAAGTAGATTGCAACGCATACCAAATAGATCATTATTGTCCAGACCTGATATGTGCCTGCTACATAAAGTTTGCTTCAGTATTTGTAATAATAGACTACAAATGTAGCATATTTACCTAATTTTCTATATCTGTTTCAGCTGAGGCCAAGTGCCAATGTTTATGATTTAGCAAAGAATTTTAACCTTGAGGTATCACTGTTTGAACGTCTCATCAACTCTGGTCTTCCATTTGTTCGTCTAAACTACCAGGTGAGTGATTCTTGACTAATTTCTGCACTCATTGTTAAATATACACACATAACGTACTATTGAGCTCATAAAATCTCTCTTTCTAGCGCAATCCAACCTAAAAACCAAAACAAAATGTTCCCTGGTCAAGTTATACTTTGGTCATGAGTATGAATTATACAAGTTGTCCAATATTATTACTATCACAAGAGAATACAGAAGCTAATCAGGATATTTCTCAAAAGGTTGTTTATGTCAGGATCGTGACAGGGATCCAACACGCAGAATACAAACAGGAGATAGGTACGTATACCGGACCTTAGAATGGCCGGACTAACGTAAGGAGAAAGCAAAGAATGGTCAGAGACAAGCCGAGGTCGAGGGAACGAGAGAGTAGGTAAGCGAGAGACAAGCCGAGTCAAAAGGACAAGAGAGGAAAGCAGGGTCAAAAAATACAAGCCGAGTCAGGAACCAAAAGACAATAGAGGTAAGAGCACTGAGTGAACAGACTAGCTAGAACCACGACAGGGCAATGAATCATTCCACAAAACCCTCTTTTATACCTTGGCTCTTTAACTGTTGACCCCGCCCCCAACGAGTCCTGATTCGTTGTTCGGCACTTGGTTGCCGTGATTGACGGGTCGGAACGTGATTGCCGTCATGACGTCGGCTACTGAGCGCCGCGTCATAAAAGGAGGCGGAGCTATCGCGGCCGGCGTGTAAACGGCCGGGAGGACTGCGAGGATCGGGTGAGTCAGCCCCCCTAGGAGGATGGACGTCTAGGTGTCTAACCTCCTCCGAGGTAGACACCAGAGGTAACCTGACAGTACCCCCCCTCTCAGAAACGCCCACCGGGCGGAAGGAACCGGGGCGAGACGGAAAACGAGCATGAAATGCCCGGAGGAGACGAGGGGCATGCACATTTTCACGGCCCACCCAAGACCTTTCTTCAGGCCCATACCCCTTCCAGTCAACAAGATATTGCAACTTCCCCCGAGAAATACGAGAATCGAGAATGGATTTGATTTCATATTCCTCCTGACCCTCAACCTGGACAGAGAGAGGGGAGGACACAGCGGAGGAAAATCTGTTACAAACCAAAGGCTTCAACAAAGAAACATGAAAAGAGTTAGGGATGCGCAGGGCAGGCGGAAGGGCAAGACGATACGCAACCGGGTTAATCCGACACAGAACCTTGTAAGGGCCTATGTAACGAGGGGCAAATTTCATGGAAGGAACCTTCAAGCGGATGTTTCTGGTACTCAACCACACCTTATCACCCGGGGCAAAAACCGGAGCCACCCGTCTCCGTTTGTCAGCGTGTCGTTTGAACACCGTGGAATTCTGAAGAAGAATTCGTCGAGTCTGATCCCACAACTTTCTCAGATTGGCGACATGAACATCAACCGACGGTACCCCTTGGGAAGGGGAAACCGACGGAAGAATGGAAGGATGAAAGCCATAATTCAAGAAAAAGGGGCTAGAACGAGTAGAATCACAAACGAGATTGTTGTGCGCAAACTCTGCCCAAGGAATCAGACCAACCCAATCGTCCTGGTGTTCAGAAACAAAACAACGCAAATATTGTTCAATCTTTTGGTTGGTGCGTTCGGCAGCTCCGTTGGACTGGGGATGATAGGCAGATGAGAAATTCAACTTGATGCCTAAGTGAGAACAGAAAGACTTCCAAAAGCGGGAAACAAATTGGGAACCTCTATCAGAAACAATTTCAGAGGGAATACCATGTAAACGAAAAATCTCCCTCGCGAATATCTCAGCTAATTCGGGAGACGAGGGCAGTTTAGGCAAGGGCACGAAATGAGCCATTTTAGTAAACCTGTCAATCACCGTGAGAATAACAGTATGTTTTTTAGAAACAGGCAAATCGACAATGAAGTCCATAGCCAAACAGGACCATGGTCTCTCGGGAATTTCTAAGGGGTGCAAAAGCCCACATGGGAGCGCATGAGGTTGCTTAGTCTTCATACAGACAGCACATGCCCCGACGAAATCCCTTATATCCTTACGAAAAGAAGGCCACCAGAAATCTTTAGAAATCAGGGAACACGTTTTGCGTATGCCGGGGTGCCCAGCAACTTTACTGTCATGAAAGCAATGCAGCAGTTCCACTTGGAGCTCAGGAGGAACGAAGTACCGAGCCCCAGGAACAGGTTTGGGAGCTAGATGTTGTACTTTCTTGATCTCAGCAAGCAACGGCGAGTGTATCCTGACACACGTGTTGGCAATAATATTACACTTGGGAACGATAGAAGACAAAGCTGCTTCAGACACCGTAGAAGGTTCATGTTGGCGGGACAATGTATCTGCCTTAGAGTTCTTAGAACCAGGTCTATAAGTGAGCACGTAATTGAAATGTGTAAGGAACAAGGACCAACGAGCTTGCCTGGCGGACAAGCGCTTGGCCTCCCCTATATAGGACAAATTCTTGTGATCCGTCAAAATAGTAACCGGGTATAAAGTCCCTTCCAACAAATGTCTCCATTCCTTTAAAGCCAAAATGACCGCTAACAGTTCCCTGTCACCAATGTCATATCTACTTTCAGGCCCAGATAATTTCTTGGAAAAAAAACCACATGGATGTAACGGTTTATCCAAACCTAGCCTTTGGGACAAGATAGCGCCTATACCTGTCTCCGAGGCGTCTACCTCCAGTAGAAAAGGCAAAGAGGTGTCAGGATGAACTAATATCGGTGCTGAGGCAAAATGTTCTTTGAGTGTTTTGAAAGCAGAGAGAGCCTCTGTAGACCAAGTCTTGGTATCAGCACCCTGTCTAGTCATATTGGTAATAGGAGCAATAATAGAAGAGTAACCTTTAATGAAGCGCATATAATAATTGGAGAATCCGATAAATCTCTGAATGGCCTTGAGTCCCCTGGGCAATGGCCAATCTAAAATCGATTGGAGTTTAATGGGGTCCATCCTAAATCCGCCTCCAGAAATAACGTAGCCAAGAAAGTTTATCTGAGATTGGTCGAAGCTACACTTTTCCAATTTGCAGTACAATCCATGTTGTAACAGTTTGCGCAGTACCCTTCTGACTTGTCTGTGGCGAGTCTCAATCTCTCTAGAGTGTATTAGTATATCATCCAAATATACTATAACGCATTCATGCTGAAATTCCCTAAGAACCTCATTAATTAGGTCCTGGAATACTGCAGGTGCATTGCAAAGCCCGAAGGGCATTACCGTGTACTCATAGTGGCCATAACGGGTATTGAAAGCTGTTTTCCATTCGTCTCTCTGCTGAATTCTCACCAAGTTATAAGCTCCCCTCAGATCTAACTTGGTAAAAATCTTGGAGCCTTTCAGTCGATCAAAGAGCTCAGTAATCAAAGGAATAGGATAAGCATTTCTAATAGTTATCTTATTCAAGCCCCGATAATCAATGCAAGGCCGTAGAGTGCCGTCTTTTTTATCCACAAAAAAGAAACCGGCCCCGGCCGGAGAAGATCTCCTAATAAATCCTTTGTCTAGGTTTTCACGTATGTATTCCTCTAGGACTAAGTTCTCCTTAGTGGATAAAGGATATACCGTACCCCTCGGAGGCATAGTACCAGGCAGGAGTCTAATTTTACAGTCAAAGGACCTATGTGGAGGTAAAGTATCAGCCTTCTTTTTGTCAAAGACTGCCTTTAAATCCAGGTACTGAGACGGTATCTGAAAATCTGTAGATTGGGAAGAGTTAACCGGGGCGTCAACTATGCAAACCGGTGAGACTTTCTGTAAACATCCTCTCTGGCAACCCTGACCCCAGGAGACTATCTCACCCAGCTCCCAGTCAATAGTAGGGTTATGCTTCTTAAGCCAGGGATACCCCAAGACTATTGGAACTGAAGGAGATGAGATCAGCATGAGGGATAGTCTTTCCTCGTGTAGGATACCAATGGTTAACTTAATTGGTATGGTTTCACGGAAAATAACAGGTTCAGATAATGGTCTACCATCTATGGCCTCAACGGCCAAGGGTGTATCCCTTAGCTGAGATGGGATAGAATGGTTAGTGACAAAGGCTTGGTCAATAAAGTTTTCAGCTGCTCCGGAATCTATCAAAGCCATAGCATTAAGTACTCCCTTTTCCCAAGCTAAAGAAACAGGTATCAGAAGCCTATGATCTTTATAATCATATATAGAGGACAAGATAGAAACACCCAAGGCCTGTCCTCTTGAGAAACTTAGGTGCGAGCGTTTCCCGGCCGGTTAGGGCAATTTAGGCGTAGGTGACCTCTTATTCCGCAATACATACAAAGCCCCTGTACTGTCTTTCCTCTTCTGAGAGTCGAGTGTTACCTATTTGCATAGGTTCTGGGACAGCTAAAGTAGTAGAATCAGAACTCTGAAATGAGGGAGCTAGTCTTATGGAGGATCTGCGGGTTCTATCCCGAGTATTCTGCCTCTGTCTCATACGTTCATCTATTCGGGAAATAAATGAAATCAAATCCTCCAAATTTTCAGGAAGTTCTCTTTTGGCAACCTCATCTAGAATCTCATCAGATAACCCGTTTATAAATACGTCCATATAAGCCTGTTCATTCCACTTGACTTCTGCCGCCAAGGATCTGAACTCTAACGCATAATCCACGAGGGTTCGGTTATACTGTCTAAGACGTAACAGTAGTCTAGCTGCATTGGCCTTTCTTCCTGGGGGGTCAAAAGTTCTCCTAAATGCAGCGACAAAAGTATTATAATTGTAAACTAACGGGTTATCATTTTCCCACAGGGGGTTAGCCCATCTAAGTGCTTTGTCAATGAGCAACGTGATTATAAATCCAACCTTCGCCCTGTCAGTAGGGTAGGCGTGGGGTTGTAACTCAAAATGAATACCTATCTGGTTTAAAAAGCCTCGACAAGTGTCAGGAGAGCCGCCATAGCGTGAAGGGGAAGTAACACGGGAAGAAGCACCCACTGTGGCTACCTCTAGGCCTGTACTCAGGGCCGGATTAACATAGGGGCTGATGGAGCTGCAGCTCCAGGCCCAGGCCCATGGAATAGGCCCATTGATTTAAAAAAAAAAAAAAAAAAATTTTTTTTTTTGCATTTTTT